>OY754307.1:76953769-77406950 GCA_963573325.1 Astragalus glycyphyllos
TTTACATTTTAGTTTATTTATACTCTACAATTTTTTTTTGATCAATCTATACGCTACAATTGCAATAACCTTCATCAATTGAGTGAATTTTAAACATATTTTTCAGTTGGTCTTTAATATTTCCTAAAAGTAATCATGAAATAAAAGTCATATAAAAAAGCAATAGATATGAGTGTAGATTAGATAATACTAGAGGAATACCCGTGCATTGCACGGATTGTTATAATACATTTTAAAAATTTGTAGGGATTTTTTATATAAAAATATATAATATAAATTATGTTTTTTAAATATATATAGTATTATATAATTATTTTATTGTATTTTGATATTTAAAAATTATTTATTTTAAGCAACATTCTTATATAGTGTACGTTATTTTAGTATAAATAAGTTGTCAACACTTTTTATGTGCTTAATTGATGGAAACAAAAGTTTATTAAACTTCATTATATTTAGTAATGAGAAGTGTAATTCTATTTAATATGTGGAGTATATGGGCATGAACTTTAATAATTGAGAAAGATGAGTATACAAAATTTTCCTTTTTGCCCTTTTCTTTTATTTTCAATGTATACCAAAAAAAAAGTATAGAAAAACAGATATCATAGGAAACAAAAATTTGTGGGTCTATATTATTTTATTTTTTTGATTTTTATCACCAATTATTGATTCATAAGTAGAAACTAAAACTTAAAATAAAAATAGAAATAAATGGTTAATCAAATAAATTTTATTTAATTTAAGTTTATAAGAGGTATAAAAATCAAAAAGATATATTCTTTATTTTAAATTTTATAATGATAAATAATTTAAAAAGGTATGGTATTCACTATATTAAAAGAAATACTTTTCTAAAAATAATGAAAATATAATTCGATATAACATATAATCTAAATAACTACTACTTTAAAAATATACTAAATATTCCCCCTAAAAAATTAAAGAAAACATCTCGGTGTAAATAACACTTAATATTTTGTTTAATTACAAATCCATAGGATAGTTTTTAGAGTAAATATATTTTGTAAATATGCTTTCATGTTTGATTTTGAGTAAAATATTATTTTAATTATATGCCCCGTCATAAAAAATTATTTTCAATATAGGTAGTAGTAATAATAAACTTAGTACTTGGTAACAAAAATAAAAGGTAATACTATTCAGTATGTTGAAATTATGGGCATAAATTGTAATAATAGAACAAATGAATGTGTCAAGTAAAACTTATATCGTAGGAAACAAATAGTTTGTTATGTTTATTATTTTCTTTCAATAAATTTTATCATTAATTAATAATTCATAAATTGAAACGAAAACTAAAAGTGAGATTAAAATTAAGAGTAGAATTACAGAAACTTAAGTAAAACTTAATTTATAAAAAATAAACAAAAATCTATTATTTATTTTTTACTTTTAAAAAAGATATGAAAAAGAATTGAATAAAATTGTGGTATTCACATCTTTAGAAGAGATGTTATTTAAAAAATGTTGAAAATAATCAACCAATAAATACTTTTTTATAAATCTGAAAGACTGTTTAAAATGTGAAAATTCAATGATAAAAATCATAATGATAGTAAATCAAATTATTAAATATGTTTATTAAAATAATTTGGATTTAGCCAATTATAATAATAATAATAGAACTTCTTTGTTAATGAAATTTATAATTACAAATTATATATCGATATTTATCTATCCAGAAAATTTATGGAAAAAAAAGCAAAAACTTTATATCATGAATTCAGAATAAATAATAATTACTAAATTGATATCTAATACCGAATTTTACACAAAATCAAAAAGAAAAAGTAAATAAAAATTGGATTTCACGAAATTGTAATGGAGATATTAAGTAATATGAGAAGAAAGTTGATATACATACAGTTGATATTTAATAGAAATGTAAATTCAAGAAACTAAGAAGCATTATGATAGTAGTTGAAGAAAGTGATGTTTTTATTGATTTTTTCTCTTTTTGTGATACATTGGGGGGCTTCCTAGAAGGGACACCTAATGTAGTATCCTTCATAAAAAGACACCAAAAGCTATATACATTATGTTTGATTTGTGCACTCAGTGTAAATACAAACAAATGCACTATCGATTAAGAGTAAAAAATACCTTCTTTTAGTCTTGAACAGAAATTTACAAACATTCAATGAACATAAGAAAATCATTTAGACCTAGCGCATCATACAATTTCACCAAAACTATTAAAATTAAACATACTTCTAAGAACAATATTCAAATATACATAATTTCTCCATGCGATAACTTTACAAAGAATTGTGGTTTCCACTGCATGATTCACTAATTGATACAAAAATTTCTGTCTTCCTCTTTGTTGACTTCAAAATTGCCAAGAACATGAAAACATTTACCCTTTTGATGCATTCTACCTCTTCTTATGAAACTGACTCCTTTCTTCTACTCCATGTTTTTATCATGAACTTTCTTGTCAAAACTTCTCACCTCACAATCCAAAATTGTCTCACTTAAATAGTGATTTTTGGCTATAAATGACTAAAACTCTACCTCTTCCACTTCTATTCTACTAACTTGGGAGTTTATTAATTGTTAATTAAGGGAGTAATTCATATGAATGTATAACTCCTCTCTTTCAATGCATAATTGTTACATAAAAAAGAATTTGAATGGTCAAGTAAATATTTTTATTTTAAAAACAACTTATATTAATTTTGATTAAAAAGGGAAATACATGTGCATTATAATATTTTTAATTCATCTACACTATCATAATTGGTAAATATATTTATCCAGCTATGTTAGATTTTTACAAAACACACACACGCTTTTAACAATGAAAAAAAACAATAAATAAAAGTTGCATCCCATAAGTCTCATGAATTTAGAATGAACAATAATTAATATTAAAAACGCAAATTGACTTTAATATTTAATTTTATATTAAAAATTAAAATGAAAGGCTCATCTATATAAAAAAATGTAATTTAATATAAATAAAGACAATAAGGAACATGAAAACTGAAGTCTTCGTTATGTGGAAATTATAAATAAATATTAGATAAGATAAAAAATAATGATATTCATATTTTAGGTACTTTTATACTTGAAATAACAAAACTTTTTAATTGTTATATACTTAGTCATATTTTAAGTATTGTTTCAGAAAATGAATTGATAATAATGCAATACCATTAAGCAATTTAATTTTTGGTAGAATATATTTTAATTTTTTTTTATATAAGTTGGAAATTAAAGTGTGATTTCATTTTAAATATTGGATGGCATTTACGTTGAGTGGACATTAATTAAGTAAAAAAAGAATATTAAAATGTAAGTTGGAAATCAAATGAAAATGATGTGGAGCTTCCTAGAGGCTCCAAAAAAGCTTCCTTTAGTAATTTACTAGGGTTAAGCCCGTGCGTTGCACGGGTTTGCTTAAAATGTTTTTTCTATGTTATTATAAAATTGTATATTTTTATTATACATTGTTTTAAATTTTTTGTATGTAATTTGATGAATGTTGTATAATGGTTTGGTAAAATTTAACTTTTGTCATTGTACAACATATATTAATTGAGAATATGTCATTTCAATGAATAGATAATGTTGTATTTGGTATCCAACATTGTAAGGTGTTATTAGAATTTGAGTTTAAAAGAAGAAAATTTATTTTTAATATAGATTTGGATTTGAAAGTTGTTTATTAGAATTATTGTACTGTTTTTATGTGTTGCTCAAAATCTATTTTGTTTATAGATAAATCTATAAAACCTTTAATAATATAAAAGAGTAGTTCATTGGATTAAAAATATGAAACAAAATTTAAAGGTTTGGAACATCTATATTGAATTAAAAATGGGTTATAGACTTGCTAAATATAAAGTGGACCAATTGGGGTTCAAAAAGTGGTATCTTTTATCTATTATTTTGAAAATTTTAAGGTAAAAGTGTTAAGGTGTCAATACAATTTATGATAATGTGGTTAGTTTTTTTATTGTCTGCTTTATTCAATCATGTATTGTGTAAAATCTTGAATAATGGGCACAGAGCATAATAGATCAAATTAAACACGGGTGCATATATGGTTTTAGAAAATAAACACAGGACAAATATATTGAGTATTTGTGAAGATGACTTAAATATCTTCACATTGAGGTAGCCAACAAAATATTTCATGGTAGCCTACATTTTTAGTGCACTCCACATTTCTATCATCTTCTTCAACGATGAGAAATTTTAAACCCTTCGGTGAAATCACTTTTTATATCGCAACGCAACATATAGTTGCCTATGACTAAATACAGGTTTTGTAAAATACAATCTCGCATATTTTACTAATTGCCTTTGACTTTTACATAATGTCATTGAATAAGGTACTTTTTGTAACACCCTAACATTTCTAACAAGTAGAAATATTAAAATGCACAACTTTAGCATATGAGAGATTAAAATTTCCTGTTTCAGATATTGAACTTAACTCCACTCTTTGAATTCCAATTCAAGAGTTAAGGCAACACATAAGTACTTATCAAATTAATCCTTAATCAAGTACTTAGGTTCTCAATTACTTAAAGACATAACCTGTACAACCGTTCAATAACCAAAACAAAAGAAACACGGAAGCGGTTTATACAACTTTACAACAAAGCAAGTTACATAATCCCAACAAAATAACATGGGAGAACTAGCAACTATGGATAAAGTCACTAAATCTTCCAAGCTCCATAAACACGCCACCTACTCGTGTCGTTTAGCCTTCTTCTTTCCTTGTTTCTCTGTAAAACAACAACATATAATAGGGTGAGATAACATATCTCAGTGAGTTCTACCGTTACCCCTAACCGCTCTCGGTTCAATTATATTCAATAGATCATAGTCCAATTCTTGATGACTATGCACTATTCTTTTTCATCAATTTAGTACAACATCTTAAACCATTTTTCTTTTCTTCGATTTGCAATGAACCCAGATCACATATGCATCTCAGTGACTACATCTTTGGGTCTAGTTCGAGGGCTCATGACTTCCCTTTTCCTAGTGTACTAACATCTTGGGTCGTCACCCGAATTTGATATAATTTATATATCACACCCGCATTGGGCCGTCAATCGTGAAACATAAACAGTCTTATGATGATCTTATAATCATCCCATATTCATTCATTCAATGTCAAGTTGAAAAGTTGAACTTATAGTTCATTTTCTTTTCAGTAAAACATGTCCTCACACGTGTACTAAATTCGGTTTTTCGAAACATTTGTAGTTCGTGACAATTCGATTTAAAACATATCATTCGTAAGCTTTTTGCAAGGTATTAGGGTCATTTTAACATTGTATGGTGTTGGGGAAAGGATTGGAATGGGTTTGGAATATTTTGGTTTTTGTAAAGTAGTTTGTGAATAGATTCACATGTATGGGAATCGATTCACAGAATAGGACTAGGTTCCCAATCTATGAACAGATTCAGCTTCTGTGAACAGATTCAGCTTCTTTGAACAGATTCACGGCCATGGGAATCGATTCACAGAATGGGAACAGATTCCCAATCTGTGAACAGATTCACAGTTCTGGGAATCGATTCACAGCTTTGTTGCCTGCAACAAAACTCAGTTTTTCGTATAAATTCACCATTCCGTTCGAGTCCAATCCGAATTCCAATCGATTCTCAACTTTAAAACAGACATTCCAGACATGACAACCAGTCCAAACAACATACAAAATCACATTTATCATCAATCAATCAAACATGTATACATTCGAAACGACAAAAAAAATGTAATTTTTTCCAAAACGTTTCTCGACTCGAAAGAGCTTTCAAAACGAAATAGCTTCACGGACCGAAGTTCAAATCAGTCAAAAACAATAAAATCAATCCCTAAGCGTGAGTAGAACTCACCTAGTTGATGAAATCACTAATGAACGAGTCTTCACGCGAAATAATCGAAAAGTACCAACACGAACAATCCCTGTAATCGTACGAATCGCTTCAAACTCGAAACCAACACACTACAATCCTTGGAGCAGTAACTTCAACCCTCCAACAATTCCAATAAGCCTTCCAAATCAAGCTTTGGAATTCCTTAGAACCTTGGGATAGCTTCCATGTGCCAAAACTTCAATTTTTGACAAAATCTAACCATGGTTTCCAATACAACCACAAACACAACAAGATTTCAACTTAATCAAGATAAAACTCTTTAGGGTTTGAAAAGGGGGAAAGAGAAATAGAAAGATTGACCCTTTCATACTTTCATCAATGAAAAGGAAATCAAAAAGGGAAAAGAATGGACTATGGAACTCTTACCTACAAGAAGAACTTGAACTTGGATCTCCACCTCTTCTTCTTCTTCTTCACGTTTTCTTCCTTCTTTCTCTCTATTCTTTTCTTTTCTTGCTTCTGATTTTGAGAGTGAAGGAAGAATTCCATTTAAGGGTTTTTAATGAGGAAAAATACCAAAATACCCCTTAGTTCCAATTTCACTTAAACATCCCTTTTTACCCAATTTAAACACATAGTTAGAAAACTAATGCATTTTAATCATATGGTTTAACCAATAGACAATACTTTCTCGACTATCCCATAACCGAAACTTAATTTATTATTCACTTCTAATAATAAATCGTTCGTTAATTCCATAAATTGAATTTAACGAAGTTAGGGATGTTACACTTTTATTGGGAATTTCTTTCTACGCAAGACAAAAGGCCACTTTAAGTCGGTAGCAGATAGAACTATTCTCAGGATAAGTACTTTTAGACCAACATTTGGTCCTGTAATTATTTTAGCCACTGTTATACATTCTCCTACAGGTGTGATAAGGAGCCTTTTAGACCAACATTTGTTCCCATAATAATTATTTAATTTTTTTTACATAAAAAGTATATTTTAATTTTGTTTTTTTTTTCAAAATGAAATGTAATTTTTAATGTACCATTTAATATTAAATAAGTTTTATTCTTTTAGTGTTTTTTTAATTATATATATATATATATGTAATGAAAAACAGGTGGAATATGAATCGGTAATAATCAAGTCTCATCTCACAATAATATGGTAATATTCATTTAGTGGGTTTTGATTTATTATTTATATGTAATTAATAAAAAACTGATGAACTATGAATTGATTAGAATCAAGTCTCATAATAATATGGTCATAGATATTGTATAATGCATTTCAAAAAATTATGGTCTATCTATTATTTTTCTATATTAGATGTTTATATCCTTTTTTTGTGGGTATATTACTTATATGATTGATTTGTTCTAACATATGAAAAACCTTTCGTCTATCGATCTACTAAAGAAAATGACTCATAAACGATGGATAGCAATCTATAAATAGACATATTATATTAGGAGTGCATTAAAAGATATTTTAAGAATATTGTTTTACATACTTTATAAATGAGTGTTCATAATTTACATAATATTCGATAATTGGAAAGGCATATTAATTTCAATTGTAGTTTATTTTTCAAATAGTGAGGAAATTAAAACTTTATTCTAAATTAAAAATGACTATAAATTTTAAATATATATATTTAAAATAGAACTCAAGTCTTATTTACAATTGTGTTCAAAAATAGCGAGTTTCATTTGTGGAAAGAAAAATTGATGATTAATTGTACATTAAAAACTCACAATTCCAATAGTTACTTGTGAACCAATTATTAATAAATGTATAAATATTTGAATTGAATTAGATAAATAAAAGGGATGAGTAGTCTAAAGGCTCCATTCTTGAGATGCATTGTGGAGGCTTCATTGGGGCTTATATATATATATATATATATATATATATATATATATATATATATATATATATATATATATATATAAATTGTGTTTGGAAAAACATTGTTTTAAATAGGTTAAATATAATGATCTATAATTTAATAACAATTTTTTTAATTTTTAATTAAAAAATATATTATTTATATCAAGTGATTTTAAATTTCTTTTTTTTTGACAAATTTAAATTTCTTTATATATAACTATATATAAATAAGTTACCCAATGTATAGATACATTAGTGTAATATAATAAATAGTAATAGAAATAAGATATTTTAATGAAAACTTTGTGTAACAACCTGGGTACATGTTCGATTCCCACGGAAGACAAAAACTCTCAATGGGGGGGAGAGAAGATAATGAGTGCACAGCTGGGTATCCTACTAGAAAGAAAAGGCTCTGCCCAGGTGTTACACTTTGTAATGTTTTATTAGTGTCTAGGAGATGTGGTTGATGTCTCATGCTAAACATTTTAATTTAAATTGAGTTTTAAAGTTTGATAAAATAATTTATTTTAGATAATAAATATTATTTTATGAGTTAGTAAACCATTGAAATTCTCGTATACATTGAAAGAGAAATATTTCACATTAATATGATTTATTTCTTTAATTTCCAATAAACTCATGAGTTAGCACAATATGAGTTGAGGATGTAAAATTTTAAATAATTCATCATATATTTAATTCCATATTTTGATATTTAAATTAATTATTTATGTTTAGCATTTAAAAATAAAAAAATAATACATACTTGATAGAAATCCACTTTTCTAGTAAGATTGTTTATACTCTATAAACTTTGAACACGTGTGTGTGAATGTTCAAGGAACATATTTAAAAAACTTAGATATAAAACCTTATCCAATTTCATGGAAGCTATTAAAATTAACCATTTCTTAAACATAGTCCATACATGTGGATGGCATGATAAAAAACATTATCTTTCAATTGTAGGACAATAACTAATCCAAATTTTTCTTTTTGTCTTTTTGACTACATGAATTGTCTAGAACATGAAGCTCGAATCATTTGCTTTGTCTTTTCAACTTCTTCTCTATCCATGTAAAGTCCATTTTCTTTACCTGCAATTTGAAACTTATAACAAATTCAATACTTAATCAAAAATCAATAAAAAGTTAAAATAAATTAAAGGACAAATTTACAAAAAAAAATATTGGAACACTTTTAAGTAAAGTACCACATGAATCTCATTTTAGTGTTACCAAAAGTTGAATGAATAAAGTCAATTACTTTTAAAGTCGTGTATATATTAGTCTAAGTTTTATACAATTGATTAATCACCTGAAACATAAAAGCACGAATTGAGATTAGATTGAGAGAAGCATATTGAACAAATTACAAAGAAAAAGTGAAGGGACAATAAATCATGAAAATATTAGTTAAGGAAGAGGAGAAAACACAATTAAGTGCCAAATAAATCAATAATCAAATGGCCCCTTTCTACCCTGCATCAATTGATTCTTACCTTTTATAGTTCTAAAAAATATGGCTATCAGAGTAGTGGCGTGCAGAAATGCGAAATAGATCACAGTGCTATTCATCGAGAGGAGAGGCTTATAAGTCAAACAAAGATAGAATAAAGTTAAACAACCAATTTCATAGAATCAAAGCTTCAAGAATCAAGATGACTAGATATGGGAATGCAAGGGACAAAGTGATGATACCATATATTCACTTCCCATAAAAATACATATTCATTTCACATATATACAATTCACATTTATATATTTCAGGATAGTAACCGTATGAGAAAAGAAAATGAATGGACAACAAAGGCTATATGAAAAGTCTCAACTCAATTATTAATTAAGGAATCCAAATAAATTTAATAATAAATATTACCATCACATGGGTTAAGAAGCTGATCGATTAAGATATATACAAATTGAAATATGAGTTCATATATATACAAATTGAACACTAATAATATATAATTTGATAAAAAAAAGCAAGAACCGCCACTGATTTTCACTTGATCTAATTGTCTAAAATCAATACTAATACTAATAATTGGTAAAAAAATGTATTAGACTTTATTGTAAAAAAACTGAAGGAATCTTGAAAGATTTTGGGTGAGTTATAATATAACTTTGCATTAAAAGAAGGTTTAAATATTCGTTCGGCCCCTGCAAATACACGCACAATCCAAATAGGCCCCTGTAAAAAAAAACTTTAAAATAACCCTTGCAAATATAATTTTTTTACGGTTAAGCCCCTCAGTCAGTTTTCCATCCAAAAAAAACTATAAAATAATATTAAATGCTACATGTCATCATCTCATTAGGCTATTATGCCACGTGTCACTGACATGTCACGTTAGCACCTCATGTCATCACTGCCACCTCATGTCATCACTGCCACGTCAGCAACCAATAGATGGCGGCCACGTGGCACTCAATGGCAAAGAGTAGCATAGTGTTACTAAAAAATAAAGAATTCTGGCAAACATATGGCTTGAACCCAAGACCTCAACATTAAACTCACGCCATATACCACTACACCACACGTCTATTTTGTTATCTGAAGCAAACAAAAAATATACATTATTAGATGAAATAAAAAATGATCATCTTCTTCAAGCCAAACAAATGGAAACGATAATGGCAACGAAAATCATCACAGATGCAAACGAAACTGAAAACAAAAATCATAACTAAATGGAAACGAAAATCAAAACGGAAATCATTTTCAACTTTGCCATGAAAACGAAAATCATCATCTTTTATCTTCAATTTGAGTTTTCCATTTTCCAATCCCAATTTTTCAATTTCGTTTATGGGGGTTAAATAGTTAATTTCGTTTCCAATCTCATTTTCCAATGGTTAAATCGTTTAGGGGTTTTCAATTGAATTGTTGTTGTTGTTGTTGAAGATGAAATTAAGGGTTTTTGAAATTAGGGGTTATCAATTGAATCTTTGTTGAAGATCTGATTTGTTGATGTTGTTGAAGATTGAAGAGATGATGATGAATGCGAAGGGAAGAGAAGATGAAATCGGATCTCACGACCCGTTTCTAAGTTGCGGGTGAAGAAGAAAAATTGTGTTTTTTTTAATTCCCAACGTTTCCAGTCATTCTATATATTAATAGTTCCGTGTATTAGCACAATTCAGATGGTAGCCTGGTGGTATTTGGTGTTTTATTCAACCAATAGGTCACGGGTTCAAACCACATGCCTACCAAAATTCTTTATTTTTTAGTAACACTATGCTACTCTTTGCCATGTGAGCGCCACGTGGCAGCCATCTATTGGTTGATGACGTGGTAGTGATGACACGAGGTGCTGATGTGGCATGTCAGTGAGACGTGGCATGTCAGTGAGACGTGGCATAATGGCCCAATGAGATGATGACATGTGGCATTTAATATTATTTTATAGTTTTTTTTGGATGGAAAACTGACCGAGGGACTTAACCGTAAAAAAATTATATTTGCAAGGGTTATTTTAAAGTTTTTTTTTACAGGGGCCTATTTAGATTGTGCGTGTATTTGCAGGGGCCGAATAAATATTTAAACCTTAAAAGAATGACTCAAGTTTCACAAATCAAAGTTCAAGTCTCCTTTATATAATAATAATAAGATATATATATATATATATAAATAAAGAGAGAGAGATAAAAATATAGATATAGATAGAATATAATGGAGAAATATAGATATAATGGGGAAATTTTGTTAAAATAAAAAGTAGAAAATTTGTGAAAATCAATAATGAAGGAACTCGAATTTTTATTGTAAAAAAGTGAATTCTATGGAAAATGTAGTATATTGTTTTTAAAAAATTATAAATTTAGTTACTTCTTTTATAATTTTTTTAATCAGTAAATATATCAATTTGAATATTAATATAAATATTTTGTTGTTTTGGAAAATAATTTGAAAGGATATAGTGTTATTTAATAATTATAATAATGTGATATTTAATGCCCATAATAGGATGTCATAAATCTTGAGTGGATATTAGTTATAAATAAAATACGAATATTGAGATTTAATTTGAAAAAATAAATGAAAATGATGTGGAGCATTGTGGAGGCTCTAAAAAAGCTTCCTTTAGTAATTTATATATATAGATATAGATATGGAAAAAAATATACTAAAGTTAATTTTAACTAATTAAATTAACTTTAAAATAATTAGAATTCTAACTTTACATCGTTAATTAGTGTACTTCGAGCAGATGTCCTTATAAGACATGAACTGAATCCTTATCAACTTAACCAATTTTTCGTTGACAAAAAGATAGAAATATGTAGTCTAAGTGTAGACTAAATACATATACTTTTTTGTTGATATGAGAAATCAGAGTATTGATTATTATCAATATCTGCTTAAAAAAACTGTTAGCGTATAACCACTAATTACACCAATAGATTCTACTAGCACTGGTAAAAATTAAGAAACTATGGTGGTGAATTCAATGTGCCTCCATTTTCTCTCTAATGTAAAACCATTTATTTATTTTGTTGACAAAAAAAACAACAAAAAAGACAGCATATATAAGGATATCTAGTCAAATAAAAAACATACTGTATATAAGAATATTAAGTAGAAGGAAATCATAAGGATTATTTTTTTTTTTGAAATATAGCTCTTTTAAAGAAAATTATCCCTTTCTTTTTTGTTTTTGCACAACAGAAAATTATCCTTTGCTGAATAGTTCAATTATTATTTTGCAACGGACCAATTGATGAATTTCTCCAATTGAGGTGTTCTAGGGTATTGATTTTAGTTTAAAAATTTCCCATTACCTCCTTGGCTATACCAACAGCTAATCAAGTGGATTTGATCAAACTAATTGAGCAATTAACAACAAATCTCTTGTCCTTTTATTCTTGATGATGGGTCAGGTACATTGCACTTCTGAAATATACACTGTGTTTGATTAATCTATGCAACATTATTATATTCTAATTGGCCATCCAGAACCTAAAACCACGAGAAGAAAACTATGATCGATGTGATCTTAAATAAACATTAATAATAAGGCTTTATTCACGTGACAATGCTCTGTGCTAATTTTTAAAGTGAGTTTCATATATAGAAAAATAACACGAAAAAATATTTGTTTTGTGTCCGTTTACAATGGCCTAAATTCCCGATAGTCGCAAAGACAATCCCGACACTTGTGATGGTGCATTCACCTCTGGATTGAACTTGGCTTGATTCATATTTGAAGACATAGACTTGAGGTTTTTGTTTATTTATTTATTTGGTGACATAGACTTGAAGTTTGATAAATATAGTAATAATAATTTACTACTAATAAAAATTGAACAAAGTCCCATGCACGAATCTAACCCCAATTAGTTCCATTACATTCTCCTTCATATTATAAAATGTCATATATATATATATATATATATATATATATATATATATATATATTTATTAAAAAGTATCCCAAAAAAGTTTCATTTTATATTTTTTTAATGTAATATCAGTTACCCTTTTTTTTCATTTAATTAATTCTTTCTTTTTTCAATTAATTTTTTTTAATAATTTTTTTGACACAAATCTTGATAATATTTGTAAATTCTGTTGTTGTATTGCATTATTTTTATAATAATAATATTAACTTAGTATACTTGTTATAATCTTTTTGTCATTTATTGCTTATTTTTAATTTATGTAAGATAACCTAATATAAAACTTATAATATATAGGAGTGACGTAACTACTACCAAATAACTCTGATTCATGCCTTGTAAAAAAAACTCTGACTCGTGTATCGGTTTGCTTTACACGTTAGGGGACATGGTCATGAGCAATTTTTTGCGTAAATTGAGTATCTTTTACGCGTAATTGTAGCAAAGCTCTCTCTCAAGAATTTTAACGCTTCTACATTCCTAAAGCTAGATTTTTTTTAAGCAAAAGGAAGTAGGGAGTGTCGCTAAAACCTTCTGATGTGAATCAGCATCAAGAAGGGAAGAGAGAAATGATAGAAAAGAGCCCAAGGGAGAACTAGACCAATACTCTTGGCAAAAAAAAATAAACTCAAAACAATAGTAGGGAGACGCTAACAAAACCCACTAAAACACTATATTCTTGGGACAATCAATTCTAAGGGATTTTTAATACACAACTTTTGTTAAGCTGAAAAAGACCCTTATCGATCATCTCATCCAAAGGTTATTAGGCATGGAGTATGGTCATGGGCAATACTCCCACAAACAAACACTTTTCTTTAATATAATTAATAAATAATTTTTTTTGGTCAAAAGTTATATGATTCCATTGATAAAGTGGGCAAGGCCCAAACCATACAACTCAAATGAGCTACAAGGTCAGGTCCCACACTGCCACTATGGGCCAAATAGAAAAGATCAATCCGGGTCCACGCAGGAACCCGGTAGTTCCCAAACTCCAAATAAATTGTTTTTTTAACCCCATAATAATACTTCACTTATGGGCCATAACACCAACCCACATCTCTCTTATTTCCCACTTCTATGGCCCAGCCCACGTCTCTCTCATTGCCCACCTCTCGCGATTTTGAAATGACTAATATTAAAGGCACCTCCTCATCTTTGACGGACACTCCCATAACGTTGAACTCTCCCTTAAACTTGAGTATTATTTTGTCTTTTAAGTTTAATTTACGTTTTCTGAAAATCCTCTCCATCTTCCATAAACAAGATATTTACAACAATTTAAGAGCACTTGGATGAGACGGTAGGGGTCTCTTCCATTTTAACCAAACTCTCGAGTTCGAATCCAGCATTGGGCATGCAACAATATTAAATCTCTTGAGGGAGAACTTTGCCGCTTAGGTGCTCATGAGTATAGAGGTAAGGGTTTCCTTCGGTTATTTTTTGCGGTGACTTTTCGACTCTAATTGATTTGATTCACTTGATCCATATTTGACACGAGGGGCTCTCGTCCTTTCCAGTAGTATCGCTGCTGCATTTTTTGCAGCTTTTGTTGTTGCTGGAAAGTCTGGAACTATGTGGTATGGTTCAGCAACTACCCCGATTGAATTATTTGGTCCCACTCGTTATCAATGGGATCCTGCCGGTTCGTGTGGCTTCAAGGGTACACGAAGGGGGGCACCATTTGCCGCTCAAACCGCAGCAGCAAATGCTATTCGAACGGCTTGGTTATTGATAGATTCAATAGATCCGCCAGTTCATGAAAATCTCTCTTCTGATTCCAAATAGTGGTGGTGTAACATGTATCCCCCTGTTCCGGTACTGGAATAGATGCAATAAACCAAAAATTGGGTTTTTGTTCAAGGGTTGGCCGTCGGGCTTACTTCCATTGGACCTGGAGTTGGTCAAGGCACAGCTGCGGGGCAAGCTGGAGAAGGGATTGCGCGACAATCGAAAGCAGAGGACAAAATAAGGGGTACTTTATTACTTAGTATGGCTTTTATAGAAGCTTTAACTATTTATGGGCTGGTTGTAGCATTAGCGCTTTTATTTGCGAATCCCTTTGTTTAATCTTTTAAAAATAGAAGGATAAAAAAACCATTTGTACTTACTTCAACAAAGGAAGCGAGGGCCTCTTCAATGGAAGAACTTCTTTTGTCTTGAGCCCAATTCAAGACTAAACAAGTTCGAACTAATTGAATCTTTGTGTCGGAAATTCCCCGAATGGATTTTCCATTTCCATAAAGAATATAATTGATCTCAATATACTTGGTCTAACGTTGGACTTGGTAATAATTATACAGAGAAGAGACTTGATAGATCCGTTTGTAATGAGGATTGACTCAATTTTTGGGACAATAACGATAGTTGCACCCTTACAAGAAGTATGTCTAATAATTTTCCGCTTCCTTTGCTTATGAAAAAGGAGACTTTTTAGAAACATTTTTTTAAAATTTATGAAAATGTGGACTCAACACACCGATTGTAAGAGGGTTGTCACTGAGACGTGGCAAAGTCCTATAGTTGGCTGCCACAAGTATGGCTAGTCGTAGAAATTAAAATCCTTGAGAGCAAATTTAAAGACTGAAATACTACCATTTCTTTACTGGGATTGTTCTTATTAATGGGATTGTTCTTATTTTCTTTTAGTTGTCGTGTTGTTTTTGTTTATTGGTATTGGCCTAGTCCCCCATGTCTTTTGTTACCTTTTCTTCATTACCAATAAAATTTAGAAGGATAATTTTTTCCTTCTTAATGTTGTTTTACCTGTAGAAGGTTTTACATGAGAAGGTTTTAATGAGATTCAATATCCGTTTTTTCTACTTAAAAAAAAGCATATGACTTTGAGTGATGTTGCAAATGATTGTTAGCTTGTGGGCGTGTTAGTCTAGTTAGGAAGTCCACTTAGCCTCGTGATTGCACCGATATTTTACTTAAAAAAGAGTTTGGTTGTTTCAGTAAAGGTGGGTGTGAATTATTATTGCATGTATGGTATTAGGTTAATAGTAAGCGAGTCTGGCGTCATCTTTGTCTCGACAGAAACACTTTGGGGCATCTACTATGGCCTCTCTATATGTTGGGATAAGGATCATCGTGGCCTCAGATTCGATCACTGCTATCAACTTCCTACCCTCTCTTTAATATTCTTCGTGATATCAAGGACATGGTGGTGAACGACATGGAAGTTCTTTGGTGTTACTTAGATAGAGAAGGCAACCTTCCAGCTAAAATGTTAGATAAAAGAAGCATGGTTCTAGATACTGATTGTAACATTTTTGATGTGGCTCCTCCCTTTATAAGAGTTCCACTTGCTGCAGACATGTCTGGCCTCGATTTTCCTATTAGTTGATTTCGCTGGTTTGGGGTTTAACCCTTTTCCTTCACTAAAAATAACTTATAACCTAAAAAAGTAAATATAACTCTTAGTTGGATATAGACTTTACTTGATTTTAAGATTCAAGAAGAATTAGCTAAAGCCCAAATATCTAAGGGATTATCGACCTAAGAAGAAACATCTAGAAGATTTTAGAAGTATAGGAGTCACCATTTTACATTCCTTTATTTTGCTTTTAGTTAATTTGTTATAGCATTGGAAAGGGAAATCCATCGAGAATATTTTAGCATTTTTCTTGTCACAAATCTCTTTATGATTTTACCCATTTTAGGTACATTACACTTGAGCCTTGTCTTTGTTGATATATAAAATTCTTCTTTTTTGACAAAAAAATTCCTCTTTTGTCATTGAAAAAAAAATATAACTCTTAATTAGTAATTAGTAAAAAATATGAAAATGGAAAGTCCCTCCAGAAAAAAGAAGATAGTGAAGGGAGTTTGAATGAGGAAGTTGCATCAGTCCATCTTTTGAATGCCATATGCCATATGTGTGGAGAACACCATTAATCAGCTAAACCATTAATATTTCCTGAAGCTATAGCATGTGGATCCATAAAATTAAGATAAAAAATGAAGAATACTGTGATGAAATTTAGCTTGAAGGAGATTAAAGAATTCAAACTGTAGTGGATATATATTTATTAGTTCTTCCCTTGGGAGTTTGAACTTTCTGAAGTTACAACTACTCTGACTGTAGATTCAGATGAGGTACGCTTTTGAGCCTGTGAATCTGATCAAAACCAACCATATTTTATTGATCAAAATCAAAAAAAGTATCTGCATGGGATATGATATGATAGGTATATATAATTGATAGGACGAAAAAGTAAATTAAAGTAAAGAAGAGAAGAGAGAAAGCAATACCAGTAGCAGTAGGAGAAGGAAAGGGTTGTTGTCTCATTGGTGGAGGATATCCAGAGAAGGAAACATCAATGGGTGTGGTAGGGTAGTAAAGATAAGATGGCCCAGCTGATAGTTGGGGAGAAGAATATGCGCTTCTTGGTGCTTGTTGTACATAGTAATATGGAGTGGAATTACATGATGATGTTCCATACACTTGTTGTTGTTGATAGTATTGTGCTTGCTGAACCTGAACCTGAACCTGAACCTGTGGGTTGTACATTGTGCCCTGTGTCCTCAACCAATCATTAATTAATTCCTTTTCACAAAAAAAATTATTTGATTTATTTGTGTGAGAGAGAGATAGAGGCGCTTACTTGGTGGTGGTAGCCATAATCAGGAGTGTAGGTTTGGTAGCTGCAATATAGTGTATTTAGGAGAAGATGAGTTAAAAGGAAATTAGTGAGCAAATTAAATACAAGATAGTATGAAATGAAACAAAGAGTTGATCACTGCCTGCATGATCTTGTAAGGGGATACTAAACCATTAATATGTGACTATGTGGTGGGTAGCTCATATTGTTGAGTAAAAGGAACATTGATGGTGGAAATGTGTATGGGTTGAACCACGCTCTCAGCCCCTCTAAGCCTCTACTCTAATAACTAACACACTAATTATTAACTATTTTGCCTAAAAGAGATTGTTTTTTCCTCTACGAAGACTGCTCGTACGGTAAACAACTTGTTGCACAAATAATTGGAAAGGGGAGGACTAAAATGTACACTACACTGTCTAAGTTAGGGTGAAAGCGGTTTTTTCAATTTACAATCTCTCAGACCAAAAAATTTACTAGTAAATAGTAATTTACAATCTAATAGTTATTCTCATACTTGTTTATTCTTGTATCTATCTGTTTACAAAAAATTTTCTCTCTATTTCTTAAATTATTTAGTGGATCTACTAATCAGATGGTGGAGGGAAAAGGTGATGAGATAATTTATCAATGTACAGTTGTGCTAAAGCACTCATCTAATCTAATCTAACTAAGCTGGATTAAGGAGTTAGAAAGATGAATAATAATATATGTACGTTATGTTATGTTGTGTGCATGAGAGAGAGATACCTTTTTCCTATTGTAGTTTTTATTAGATATGATTTGTGTCGGGGCTGACAGTCATAGCTACTATAACTATTAACTGGTGTGAGTAGCAGTAAAGAATCATATGCAATGCAGAGACAGTGAGACAGTAACATGTGCATCTATATGCACTTCTACATTAATTAATTAACACCTTTGACCAAGAAGATTGGGAGTGAATCTACTTTCTACTATATATTTATACCAATTAACCTCCAATGAAATTATCTATTAGCTTATTTGAAAAACATGACAAATGTAAAAAATGAGGGTAATATAGTAACTTACATTTAATCAATTATTCCTATTTATCTTTCTTCTTACACTCTCTTTCTTTCTTTTAACTTTTCTCTTACACTCTCTTTCTTCCTTTTTTTTCTCTTTCTTCTTACTCTCTCTTTCCTCCTTTTCACTTTTTTCTTACACTCTCTTTTTTTTTTTTACTTTACTTTTATTTTCCCCATAAACAATTATTCTCTTTATCCTATCAACCTCCAATGAAATTACCTATTGGCTCATTTGAGAAACATGACAAGTGTCAAAATGAGGGTAACATAGTAACTTACTTTAATCAATTATTCCTTTTTATCTTTCTTCTTACACTCTCTTTCTTCCTTTTCACTTTTCTCTTACGCTCCTCTTTCTTCCTTTTTTTCTCTTTCTTCTTACTCTCTCTTTCCTCCTTTTCACTTTTTTCTTACACTTTTTTTTTTACTTTACTTTTATTTTCCCCATAAACAATTATTCTCTTTATCCTATCATTTCTCACTTTAGTTTTTTTTAACTAAGTTTCTAAACTTACACAAATTAGCTATAAAAATGTAAATTAGTTACACTAAATAAAACTATCGCCTTTTTAGAAAAAATTGTCCCGTTAAAATTTTAATTTCTCTCCGAAATCTGTTTTCACTCTTCTGTTTATACTCTTATTGATAATCTATTAACACTTCTTATTGATAATCTACTATCTATTTTTTACTATCTACTATAATCTATTAATCAATTAAAATAATCAATTAAAACTATAAGATAACTGCAATGATATATAAAAAACACACAGGATAACTGTACTGATATATAAAAAAAACACGACATTAATATTTGTCAATGATAATTAATTTTTTTTGAAGACTACTACTACAAACCTACTATCTAAACAACAAGAAGACTTAATGACTATTTAAACTACTAATTAATATTTAAAACAAATATTTCTTATTGATAATCTACTATCTAACTTTTACTATCTACTATAGTCTACTAATCAACTAAAATAACCAATTGAAACTATGGGATAGCTACACTGATATATAAAAAAATACGGGATAACTGCAATGATACATAAATAAAACACAGGATTAACATTTGTCATTGATAATTATAATTTTTGAAGACTACTATAAACCTACTATCTAAAAAAACAAGAAGATTTAATGACTATTTAAACTGATTACTATTTAAAACAAGGGATACATATTTCTTATTGATAATTTACTATCTACTATAGTCTACTAATCAACTAAAATAATCAATTGAAAGTACGAGATAACTACACTAATATATAAAAAACACGGGATAACTGCAGTGATACATAAATAAAACACATGATTAATATTTGTCATTGATAATTATAATTTTTGAATACTATTATAAACCTACTATCTAAAAAAACAAGAAGGTTTAATGACTATTTAATCTGATTAATATTTAAAACATATACATATTTCTTATTGATAATCTACTATCTATCTTTTACTATCTACTATAATCTACTAATCAACTCAAATAATCAATTGAAACTATGAGATGACTGCACTGATAGATAAAAAACACAGGATAACTACATTGATATATCAGAAAATACTGGGATAACTACTGTGATATATATTAAAACACGAGATATATAGCTGCACTGATATATAAAAAACACTACATTGATATAAAACTCACAGGATAAATACTCAGATTTAAGATTTTAATATTTATCTATTTTTTATTTGAAACTCATTTTTTATTTACTTTAAATTTGTCTTTATTTTCACATGATAATGTTCAGACTATTTAAATACTGTGTAATTCATTTATAAAAAGAACACGACAGCACTCGTGCGTATGCACGGGTGTCCAACTAATATGAATAATAAATGAACAAAGCTAACTCACTTACCCATATGATGGGTGGTGGTGGTGGTACAGGAGAGAAGGTGGCTGTGCCACTGACGGTGGTCCTGCTCCCGGAACCAGAACACCTCCACCCTGTGCTCTTCCTCCTCGGGGTGGTGAAGGTCGTGTCCTTCCCAGAGAAGCAATGTTGCAGTTTGCTCTTCTTCCATCTATTACTGGGTTTGGCTCATCACAAGCCCTTCTAGCTGATTCCTCATCGCTAAATGTTACCTGTTATTTGTAGCAGATAACATATGTTATATATATAATATCTTATAATATAAGAATATCAAATTAATATGATCAAGACTTAAATCAAACACTTTGAATGAAACATACGAATCCGTAGCCTTTGGATTTTCCAGTGTTCTTGTCAGTGATTATGACAGCTTCAAGAATGTCTCCAAACTGCTCGAAATATTTACGCATTTCTTCAGGGGGAGTCTCCCAAGCTAGTCCTCCTACAAACAGTTTAGTGAACGTCGTGTCTCCGAACTGTGATCGATGATGATGATGATATTGTTGCTGAGCCATATTAGGATATATATTATGAAAACTCTCCGTATCACTCATTTAAGCTCTTTCTCAGCTGAAATTTCCATCAAATCTATTGCTCTATGCTATATACTATGTAGTAATCAACTACTTGTTATTATTTGGTTTGATGGTAGTTTCAACAGAGTTGTTGGTGGATTACAACAAGTATATATAGCAGAGAGAGAAAGAGAGAGATCCGACAGGTGCAAACGTTAATTTGCTGGCGAAGGAAGAAAGGCAATGGCAATGGGGTTGTTTTTATTATGTGGTTTATAGTGTGACAGCTACGTTCCAATGTCACTACAAGAGTTGAGTCTGTCCTCCCTGTTCTCTTCTGTCTCCAATTAAATTTCTGTTTTCGCTATCTTAAATACTCTTATATGATTGTCCTTCTCTTCTTCTTCACCCGTAGATTTTTGGCCTCGCTTTTTCTGTAACACCACTACGGATATATGATACTCCTCCGTTACCAATTTTTGTACTTTTAGCTTGTTACACACATTTTAATTTACTCCTAGCAAAAATAAAGGAGACATGGCCCCAACGATCATCATTAGATGGCCCCTATGCAAAGAAGAAGCTATGAAGTACCGACACTTCCAATTGAAGATGTATATGGTGTCTGACATGTATCGTGTCGAACACTCGACACTCTGACACGACACTTCAATTACTTGTATTTTTCAAATTAAAACTGGCCTGTGTGTGTCTGTGTCTGAGTCTCGGTCGATGCTTCATAGGGAAGAAGTGATTGTGCGCTGCACGCGGCGAATTAATTTAATTACTGCCACTACTACCATTTTGTTTGTCAATTACTAGTAATCCTTAATTATAGTAATTATTATAGCAATGAACTCAGTGCAGCATCACTGTCACACACTTTTTTCCTTGTACGTTACTTGGGACCAAAAGATATTCCGCATGATCCCATGCCTCAAGCCTGTAGCCCAAATCAACCAGAACGGAACAGGAACTGTTGCAGCTAAGGTTTGACTGAAACTGAAAGGAAAAGGATACATATTTTCAGTTCTTGATTAGTACTAGCAGTTAGCTAGTTAATTACTGGTACTAATTAATGTGATAAATGAAAACAAAATTAAAGACTGTCATCCATCACCATCCTATCATTCCTTTCTCAAATCAACTAGTACAAATATCAAGCTACCATATCACGTTGCCACGTATTTTATTAGTTAATTAATACTAATACTAATGTTGTCCACAACCACAGCTAGCTAGCCCACGAGAAATGAGAACCACAATGTCTCCTCTTAATACTTTTCAAGGATGATTCTTTCTTCCATATAGTGTGATTAGTTAGATCATACTACATGTTTAGCACTCTCATATTGCAAAGCTTGGTTATTAATAGTATGTAATTATGTATATATTACATCGATCATGACTTTTATACTAGTGATGGCACACATATTATGAAGGCTGGGTTTGACAGAGAAAGGAAAAGGCAGAACAGTCAGAAGCAGTCATTATCTAGCTTGTTGACAGCGTTAGGGACCCTCAAGTTCTTATGTTTAAAAAACCAACAATACAACAAGTCCGTGAACTGGCACTTCCAGACCTCTCCACATGGGGTCTTATCACTGGCCCCTGTTAAAGAACTAGTATATGAGCTAGCTAGCTGGATTTCCCTCTATTTTCTTTTATACATTAAATTTAAAGGTGACCCTCCCAACCTGGCTTTCATCAACCAATGCCAACCAATCACTCCTCATTAGTATATACTATCTGTGTGGGCAAACTAACTCTGAGATGATATATATATATAAAAGCACAGCTTATTAGTAATCTCTTCTTTTTCCTTATATATCCTCTAGACAAACTTATTCTGAAAATCTAACTACTCAAAAGAAATACATTTTGGGTCTCTAAAATATTTTGTTTTTCATTTAATTGTTACTGTTATGGTAATTAGTAGTACTGTTTTTGATCATCGGTGCAGCTAGATAGGGGCAGACAATAATTCTACTCTGATAGCTAGGTAGCATTTCAGGTAGTAAATTAATGCTTCCACCAGTATGAAATTGAGGATGCCTTTTCCTTTTCCATGAATACAAGTGAAGTTAGAGAGGATTTATGTTATTCAAAGCTTGGTCATTTATGTGTGTGTTTATAATGCTGCAAACCAATATTGGATCATCTTGTTTCTTGAGTAGCACATAGCTATTGTTAAGAAAAAAGGACAAATTTCATTATTTAGGAACACATTATTACTCTATAGTGCATATTCATTATTACCCATTACTCTGTATGATCAGGTCGGGTGGTAAATTCAGTTGTTTAGCCTAGCAAAATATTCGCAAAAAAATAAATATATTTGGTCTAAACAAAGGCTTTAACACATCCACTTTTTTACTTATATTATTATTATTATTATTATTATTATTAATTATGTGATGTTCTGGTATATCTTAATTCTTTTGTTAGCTAGAAGTTGTCCTTCGTAAAGCTAAGTGATAGGTGCCTCTTGCATAAGTAGTTAGTTGGCTTCTTTTTCAACATAAGGTTCAATACACAAATTGTACTCTATCAGAGTTAGATAAAGAATAGAGATTTAGATAGAGATTGTATAGTGAGAATTTAGCAAAATCTGAACCCTCTGAAGTCTTCTATTCTTGGCAAACACAACTTGTATAATATTGAGTCTCTAATTATCGCTGGGCTGGAAAACCATTAATCAATACCATTGGAAAAATATTATAATGAACTTCGAAACAACAGAATACATCAAGGGGTGGTGGCGCAGTTGGCTAGCGCGTAGGTCTCATAGCTTCTGAGTAATCCTGAGGTCGAGAGTTCGAGCCTCTCTCACCCCACGTCTTTTTGTATACTTTCGTTATATTTTTTGTACCAAAATGCTATCCAGTTTAGCCCATAGATTCACTGGATTTGAGATATTGCAGGCCCAAACCAGACCGAAATTGGTTTCCTTCCTACACCATACATACATACACCCAATTGACAATACTAAAAAGGTCACTTAAAATAAGTGCTTGCTATCCCTTTGTTCTACAGTGGCAAATTTTTCGGGGAGTTCTAAAGTTAGGACTAGAGGGATTCATGAGAAAAGTTGGGACTTCAAGTGTACGTCAGAGAATAATCGAGGAATGGGTTTTGGTTTTAAGGACTTTACTATACAGAACTCTTCTCTTCTTTCTAAGTAAGCTTGGTGGTGCATTAAGAATCCAAATGATTACTGGGCTAGAATTCTTAGGCGCATTTACCGTGGGAGAGAAGATATTTGGGTAGTTAAGCCTAAACTAGACATTTATTGGGTTTGGAGAAGTTTACTACATGGTATGGAGCAACTGAAACAACAAGGGAGATAGAATATTGACAGTGGTGCTGAGCTTAGCATTAGAGAAGATAGGTGGTTGGCATATGGGGATTTGGCTATGGTCAAATAAGGGTGTATGATATTACTAAAGTGCAGGATTTAATTGATCAAGCTTCTCACTCTTGGAATGTGGAAGCTTTGAGAAATTATCTCCAACCTCAAAGTGCTATTGAAGTTATAAAGACTACTATAGGTAGTTGTGATCCTGGAGATAAGCTCTACTGGCATCTCTCAATAGAGGGTGTAGTTACAGTGTGAAGTCAAGATATAAATGCTGTTGAAAAACATGGCATTCATCAAAATTAGAGAGAAAAGCTTTAAAGGTCTATTATATTGAAAGTAGAGAAATATTACAAAATGATAAAGGTTGATTGCAAATGAGTCTACCATCTACCTTATATAACATTACTATCTAAAGGCATTACTATTTAATGGGCCTTACTAACCAACTAATGGGCTTACTACCTATATTTTAACAGCCTCCCGCAAGCTGGACAGTGTTCACAACACTTCCAACTTGGGATAAGCAATACAAAGATACTATAATAACAGGGAAATAAAGAACAATCTGAATTGGTACCAGTTGAGGTGCATAGCTCCTAGAAGTCTTCGATAACTTTTCGGTCCCTTCAAGCTTCTTCTGGCGTCTCCACAACATTCACTTCAAAAGAATCAACAAACTCAACTCTTGGACATAACCATCTAAATTTAGAGTTCCTAAAAGGATAAAGCTCTTCGTTTGTAGACTGAAACATAATCAGTGGCGGATACAGGCTATAGAGCCTATGAGAAATTGCCTCCACCAAACATTTAAATTCTAATGTAAACACATAACAGCATTTAATTTGCTCCCATTAAAAAGTTGGTTTTGCCCTCATTAATATCTAATTACCCAAACACACAAGACCAGCTTATTTTCGTAAACAATTCTAAGTAAAAAATAGGTTTTGCTACTAACAACTACAACGATTAGAAGATGTTTCCCGACATTGAGTTTTGAGAAGAATATGGACTACGCATTCAAAGAAGATCAATAGTTGAATAATTCTCTCGTTACATATACTAAGAGGGACATTTTTGATAGAATTGACAGTGAAAATATCATTCAAGATTTTTTGAATATGAAAATGCATAGATAACAAGTGTAATTAGTGTTTTAAAATTGGGCTCGGCCAGGACGAACCAGGAACCGGTTCGAGCCATGCTATGGATCGGAAATGATGTGACTCGGCGGGAATCGGCTTGACCCGTTCGTTTTTTGGCGAAAACCGGTGACCTGGCAGGTTTTGTAAAACCAGACCGGTTTTTTTTTATTAAAAAAACCCCCAAAAACGCAAAAACAATGTCGTTTTAAGCCGTTTTAGACTTTTTTTAGGCATGATGTGTAATTTTAGCAAATTAAGTTTTATAGGTATGAAATTTATATGTCTTGAAAATTCGGAAATTTTTTAATTGAGACCGGGTCAAGGTCATGCGAGTCAACTGTCGACCCCTCGGTCCGACCCTTGACCCAGTGACCCAGTACCTAACCTTCATCGAGTCGATCACATACGTAATTGTGTATTTTCTAAAACTTTAATTTTTCTTTTATGAATATCATAGATAAATTGTTTTCTTGCCCCCACTCAAGAAATTTTTTGGATCCGCCACTACAAGAAAAATGGGTTTTTCGGCGGGCAAAATCCGCCGAAAATGACTGAAATCCACCAAAAAATTGAATTTTCCGGCGGATTTTTGGCACCGGTAGACAGCTGGTAGCAAACAGTTTCCGGCGGATTTTTCAAAAAAAAAAATTAAAATTTTTCCGAATTTTAAAATTAAATATGTATTTTAATAAAAAGTAAAAAATCGAAATTGAAGTAGAATATTGAATGGTAATGTTGAAGTAGGAATGAATAAAAAAGAATATGAGAAGAAATAATATAGGAGAGAATAAGAATGAGGAAGTATGAAGAAATAAGAATGAAGGAGTGAGAATGAAGAAGAAATAAGAATAAAGAAGTGAGAATGAATAAGAATGAAGAAGAAATGAGAATTATAGAAGAGAGATATGTAGAGAAATTTTTGGAGATTAGAGAGTATGAGAAATAAGAAGAAAGATAAGATAGAGAAAATGTAGAAGAGAATGAGAATGAAAGAAAGAGTTAAATGAGAGAATGAGAGGAGTGTAGCAGAAATTTATATTTATAGACGGATTTTTTCTGGCGGATTTTTTTCCATCCAAATTTTTCCGGCGGATTTTCTTTAAAAATAAATAATTAAAAAACCCGCCGGAAATCACCGGTAACATTTCTGGCGAATTTAAAAAATATATCCACCGAAAATACGAGGTTTTCTTGTAGTGCGCCACTGAGCATAATGCTATTGCTTCTAAAGAGGGAACCTGGTTAAAAGAATGATTGCTCAGGACTCCCTATGTCCTATCTCCAGAAATTATGACGAGACTATTGAACATTTATTAGTGGCAGATCCAAGACACTAGGTCGGGGGGCTACAAAAAAAAATTATTATAAAAATGTTGGTTTATTGAATTGTTTAATTTTTTTTATTCAAATATCCTCACTTAATTTACTCAAAATTAAGTAACCAACTATAGGAAAATAAGAAGTAGTCCGTAAAAATATGTGATATCAGTAAAATTAATTACTAAAGTTTTTTAAAAATATGTCTTCAGTGTGTTGTGAATTGGGCCTGGTCTGGCCCATTGGTATGTTAGGTGTTATGTTTATGTATTCGGCGGGGCATTAGAGCTGGCAAAACGGGCTATCCGGCCCACATCGGGCTCGGGCTTTTAAGGTCCGGGCCAAAAAGCCCGGATTACAATTCGGGCTCAACTTTTTTGGCCCAAGCCCAGCCCTATGCGGGCTGCGGGCTTTTCGGGCTAGCCCGCATTGTGCGCCAATTTTTTTCTATTTCCTTTTAACGGACTGAATTGTAAAGAAAAAATTGCATAGAATTAATTTATCACTTTTCAGTTTTCAATCTTTTAATTAACACCACATCAATGTAAGGCTTATATATATATATATATATATATATATATATATATATATATATATATATATATATATATATATATACTGAGAAAACCAGCATGTTGAATAAAGAGAGAGTTTGACTATGAGTGTAGTTGTGTTTTATGTAAAGTGATTCTATTTTTTATTCTATTTATATTATTTTTTTGGTTACTATTCTTTTTATATTATAATACTAAGAAGAAGATCAAAAAGAAAATGAAGGCTAAGAGTGTGAAAAACGTGAACGTGAACTGCCTTTGGGTTATTCTATTTATAATACTAAGATCAAAAAGAAAATGAAGAGGTGTTGAGAGTGAGAAACGTGAACACTTGGGAGTTGGGTCTTTTTGAATTGAAACTGGGTTATTGATTTTGTGTTGGGCAGCAATAATATACACCTTTTTTAAAAAATCACGGGCTTGCGGGCTACCCATGGCCCGGTCGGGCTAGCCCGACACGGGCTCGGGCTTTTGTGGACCGGGCTAAAAAGCCCGGGTGTAAAAATGGGCTCATTTTCTTCAGCCCAAGCCCTCCCATATTTCGGGCTAGCCCGGCCCGGCCTATTTTGCCAACTCTATGGGGCATCACCCATTATTTCAATGAAAACCATTTACATTTTTCCAAAAAAATAAGAATTTTTTTTTCTACCCCCACCCTTTGAGGTTATCCACCTCACAAAAATTGAAAACCCGAAAATACCCTCCAAAAAATTGAGTCCAACGGATTTATCTCCTATGAGATAAATCCGCTTTGAAAAAATTCAAAGCGGATTTATCTCATAGGAGATAAATCTGTTTGAACTCAAATTTCTATTGGGACAAACTGTTCAGTGCCCCTACAGATCTTGCTACTTAGCCTGACACCAATCAATATCGAAATACTAGGGCACTTTATGTTTTTAAGGATGACGAGGTGTTTTTTGAGCTTTTTGGTCAAAGTTGATTGTTTACAATTATAGAGATGGTACTCTCAAGACTCTAATAATTTAACACGTTCAATACATCAATACTTGGAATGGAATCTGACACATTTAACTGATTATAGGCTGTTGATCAAAAATATTGGTGGAATCTGAGTTGTTGAGGCATAGAAAATACCTGTTAAAATTTGCCAGAATTGTAGAATTTGTAACAGATTCGACCCTATGATAGTGTACCACTTTGGAATCATAGTGCTGTACTTGTTAAAAATCCTTAAATGGGGGTGTGTGACAAAACACTTGCCACGACACTATGGTACTGTACCTGGTACACTATCAAATTATCGTATCTGTTGAATCCCAGGGAAAAAAATGAACGTGTTAAGAAGTATTTTGTTTATTAAGGGTATTTTGGTCATTTCGCAGAAACAGAGGTGTTTAGTGAGTAGCAGGAAGTGTTTAATAAGTATGGGCCAAGTAGCTTTATAGGCTCAGCCCAAACAACTCGGTCCACTAACACAAAGTAATGTTTTTTTTTGGTATTTTGGGCTCAAAATGTCCAATAAGACATCAAATTTGGTCAAAAATAGTGAAATCATATTCCCATCACATGCAATGATTAATTAAGCCGACATGAGTTGGTGGCTTCTCGTGCAATGATTAATTAATTTCTTTTTGAAGACGAGATGCACAATAACAAGTCTAGCTAGTGACAAGTATAAGACATTCGAAGGAAATAGGTACGAAGATAAACGAGGGAAAATAAGTGGCAAAGAAAAGACTCAGTTCTGCTCCTGATCTTTGCTTTGCGTCAATGTAAGGTCAATAATTAAACGGAATTGTTTGATCCAGATATGCTGAAGTGAATTGATAAAGCGTGAGTATTTCCAGAAGCTAGTGGTAGCATTTAAAGAAGCATGTAAGTTGCCTGGGCCGAAAGGCAAGTATACTTGGCCCAGCTCCTAATGTTTGTAGATGGAAAGACAAGTATACATGCTATACGCTATCCGCTCAAATATTACTTGATGTCGTAGTGTTCGAAAAAATGTTGAACACTACTCATTATACGTTAAACGTTGGTGCTTTTATGAAACACGTATACTCAGCACTTATTAGTCAAATCCGTTACCCGTTACCCGATAGGAATTGTCAAAGAGCCAGTATGCATTAGTCAAACCATAGATGAAGAAAGGCCAATGTATAACGCCGACATCAAATGAAGTACAGTACTACTCATGCTTTGACCATCTTAACACTACTGGTGTGTTTGTTTGTGTGTGTGACCACTGACCAGTCACATTTTATTTTGGTTTCCATTCTCCAATGAATTCTCTACCC
This sequence comes from Astragalus glycyphyllos, assembly GCA_963573325.1. Lineage (NCBI taxonomy): Eukaryota > Viridiplantae > Streptophyta > Magnoliopsida > Fabales > Fabaceae > Astragalus > Astragalus glycyphyllos. The sequence continues at coordinate 76,983,652 of OY754307.1, forward strand.
ATTATGGCTATTAATTTCAACGAAAGGGATCCAGATCTACCTAGCTTTTGGCCGGTGTACTCTGTGTATAATGTCAATTCTTTGAATGGACAAATAAAATATATCCACTTGTTTTATTTTTTCCGCAGCTGCAATTATTAATCGCAGATCTCCAAAAGTATGACAATGATAAGCATAAGATAAAGATGGATAGAAAATATAGTAGTAAGTATATTACAATTACCAGAACCTCTATATAGTTGACAATCACGCATAATCGCTAGTTAAATATAGTTTATAAGTTCCATCCAAAGTTCTATGGAAAAAAAGTAGATTCCTGAAGGTGGAACATGTTCTATTGTTGTGTCTGTGTAAGTGTTTTATGAACGCTAGAAAAATTGATATTTTAATTTCAAGATCACGATGCATGGCATATAATAACCTTTTTAAAAGGTAAACCTGTTTGCGCACAATGTGTGTGTAAAAGATGCATCTTCGTGAAGAGATAATTGAGTCTTGATTTAAAAAATACACGTAAATGTATAATAATGAAAAATTAGCAAGTACCCCACAGGGTAGTATTGAAATGGCGAGGAAGCAAAAGGGACTACAATTACTGAAGTGTACAGATTTTAGATTTGTATTTGTAGGTAGGCAGATGGGGCAGAAGTCATGTACGATGTTTAATTATGCAGTGCAGTGGTCCCATGATCGACATGGAAGCTTGGATAATAAGACCCCAACTCGGCTATAGTCCTTACCACTATTTTTATTTTAGAGTAAAAACCCATTTTAATCCCCAACAATTTCTAACTAGGATAAATTGGTTTTTGACTTTTTGATAATTTTTTGGGACAAGTAAGTCCCTGAAATTTTCAAAACAAGAGACTAATTTGTCCCCGTTTTGAAAATGTCAGGGCTTATTTGTCCAGAAAAATTATCAGGTACCAATTTGTCCTATCAAAAAATTGTCAGGGAATAAAATGGGTCTTTACCCTATGTTAAAATATAAATGTTGAAAAATGAAAAAACTTGAAAGAAATAGGTTAAATATGTTTTAAGTTCCTATACAAATTTACAATTTCAATTTTAGTCTTTATGAAAATTTTCATCCCACTTTTTGTCTCTAAAATATTTTTCGTCAACCGTTTTAGTCCCTATAAAACTGTTGAATTTTGTACTCAAGGGGTATAAGGGGTGCAGATAGTACTCTTATAGTTACAGCCCAATTGGCCCAAACCCAGTTTACAAAAAACTCAATGACCCACTTGGATCCATCAAAAAAGGGTCGTGCGACACCCAAAACTGTGTTATTCGGATAAACACGCGGGTTGTGCACTTGACTCGTTTCGTTTGGAAAAAAAATCAATTTTTTAGGGTTTTCTTTCCTCAGATGTAATCTGCTTCTCTCTCTTCGTTTCTTTAATTTTGAAGGTAAATCTAACGTTTTTTGAATGGTTCTAGCAGGCACGATGCAAGAATCTACACCAAGATTGCTTCGTGAACACCAATCGAATGTAATCACTCATTGACTCACTTGTTTTTTCTCTGTATTGATTTTCCTGAAACCCTAATCTAGCTAGGCTTTGTGTTTTTTCAGGTATGAAAACGAAGGGTTTTGATGCGTATAAGACAACAAAGGTAATAATACGACAAACTTTTCGACTTAGACATCAGAGTGTCTTTGCAGGGACACCTCCCGGCATGGAGACTTGAAGTCGTCAACCACCGCATACGGAGGAGAGCCACCGTCATGCGAATTATAGCCTCAACAAAACTTAATACACACACAAAACTTAAAACAAAAGATACATTTTCATGAAACCCTATGACTACTTTTGTCACCCTTTTTCACATAGATTCCCTGAAATATATCATGCTAGGTTACGACTCTTGCATCCCTCTGAACTCTAAAAGTCATTCAGCTCGTAGGAACTTGCTGAATTTCTTCCACTATTGGCCATAAGATCGCTAGGCACTTGAGGTTATGGTACCTTCAAAACTCTTTGAGCAAATTGTCAGCAATATGTTCTAGCATTCCCCACTCTGCGTCTAAGTGACTCTGCCTGGATAAGATCGTGATGTTCTACTTTGTGAGCCTCCCAGATCTAATGGAAAGGTAGTGACTGTACTACTCGCACATCACCTCTCCATCAAGTCTCGGAATAACCTAGAGATCCATAGACATATGTAGCTCGTCCTCTCTAGATAGTCATACGCCGTTCTCCTTCAATCTCCCAGCCATTCGCTTTATTGGTTTACGTTGATGACATTGTTTTGACAGGTAATGACAAGGCTGAAATCACTTAGGTTAAGCAGGGTTTGGGTGAAAAGTTTTGTATCCAAGAGTTTGGTGCTCTATGATTCTTCTTTGGCCTTGAGGTGGCTCACTGTAAACAAGGGATTGTGCTCTATAAGCACAAGTACACACCTGAACTCCTAGAAGATAGTGGTGTCCCCGCTGCCAAGACGGCCTCTACACCTTGTGACCCAAACTCAGTAGTGTAGGAGTCACTCCTTATCCTGATGAAACCACTTACCGGCGTCTCATTGGCTGACTCCCCTGTCTTACCAATGTGCATCATGACATTTCCTGCTCAATTCAACAACTGAGTCAATTTGTTGCCAAGCCTCGAGAATCACACTTCCAAGTCGCCACTCGCGTACTTCCCAATCTTAAGTTAGCACCCTCTCAGGGCTTGTTTTTCCATACTTCCAACCAAGTGCAACTGTCAGGGATTGCTGACTCAAATAGGGCTTGCTATGTGGATTCTAGATGCTCCATCACTAGCTATGTGTTTTCATTGGTTCTACTCTCGTATTGGAATTCTAAGAAGCAGAATACAGTTCCAACCTCATCCTCAAAAACTGAACATTGTGCACTCGCTAGTCTTGCTTGTGAAATACATTGGCTTCACTACTTGCTCATTGATATTCATATTCCTCATAGCACTGTTCTGCGGTGTATTGTGATAATGAATCAACCATCTATCTTGCTCATAACCCAACATTTCATGAGCGGACCAAACACATCAAGATAGATTTCCATGTTGTCAGGGAGAAAATTCAAAAAGTCATTATCCGTCAACTGCCAATTTTGTTTGAGTCTCGACTAATGTACTTAATTACCAAGCCTCTCAACCCTTTATTTCTAAGTTGGGATTTTGAAAATCCATAGTCCAACTTGAAGGGGCTATTACCGTTTGTAACATAACTATAGTTAGACTAGTTTGTTATTTAACTTAGTTAGTTAACAGTTAGAGTTTAGTTAGCTAGTTAATTGCAACTAGTAGCTTGTATATAAACACTCTTACTGTAGAGTTAGTTTCAAGTGAATATTGTTCTGTATCGTATCTCCGACCTTGGAGGAGGATCCGAGATAGTTGGTAGGTGAATTCCTTGATCTGCAGTAGTATGATCCGAGGTGGGATGTGGTACCTGCAAAGACACTCTGACGCTCAAGTCAGGGAGGTAGTCAATCACAAGTAAATCTTTATGTTAGATTGCTTACCATTAATGAAGCATTGAATGTGTATTTATAGAGTTTGGTGGTGTTTGACCTAACGAATCTGGACCGTCCGATCATGTGCTGTGATCCTGGCCATTGATGAATGGATTTGTTTTAGATAAGGGTCTCTTTGATAATGGGCCTGTTTGTGAAAGGAAATAAGGCACAAACCATAACAAGTATGAAGATCAATTCTTCTAATTTCCTGTTTCATCTTATATGAAAAATTAGTTAATGAATTTTTTACAATTTTGTATACTAGTAATAAATAAGAGTTCACTTTCATCCTTAGTTGTTGACCTTATGTGAAATGCGAATGGGATCCTACTCGCTTGTGACTCTCTGCATAATCTAGTACGAAAATTGTCTTACTTGTCTCTACATGCATGATGTTGATATGAATGTAACAGGGGACGCGGTTCTTCCCCAGTTTTTCCCCCCTCTTAGCCAAATTATTTAATTAGCTTATTTATCTAGAACTAAAATCTAAAAGAAAAAATCAAATTACTTGAAGCTATGCTGGAAACGAAACAATAATAATTAATAGAATAAGTAAATTATATAATTGTAGCACTAAACAGTTGTTGTAAAAATACAATATAGAAAGTAGGAAAACACAATTATTTACAATGATACAGCAGTAACCACACTTTGAAAATCTGTCTTTCCTTTTTTTTTTTGAGAGAAAATATGTCTTTCTTTGCAAATATCTATATAAATAACAAATGAGAATAATCTCATTGATTATTCTCACACATGGCACCCATATAGCCATTTGGCAATTAATACTATCTCTAAATAAATTAAAAAATAATAATATAATATAATTATATTAATTTTAAAATATTATATCACACAATCATTAAGTAACATGTGTAACGTTCCAAATTTTTTAATAGAATTAAATGACAAAAAGAAAATCATTTTTTTTAATTCAAATCTCTCCAAGAAAATATGGCTATAAATAGCCAAGTTTAGGTGATGGTTTGATCCACTCTCCACACCATCACCTCTTCTTCAAAAACTATCGATTTGTGTATCATGGTTATTTTCACTTTTCATGGAGGTTTCTTCTTAATCATTTGGATATATCATGTTGAAGGAGGTGAATAGTAATGCTATTAGGCGATATATGGGTTTTTGTATAAGTTCATCTTATTGCTATTAGATTATTATATGACATGTTGTCAATTAGGTTTTTTATGATATATCCATTTTTTTCAATCCTATTGTACCTCATCTTATGTAAATAACCATATCTAATGGTATGTAAATCCCCATATTGTAAATGAATGTTGAAATAGCTGATACATATTGTACGTGAACGGTGTGTGTTGGTGTTGAGTTGAAATCTGTTAAGTTTTTCTGAATCATTTGGATAAAACATGTTGAAGTAGGTGAATACTATTCATATTAGGGAATATATGGGTGTAGGGGTGTCAAAATCCACATTTGGAAATTCCAAGTTGAAAGAGTTGAGTTGAATAATTCTTTTACATATGGATATATGGGTGAATCTACTATTCGAACTTTGTGGTCAAAAATAATTCTTTTACATTTGGATATATGGGTGTAGGGGTGTCTAAATCCACATTTGTTTTCATCATTTACAAAGTATCACCATAAAAGGATTTGGCTATTTCATGATTCTACACATAATCATGAAATAGCCAAATCCTATTTGTCTCACTTAATTTGTGCATTATATTACTTGAGATAAATGGTGTTTTTTATTTAAATATGGGCAATGATTTGTCGAATTAGAATTACAAGTTTAATATATGTAATAAACTGATAAATTATAGGTCATTTGAATTAAAAATAATAGTTTAAATTTTTTTATGAATATGTTTTTAATAGTTTGAGTAGTATCATTGTTGTGTTGTGTATATTCATCTATGTTTATAAGTTAGAAATAGTTTGAGGTAAAACTAAATCAACTATTCACCCAATGTAACCCTAAATAGTTTGAGGTAAAACTAAATCAACTATTTGCGCTTTTTTTATTTAATTGCAAACAATCAAATTAAGTTGGTATTAGAATTATCAGTTAGATCAATATACAAAATTATTGGATTCAAAACTATCAAACATAAACGTCCTATAACCATAATTAAGAATAAATATACTTCCAAAATGTTCTTGATCCAATAAAAATAACGTATAATTTATATAACAATGACAGTTACAATATATGGTCTTTAATATATCTAATAATTATGACGTTATTAGATATATTTTATTCATCAGTTATGATTTTAATATTTAACAAGCATCATACCAATTAAATTTGTAACGTAACTTAAAGTAATAAAAACCTAAACATAATTTATCAGTTATACTTAACGTAACGTAACGTAACTTAAAGTATAATAATAAAATGATTAGTATACTTTCAAAACGATCCTTAATTAATAAATATAATTTATGTTTCAAATAACTATGACAGTTACAATATATGGTCTTTAATATATCTAATAATTATGCCAATTATAAAATTTAAACAAAACCAAAATTAAAAATTAAACTATTGTTTCAAAACGTCCATTAATCAATTAATATAATTTATTTTTATATAACTATGACAGTTACAATATATGGTCTTTAATATATCTAATAATTATGATCAATTAATATAATTTATTTTTATATAACTATGACAGTTACATTATATGGTCTTTAATATATATAATAATTATGACGGTTACAATATTTGACTAGGTGGTTATGGTTTTGATATTTAACCTTCATCATAGCAATTAAATTTGTAACGTAACTTAAATTAATACAAAATTTATAACGTTTTCATCAGTTATGGTTTTATTTGATTACATATCATTTAATGGTTTTATATTGATTCAAATTAAAACCAACGTGAATAATGATTGTAACGTATTCATATATACTTAAGTAAAATTCTAAAAGTGATTTTACACTTCTAACGTATTCATATATACTTAAGTAGAGTTTTACATGAGAATACTTAATATTCAAATGAACATGGTGTCAGACAACTATACTTCTCCTGCTAATGTTTTGAAAAGTGATTTCAACACTGACTACTTAATTGTTTAGTACATAAATACTTTATCACGATATCATGTCATTTTACATATACATTATATTCAATGGGTGTATTTGTTTCATTTAAAAAAAAGTTACGTATTTTTATAGGAGCCTCAGGCGTGATCATTATTTTGTTGATTAATTACTAAGGTTACTATTAGAACTATTTGATTATGAAAATCTAATTTACATTGTATTTGTTTCATTTAAAAAAAAGTTACGTATTTTTATTAATAATTTACTATTAGAACTATTTGATTAATAATTTACTATTAGAACTATTTGATTATAAAAATATAAATTACATTGTATTATGCATTCCATTGTATTTGTTTCATTTTAAAAAAAAGTTACGTATTTTTATTAATAATTTTAGGCAAATCATTATTTTGTTGATTAATTACTAAGGTTACTATTATAACTATTTGATTTTTTTTTTTTGACAAGAACTATTTGATTATAAAAATATAATTTACATTTATTTAAATCTAATAATTTATTTTACTATTTCCCTAAGCTCTAAAGAAAATCCCCAAAAAAATAGTTCTATCAATTTATCATTTTTTATTTCATTTCACGAGTCTTGGTTGTGGACTACTCTTTTTCATTTCATCGAGTTTGTTCAATTTTCTTTATATGTTTGTTATTATTATTATTATTATTAGTAGTAGTAGTATCCATATAATTAAAATTACTTAATAATATAAAAATTGACATTTTCAAAAAACATAAAATTTATAGTTTTTTTACTATATACCGTGCGTAGCATGGGCCTACATATTAAATGATTTTTTGTTTTTAATTATTTTTTCTGAATAGAATGTAGTAAGTTTATTTAAAAATTGTGTAATAAAATCTTAACTCTTGCGATATTATTTGTAGGGTTTTTTAATAGTTAGAAAAAGGACAAAGGTCACAATGGAACTGGATAATGTAACACCCTATAATATATCTTAAGTGCAATGATTCCTAAATGATTTTGATGTATAAATTGTTTCGGGTTTTATTGAAATCGATATCATTGTAAAAAAACCGATATATTTACTCATATGAAATTATTGCAATAAAACGTTTTTTTTATTAAATGTGAACTATCATACCAATATCTGCCCCTGAAATGTTCTCACCTAACTATAAATAAGACTATACAAGCAGTATACCATCACGGACATTCCTCCACTACTTGATAAGAACCAGACAAATTTGTGTTTTCTATCCAAAAGTTTTATTTTCACTCCTATTTGTAAAATGTCTCCCAAATATGACATGATATCTGACATTAATGCTAGACATGGCAAACAGAATCTAATTGTGGGCATCGCAATATGGTGGGAAGTCCTTGATTTGAACAATAGCAGACTCCTCTTTTACTGTGCTAGAATTGTTCTTATCGATAGAGAAGTTCATATTTTCGTTCCAATACGTAAAATTTAGGACTATGTGTTTCGGTTAATGCCATAACATTTAAAATACCAATCTTTTTTTATATATTTTGTTATTAAAGTGGTTGGGTTAATTTTGGTAACAAATTTCTTGCCCAATTTTCACTAAATGACATGATATAAAAATGCATGTCTTAATGGGATGACACTTTTCCTAATTTCTCTGTATCTTAAGCGCAACGATTGCCTAATAAGTTTACTAGAGAATCATTAGGGATGAAAAAACCAGAAATTAATCTCTAGAACATAATATATATTTTGAAACTTTTTATATTCCTCAACTTTAATATAAATAAATTTGCACATTAACCCTCTTTCTTAGCTATTAATATGAACTTTATTTTGCAGCTCATTGATGTACCCACCGATGAATCCTCTCTTTTAAGACCATATATACCTTGAATTACCATTTTCTATTTATTTTTCTCTAAAATAAGTGCAACCCATAACACTAACATGGTGCCCCCAAAATATCTACCATCAACATTATTATTTGAGTTTGAATAAACTCTTGGAATACAATCATAAGTAGGAATGTTGGTGAGTACGTTTCGATGATTTTCTCTTAATTTTCGAGTTGTTGTTTCACTTTCATCTGATATTATCCATCTTTCTTTTCAATGAAACAAGAAAATCCACTTGAATAATGAAGAAAATATAAGAATAATTAGGGGTGAAAATTACTACCCGTTAGCAATAGAATCCTTGCGGGGACTTAGGGGCCGTGAAGGCAGAGAATTTTTCCATGTGGGAACAGTGACGGGGGAGAAAATCTTCGCATGGTCAACTTGGGGATGGGGACAAATACCAGATCCTCCGCCCTGAATATATTACATAAATATTCTTATTATAGGTAGAGATATATATTATTATAAGTAATTGATTTTTTTAGTTTTTTTATGTGTTTTAATTAAAAACATTAACAAAACATTAAATTATGCTAATTTTATATTTTTATTCTGACTTTTATACTTTTTAAATATTCAAATATCAAAGTAAGACTAACTTTTATACTTTTTATATTAAAATGTTAAACTTTTTAACTTTCAGTCTTACTTTCATATATTTCAGTTCATATTTTTGCTAACTTTTAATAAATCTCAGGAATCCCCGCGGGATCGCGGGGATCCGTATGGAAGGAGATTTGAGGAGGAAAACTCATCGAAATGGGAATCGGGGGCGCGAAGGGGAGACAATTTGGCAGGCGGGAACAGGGAGCAGGGACTGCTCCGCCCCCATCGCCCATCCCAAGAAATAATTAACAAAAATCCAGGTTTGGTTCATGTGAATTATTTTGAAATGCTACGATGTAAAGTTAAGAATCTTTATATTGAAAAACATTAAAACTGTATTTACTTAAATAAATTTAATTATAGTCAATATTAAATTATTTTCTATTGTTTTTGTCTTTTAATGCAAATTCAAAAATAATAATTTAACTATTAATATTTTTGGCAAATCATTATTTTTTGATTAATTATTAAGGTTACTATTAGAGCTATTTGATTATAGAAATATAATTTACATTTTTTAAGTTTAATAATTAATTTTACTATTTCCATAAGCTCTAAATAAAATCCCCAAAAAAAATAGTTCTATCATTTTATCATATTTTTTCTTTCATTTCACGGGTCTTGGTTGAGGGCTAAACTTTTTCATTTCATCGAGTTTGTTCAATTTTTTTTATATGTTTGTTGTTGTTGTTGTTGTTATTATTATTACTAGGGGAAAGACGGGCCCGAATGTTGGTGGGTTGATGGGTGGTTATAGAAGTAATAGATAAATAATATATAAATAATAAATAATAATATAGTGAAATAGTGTTAGTGGGTAGTTATAAGGGTATTTTGGTCAGAAAAAGCTGACACCAAAAAAATGAATTCCCTTTATATATAGGTATAGATTATTATTATTATTATTATTATTATTACTATTATTATTATTATTTTCTATTAAATAACTATCCATATTATTAAAATAACTTAATAATATAAAAATTGATATTTTCAAAGAACATAAAATTTATAGTTTTTTACTATATACCGTGCGTAGCACAGGGCTACATATTAAATGATTTTTTGTTTTTCTTATTTTTATAAATAGAATTTTCCAATGTAGTAAATTCATTTACAAATTGTGTAATAAAATCTTCACTCAAATTAATAGATTCTTATGTGTAAAAGAGTATTTTCGTACTATAATATATTGTACTACATATTATTATTATTATTATTGTAATAATTATAGCAAATTGCTTAATTGTTATTATAATTATAGCAATTCACAAAAGTTATAAAATGCAATCTTGTTGAAAATTTATATTGAGTAATATATTATTAAAATAAATTGTATGTTAAAAATTGTTAAGTGAGTTTTAGTAACTTAAAATAAAATTGGTTATGGTTGATAAATAATTAAATCGAATTATATGATATTGTAATATATTATAACATAAAATGACTTATGGTTCAATTAGATGAATTGAAACACATTGATAAGCTTTATAATACAATATATTATAGTACTAAAATACTCTTTTACACATAAGAATCTATTAATTTGAGTGAAGATTTTATTACACAATTTGTAAATGAATTTACTACATTGGAAAATTCTATTTATAAAAATAAGAAAAACAAAAAAATCATTTAATATGTAGGCCCGTGCTACGCACGGTATATAGTAAAAAACTATAAATTTTATGTTCTTTGAAAATATCAATTTTTATATTATTAAGTTATTTTAATAATATGGATAGTTATTTAATAGAAAATAATAATAATAATAATATTATTATTATCATCTACACCCCATCATCAAAGTTTTAGTAAAATATATCCAAAGTCATCCTGTTTTATGGTTTTAATATAATATATTTTGTTTTGGTTAAAACAGAAAAATGTAAATAAATATAATTTAAAAAAATGCATCAATAAATTAAGTTCATAGAAAAATAAAAATGAATAAAAAAAATAATTAAGTGAGATAAATTATTAGACACAATTTATGTTTTTGTGGGTTCACAAATGGAATAAAAATTCGTATGGTTGCTTAAAACATAGGTGGCATTGTGAAGTTTACTTTAAGAACCAGCAATGAGCTCACCGTTGGATATGCTCAAAAAACTTTAACGTATTATCAATTTCCACCATAGAATTTTTGCAAAAAAAATACCCTAATAAAGACACCTGTTATTATGAAAATAGAATATAAAACAAATCGACGCCGTTGGTTAATTATCTACAATTTTTACCTATTTTTTTGGATACTATACATATTCTTTTTGTCAAAAAATACAGGAATCAAGCAATACACATTTGTTTCCCAAAAAATAGTCATACACATTCTTTGACAAGAAAAAGGCTATACACATCCCAATCTTATTGATTTCGAATCACAAATATCAATGGGTTCAACCTAATTTAATTTTTTTAGCAACAAATCAATTATTATTCATACCCCTTGACATATTTTATATTGTCAGTGGCTTATTTTTGACACCCTTTATTTAGGCACGCCATTAAAAAAATTCAGATATTTTTTTCCTGACTACTTCATAATATCTTGAATAATCATTATGTAATATATATTCAAACAAATATATATTCTACCCGACTCGAGGGATTAGTTGCGCGCAGAGGATACCCAGTTTATACCAAAAAATATATATTACATACTACAAATACATAATTACTATTATTAACCCATAAGACACAAATGACAATATTAATAATCGTAAAATATGAAACGATGTATCGTACTAACGTCAAAAGATAAAAACATAAATTTGTTTAAAATATTGATACTTTAAAGCGTTATAATCATGACTCCTCACACATTCTGGGTAAAAAACGTCTTTAATCTATTTGACAAACATAAATAGGGGGCATTAAGAATTTATAATAGTATACTAATAAATTATATTTTTTTTGATGACCAATGTATTCGAAATGTTTTCTGTGTATCGCACGGGCAGGTATACTAGTTATATTACAATTATAAAATAGTCTTATCATTCTTAACCCCAAAAGGGCAATGATTTCCATAGACAACGAAATCTTGTTAAAGTTAAGAGACGCGTCAAAGCTCTTTTCTATTATTTTCTAGGTACAGCTTGCTTAAATTTCATCCAAAAAAGTTCAGTAACCAACAAAATTGGCTATAGTGCAAATTGCAAAATAAGAAAATGAAAACAGAGCAAATCGACGTGACCTCATGCAAGCGTGAATGCGCACCAATTGTTGCATTTATGAAATGATGATGACTGAGCTGATAAAATTAAGTGTGGGTCAGTGTCCACCATTTTATCCTCAAGTCAAAATGCCACTACACATAAAAAAGACTACTAAGAATAATCACTCTCTCACACCTTTATCGGTTGTAGGTAGAGTGTTCACGTTCAAAGTTACAATACAAGTAGAACTATAATAAAAAACGTGGAAGTTAGCATAATTCCTTGATGCTTTAAATACAAGTAGAACTATAATAAAAAACGTGGAAGTTAGCATAATTCCTTGATGCTTTAGTTAGAGCATGAGCCATGATGTTTGGTTACCGCCTGACAAAACTAACGTTGTATTTTGTAGTTTCCTAAAGACGATAATAAGTTACGACAAGTTCTAATAATAGAGTCATATTCAGTTACAAAGTTACACACACCACGGATTCCATCTACAACCGCTTTGCAATCAACCGCGTTACAGAGTTAAAATTAACTAGCATAAAAAATTACTAATATAAATCTTTAAGAAAAAATCTACTTAAGTATATGTAATATATAAATTACTCTCTTTTAAGATAGCTACGGTCATGTTTAAAAGAATTTAAATTAAATGTTTTATTGTAATCTTTAAATACAACGTAACAATGTGAATTGTTTGGAAGTGAGTCAATGAATTAATTGGATTTGGGCTAGTAAGTGAGTGAGAGTTGGGTTGTAGTTAGATTTAAGGAAAGTTGTAAGTTAATAAGCCTTACAAATAAGCCTTAGTGTTAGGTTCGGTTGGTGGAACAAAAATCTCTGGCCGAACCAAACCACGCGATAGATTGAAAAAAACTGAATAGATCCGATAAAAATTGATTTTTGCGGTTTTCGGTTTGGGTTGGTTCGGTTTGCGATTTTTCATTGGGTTGGTTCGATTTTGAACACCCCTAATAGGTTGTGCCTTGTGAGAATTGTATGAAAAAAGGTATAATATATACTAGTGCGATGCAAAAAAAACGATTTAAAAATTGGTACGGATTGGGCTGAGCCCAAGTCTGAATTCGGGCTCAATCACGCAACTCAACGCGTCACGTTGGCGATCCGTGCATTGCATCCATTGATGGCATTCTTGGATCCAAAGCTTAGCCGCTGGTACAAATACACATCTCTCATTTGAACCTCTCACTAATTTCTAATTGCTGACTTTGGTATCAGAGTGTTTGCAGATATTAACCTCCGATTTGGTCTCAGCCGAGTTCGTGTAAACTGTAAAGTACATATAAGTAATAAAGTGAAAAATTGCATAAAAATAAAAACTTGGAAAAAAATAAAATCAAGAAACATCGGACAAATCCTATTGTTTTTGTGGTGTATCACTCACACCTCTCAAAATGAGATCTACCATTTGTCCATTTCGCTTCCTTTTCCCATTGTCGACTCCTTTTCATTACATTTCTTGTTTGTATTGACAAGCTGGCTTCACACTTTATAAAGACAAACAGACCCAATTAAGAAAGGTGATCATGCGCCACTAGGATAAAAATATGCCTTCCATATTTACAGTTTGTATTTTTTCATACAACATGAAATGATTAGTGGGAAAATTTCCCTGCATAGAATTAGGGTGTACTTTAAGAAGCTTCTTATACCTCTTACTATATTTCATTTGACATTTTTCATGTAAAGATAAATGAAAATGATACCCGTGAATCCATACATACATAACAAACATAAAATAAAAGTTAAAATAGTACTAATATCTTATCTTATCTTACTATCACACTAGTTGTATTAATTACTAAATAGTCCTGCTTGTACTGTTTATTAATTAGGGTAATTAATAAACCGACAAGTCAGAGTTAAATTTAATCTACCATTATTTAAAAGTTAATTACTTTTTTTATTTAAATCGGGTTCATTAATACTTGCTCTGTGAGAAGTGTGATGAATGAATCACGATCAGATCAACACAAAATCTGCTTCCTTTCCATGTTCTTCTTATTTGGGAAGCAGAGTTAAGCATTGAAACAAGTGAGTGAGGTGAAACGACACAGAAAAACCAAAGCTTTCAGTGTAATTTCTACGATTCGTGTCGTTTTGAAGCGAGCATTGAGCAACTAAGAAACGAATTCACCCTGGTTTCTCGTGATTCCTAATTTTCTTCTCAACGACGATGAAAAGGTACTTGTCATTCTCTTCTCATTGCTTCTTCAAAACCTCTTCGTTGATCCCTACATTGATCTAAATGAGATTTTGTTTCTCCTGCTTCAATTTCCATTCGTATGTGTGAAATTGTTATTTTCCCTTTCTTTTTAAGTTTCTAATTAAAAAGGTGATTTTTTGTTTGTTTCTAACGAAAATGACTCTCGTGCTTTTGTGATTTGCTTCTGGGTTTCGATTCGTATACAAAATGAAGTTTTTTTCTCTTAGAAGCTTGCACTTTTTAGGAGTCTCTGCCTTTCTGGGGATTGGTTATGTGACTAGCTGCAAGTGAGTTAACTGTTATGTTATATACTTCAACTGTTATGTTGCACTAAGATCTGCTAAATCCTTCTACTGCTTTGTTCAGTTGTAAAAGAATGTCATCAATCTTGACACGGTATCTCTATTTTTATTATGTTAGGTTTGTATTTGCTCAGCTGAAGGCAGATTCATTTACTTAATGATTTTGTCCAAAGAAATCTGAATGATGTTGGAATAACAAAGTTTTATTAGTTTCTGGGCTTATTCATAAAGTGTCTGCACATTTTAAGCATTGAGCTTCTTGGTTAGAGAATGTCCAGGCCTTTGTACAGAGGTTCTGGGATTAAGATCCCTGATAATAACTATGACTCATGGGATTCCCAATCCAAAGATAAAACAGAAAAGGATGGTTTGGATAGAAGAGGTTCTTTGGATCACACTCCCTCACCCTTGAGGTCTCCGTTTAAATTGCTTTTTGCGAATAATTCTCATCCTAAATCCGGCGTCACCGAGAATGGTTTTTCGCCTGATCCGTTCATTGTTGGCTCTCCTAGAAACCGGCATCAATTTATTCTTCTTTTCATGAAGTTTAGTTTAGTATTTATAGTTATTCTTGCACTTGCTGGATCTTTTTGGTGGACAATCTCAATTTCAACTACATCAAGGGGTCACATTTACCATGGTTATAGAAGACTCCAGGAGAAACTTGTATCGGACTTATTGGATATTGGGGAGATTTCTCATGCTCCCTCAAAGCTGAAAGATTTGGAATTCTGTTCTCAGGAGTTTGAAAACTATGTTCCTTGCTTTAATGTTTCTGACAATCTAGCTATGGGTTCCTCTGATGGCAATGAGTTTGATCGGCAATGTGGCCGTGAGCTTAGGCAAAATTGTTTAGTACTCTCCCCAAAGAATTACAAAATTCCTCTTCGGTGGCCTACTGGAAGGGATGTTATCTGGGTTTCTAATGTTAAAATCAGTGCACAGGAGGTTCTTTCTTCTGGAAGCTTGACCAAGAGGTGAGTGATAGACATCTCCCCTACTGGCTTGCATACTTTCAGACATCATTTCCTCTTTTTCTCATTTCTTTATTTGGTTACAGGATGATGATGCTTGATGAAGAGCAGATTTCCTTTCGTTCTGCCTCTCTTATGTTTGATGGCGTTGAAGACTACTCACACCAAATCGCAGAAATGATTGGACTTAGAAATGAATCTAGCTTCATACAAGCCGGGGTAAATAAGAATTCTTTCTCTACTAATTACGAAAAACTTGTATTTGTTGTTGGTGGCCTTCACCGATTATAGTCATATTTCACTATTTTGGTACATGTTAATTATGGAATTAATCCATCCACTTTGATCCAAGTGTGATAAATTGGTGGGTAACTCGGTATTTTCATTAACATTAAGCTCATTGCTCACTCTAGTGGTACTAATATTAAAAATATATGCTTATCTTGATTAACTACACTGAAGATATTTTCTGGGAACAATGCATAGAAATTCCTATGTTTTCCATTTGTATGCTATATTAACCTTACTTATCGGAATTGTTAATAAGCTTTTGTTTTTGCCGTAAAATGATACAGCAGTTTGTTTTGAAGTGCCAGAGAAAGTCCCGTGGTATTGAATGATATTTTGAATTTTTTGGCCGTGAACACGTAGTCATCTACTTGGTTCTTAAAGTTAGACTGTGATAATCCTTGCCTAAAATGTTCTTTTGATTGAGCATGTTCGCATTCTATAATTTTTCAGGTTAGAACCATACTGGATATTGGTTGTGGCTATGGTAGCTTTGGCGCACACCTCTATCACAGCCAGCTGTTAACTATGTGCATTGCAAACTATGAGCCTTCAGGGAGTCAAGTTCAACTTACACTTGAGAGGGGCCTTCCTGCTATGGTTGGTTCATTCACCTCAAAACAGTTGCCATATCCATCTCTCTCCTTTGATATGTTGCATTGTGCTAGATGTGGCATTGATTGGGACCGGAAAGGTATGTTAAAAATCAAAGTATCTATAAGGTCAATATGGTTCTGTTATTCTATGTATTTATGTGACAAATCCTTTTGTTTTCTGGATGATTAAGGCCTTCTAGATAAGTTGTTAGATTATCAACGTCATTGGAGGAAGGAAATAGATATCAAAAATAAGATAAAATGGACACTCTTCAGGAACCAAATAAAAAATTTACTGTTCATCCTTCTATATCAGTTATGGCTCTTCAACCTATGCTTAGTATATAGGCTTCACTATTTTATTAAAGTCATATACTGAAAGCAAATATGAAGATAACTTTTTATGTTTATTTGCTCCTATTCCTTAAATTATCAAACAAACTTGAGTGAATTTTCAAAACCTCCCTCTCAAATCTTTATGAATTTCATCCATCAAGCTGCCTTGACTTCATAATATTATCCCCAATTTTTAATGTTTGAACTTTAAGAATCGGAATCAACCTGTCCTTATTAGTATTATAGAACCCCTGTAGTCACTGAAGTGAAACCACTAAAAATATCTGAATTCTGGTTGATTTTTTTGACATTCATATTACATGGTGCAGATGGCCTTCTTCTGATTGAAGCTGACAGACTTTTAAGACCGGGGGGATACTTTGTCTGGACTTCACCTCTTGCAAACGATCGTAACAAAGACAGTCAGAAAAGGTGGAAGTTCATACATGATTTTACGGAAAACCTTTGCTGGGACATGCTGTCACAGCAAGATGAAACTGTCGTATGGAAGAAAACTAGTAAAAAGAATTGCTATCATTCAAGGTAATGCTGCTGTGGCATGTATATATGAAAACATATTTCAATTTGTATATCCCGGGATGCAGATTTCTCGTAACTAATATCTCTGTAATAAATGTATTTGCATTTGTTGCTGCATAAAATTTTACAAGTGTCCCTGATTCTTAGCAGTACCCATGTGTTTGTATTTCTAGAAAGAACAGTTCCCCTCCTCCTTTATGTGGTAGAGGCTATGATGTGGAGTCTCCATATTATCGAGAACTGCAAAATTGCATAGGAGGAACACATAGCAGCCGTTGGATTGCTATTGAAGCGAGAGCAACCTGGCCTTCAAGGGATCACCTAAAGAAGAATGAGCTTGCAAATTATGGTAAGTATTATGTTATATTCTTCAACATGTATTCATAAATCTCTTAATATAGCAATGTACAACATTACTGGATGAGATCTATCCCCTAGGTTATCTTAATCTTAATGTCTATATTTACATGCATTAGGATTGCAATCTGATGAATTTTCTGAGGACTCCCACAACTGGAAAACAGCAGTCCAAAATTATTGGTCTCTTCTGTCACCTTTGATATTTTCTGATCACCCAAAGAGACCTGGTGATGAGGACCCTCCACCACCTTACAACATGCTAAGAAATGTGCTAGACATGAATGCTCATTTGGGTGGTTTTAATTCGGCATTGTTGCAAACTGGAAAATCTGTGTGGGTCATGAATGTGGTTCCAATGAGTGGACCCAACTATCTTCCCTTGATCCAGGACCGGGGTTATGTTGGCGTTTTGCATGATTGGTATTTCAATCTTCTTTTTCTCCCTCGTTTATAATTTAATGGTTCACTGTTTTTTTTTAACTTGGCTGCATGTGAAATTCACCGCCATGTTTAAGTACTTTCTTTCTTGCCTTTGTTAAATTTTTAAAAATCGCGATCCCTTCCAAATACGTGAACTTTACTGTTTCCTTATTTTCCCAGATGTAAAGTCTAAGCACTAATACCTTGACCTAGGTTCATACTTATTTAAGTTCTAGTGGTGAAGAATTTAACATTGACGCTGAGATTTAATATTCTAATTATGTTTAAATTTTGTTTGACATAACGTTATCTAGATCTCTGTTATCTGTTCTAAAAAATATGGTAGTAAAGTTGTAATGAAATTAATGGATAATAAAGCCTATATCTTTTAAGAACAAATTCAACCTAAAAGTTAAGTTGATAGGTAAAAGGAGTTGAGTGATTTTATATGTCTAATAACACACCCTTAATGCCAGAGCCATTTGGGCTTAACCCTGGACAACACCCTGCTTCATTTTCTTGGTGTTAGAATTTCTCCGAGTTGTGAATAGGGTTGCAGCCCTAAAGTATGCAGTGTAAACTAAATATTGAAGTAAACTCATTTATTATGTGGAAAGGTTACAGCAGTTAATTGTTGAGAAAATTTTGACTCATGATTTTGCGAACAATAACTACTACATTTTGCATACATCATAGTTTTCTTACAATTGTGATCTTCTGTGGCTTCTAGGTGTGAGGCCTTTCCAACTTATCCTAGAACCTACGACTTGGTGCATGCAGCAGGGCTTTTATCCCTTGAAACTGCACAGCGCAGGTGCACAATGCTTGATATGTTCATTGAAATTGACAGGTTACTTCGCCCAGAGGTATACACAATTATTCTGGGTTTTATTTTTTGTTTATGGTCCCGATCTTTTTGTTTTTTTGTATTCTTTTGGAGTTAATAGTCCATCTTTAGATATGATTCATGACTGTGTGTTAAGCATTAATTGGTCTATGTAACCGACCCTACCTAATGGGAAAACGATTTGGTTGATATCCCTATTCACATTGTTTGGTGTTTTGAGGTATTAATACTTAAAGCTATGCGGTATATATAGATAAAGTCATCCTTTATTGAACACTCATGATTGGACTTAGAGTGAGGAACTGAGGATACCGTTTTCAAAAACTTGAGCAAACTCTTAAACAAGGTAAATTTAGGTTAAAAAATTGGTACTTGCACCTAGTCCAGGACGGAATGAGTTCTCTGGATTTCACTTACCATTTCAGAAACTAGAACAAACTCTTAACAAGGTAAATTTTAGTTAAGAAATTGGTGGTACTTGCACCTAGTCCATAAAGGAATGATTTCTCTTGATTTCACTTCCCATTTCAGAAAATTGTAAAGTAATTTATTTTATTCCTTTGTTGAATTGAATCAAAGCATTGTGCATCACCTGGATTTGAGCACATAATATATTACTAAAATACTGTAATTGTCGTTGCGTATATTTTGTGGAAGATCAAACACGTGTATGTACGATATACCTCTTGATAGCATAAGCTTGTATTAATTTATGACTCTGACTTTTGTAGTTTTCAGTTGGCCCGCCCTTACTAGGCCTGGTTATGGTTTTCCTTTTCTAGTGCACCGGTGCTATTTTCACAATTTTACTATCATCCTGATATTTCACATGTATAGTTAGTCATTGATCAATTTATAAATTTGGTAACAAACAAGATCTATGTCCATTTTAAACGTGTTAAATTGGTATGCTGACAGTTATGATATGTGCAGGGTTGGATTATAATTCGCGACACAGTTCCTTTAATAGAGTCGGCTAGAGCTCTAACGACACGGCTGAAGTGGGATGCAAGAGTTATAGAACTTGATAGTGACAGCGATCAGCGACTCCTGATCTGTCAGAAGCCTTTCTTTAAGAGGCAGGCGAGTTAATTTATTGAAGTCCTGAAGAAATCATCAGAACCGTAGTATTCATATATTCATTTTTCATAATGTTCATTTATTATCATAATGCTCCACCATAGAAAGTGGGGATTGAAAGTTTTGGACAGAAAGCAGTCGGAAAAAAGATAGAGGAAAGGAAAGGAAAGAGTGAGTTGTCTTCAGTGATACCACCACCACACCGCAACTCCTATGTAGCCGTAAGGCACATGCATAGGGCCATGTAATTACCACACGAGGAGCACAGCAGATGAGGAAAGTATACTGGTAGATTTGATTTTTCCATATGATGTCTGATTACAGTTACACAGACATATACGATTAAGATTGGGAAGATGTTGAAAGAATAAGTTTATGTTTGCTGTGGTGTATAAAATGCTCAGCGGTTAATTCCCTCTTATTGATATAGAAATATTTTTATGCTTTTTTTAAATAATGTGAAATCAAAACCACATCCTCCATCAATCAGTGTACAATTTATACCACTTAATTAATGTGGCTTTTTGTATCGGTTGCTTGTGCTGGGTAGAATCTATAAAGAAGAATCTCCATGTTGAGGCCTGGGAGCTCTTTAGTGGCAAAGTTTGGTGAGATGTGCTTATGACACTCAAATCAGTGAGGAAAATACTGTTTGAGAGGTTTAAATTGTTGGGCAGAGCATGTTTTGCCAATTTTAGTAAATCACTCCCCACCACCAACTCCTTCAATCTAACATCAATACTAGTTCCACTAGGTTTCCACAATAGTTTCACATTGTCTTGATATCCAAATTCCTTCAATAGATCCACTGCTTTGAAATAGGACCATGTGTTTTGAGTTCATTTTGTCAATTGCATGAATCCACAAGTCTACACAACCAACTATAATCACACAAGTGATATTTTGTTACAAACAACCATAGTAAATTGAGTACACTATAATCATATTAAACTGAGTTTACTATATAGCACCAGGAAACTGAGTTGATTATAGTTATAATGACCTCTCAGTTCAATATAACTTTAGTGAACTCACTTAAATCTAGGTGATTTGGATAACCAATGAGCTTGGATCCTCTCTCCTTCAAGAGGAAAGAGGGAAGGAGAGAATCCAAAGTGATAACCAAGAGGGAAGTGAGGATAGAACCGCCCAAAAAGATTCCATCTAAATCATAAGGGCTAAAAGCAGTTAAAGTTTTACTAAATCATTTATCTTCAATTCTTGTCATAAATGCATAGTTGAAAATATAGGACTTAAGAACAAAATTAAAATACAAAAAATTAATACTTCATTATTCATTTAAAAAACATATCATTGAAAACTCTTAAATGCTAATAAGCTTACTGGTCACAAAACTATTATAATTGATTTTGTTTGGTGGGATCTAATTCATAGCTTCATTTCTAAGGATTTCTCTTGGAATAAATTAAGTTTACCTAGCCATAGATTTTGTTGATATCTTTGTGGAGATAGTATTTTATTTTCCTTGTTTGATGGGTTGAGTTTTCCTTTGGTATTCTATTTTTTGGTGTTGTGCAAATGATTGTTAATGACTTTTGTGCCAACCTGATTGAGATGGAAGTCATTATAGTAATGCTTTTGCATGTCATTTTTCCTTTTAATAGGATTGGTTTTATTGTCTTTTGGTTTTTGCTCATGGATATTGGCCTAGTCCCCATGTCTTTTGTCTTTTGTTTTCTTTTCTTATCAATAAAATTCAGGGGATACTCTTTTTCTTTTTGATATTTTTCCATAAATAGGATTTTGCATTAGAAGGTTTTAACGAGGCTCTGCATCCATCTCTTTTTTTTAAAGAAACTCTTAATGCTACTTACTAAAAGGAGTTAATTTTTTTTTGTTAGTTTAGACAGAATGACAAAAACACCACACATTATTCAACCAAAACACACAGATTCTTCAAGAGATGACATCTTCATATGTTGAAATTATCACTGCAAAAGAGCTACAATTAATATACAATAGGATTAATTATACACTATAGCTCTGTATGGATAGCGGATAAATTAACCATTAAAAAGATGAGAAGCTATAAGCTCAAATGCTGTTTGAAGTAACGTTTCAAAAAATGCTATAAGTTACCCAAAAACGTTAACTGCTACTACTTGTCAAACACGTCTAATTTTTATCTGTTATCCTTTAGTCAAATCTGCTATAAGCTAGTAGATCGGCCTAACAAATCACTATAGAGTTTTTCTTTTAGTTCATGTAATAATGTTTCAAGAAACCGCTTTAGCGTTTATTAATAACTGTTCGTCTCCCAAGACAATATATCCCCGACCTTAGCCCAATTGGTAGAGCGGAGGACTGTAGTTGGGTTAGAACGCCTTAATGTCCATCCTTAGGTCGCTGGTTCGAATCCGGCAGGTCGGATTTTTTATTTTATTTTTCATTTTTTTTCTTTCTAAAATAAATAAGCTCAGGAAGAAAGGCAAACCCAAAGACAGCCTGGGAAGTAAGCCTCTCCAAACCTTAGCATTACATGTGTGTTTGTATTTCCATAAAGAATGGTTCTTCATCCCCCCTTACGTGCCGGAGGCTACAATGTGGAGTCCCCGTACTATTGGCAACTGCACGTATGCTGTTCATGGTGTACAAATAAAAATATTGATCAGGTATGCAAAAACTAAAAATAGCAGAGTATTAGAGTATAACTTAATTACTTATTAATGATAATCGCCATCTTGTCAATACCGACCTTAGCTCAGTTGGTAGAGCGGAGGACTGTAGTTGGGTCAAAGCCTTAATAGCCATCCTTAGGTCGCTGGTTCGAATCCGGCAGGTCGGAATTTTTTTCTTTTGTTTGAATTACCTGGAACAATTTTTTTCTTTTATCAGCAATTCAGTATAGCCATAACCCATAGCCGTTATTAGACCATACTCTACGTACTACGATTGATTCATTCCTTCAGATTGATGCAATGGCCTGGCGCTCCTTCTTCTTCTTATTCCCCTCCAACACCAGATTCTCTAAAACCCTAATCCCAATCGTGAAAAACCCTAATCGCCACTTCACAGCTCCATTTTCCACCTCTTTTCTGGTCACCAAAACCCCCAAAAAATTCAAGAAAAAGCACAAACCCAAAGATAGTCCACGAACCAACCCAATCCAAAGTGAACCTAACCGCATAACTGAATTCGAACGCATTGTAGAGCGCGATGCCATAATGAGATTCGTTACGAGATCCAAACAATACCTATCCAATCAACCGGAGCATGTCCTCCGTTTAGACGACGCCGGCAAGCTTCACCGCGAACTTGGCTTCCCTCGCGGCCGTAAGGTCTCCCGCTCCATCCAACGTCACCCTCTCCTCTTCCAAACCTACCGCCACTCCGACGGTAAAACGTGGTTCGGCTTCACCGACTTAATGGAAGACCTCCTCGCTGAAGAACAATCCGTTATGGACTCCATGGAACACGACCGTGTCGACAAAGTTCGTAAGCTTCTCATGATGTCGGCGCGCCACCGCATTGCTCTTAACAAGATTCACCACTGCAGAACCCTATTTGGTATCCCCGACGATTTCCGTGACCGGGTAGTGAAATACCCTAATTATTTCCGGGTTGCGGTGGAGAACGACGGAAGGAGAGTGTTGGAGTTGGTTAATTGGGATCCTCTTTTAGCTGTGAGTGCTCTCGAGAGGGAGTTTGTGGTTGATGAGGATAATGCGAAGAGAAAGTTTAGGTTTCCTGTGAAACACGGAAGGGATTTGGATTTAGAGTTGGATGATGAGAGAAAGTTGAATTTGTTGAACGCGCTTCCTTTGGTTTCTCCTTATTCCGATGGGTCCAAATTAGATGTTTGGACATTGGAAGCTGAGAAATATAGGGTTGGGTTGATTCATGAGTTTTTGAGCTTGACACTGGAGAAAAGGGCTTCTATTCATCACCTTGTGGAGTTTAAGGAGGAGTTTAGTTTAACTAAGCATACTTATCATATGCTTCTTAAGCAGGCCAGGGCGTTTTATTTGGCTGGAACTGAGATGAACTGGGTTGTGTTCTTGAAAGATGGTTATGATCGCAATGGTGTTTTGATTCAAAAAGATCCGCAAGTGTTGTTGTATGAGAAGCTTTACAAGTATGCTCAGATGAATGAAATGGAAACTGGTTCTGATGGTGGGGTGGAAAAGCAACATATAATTTAGAACTTTTTCCACACCTGAATTAGAAACACTTCAAGAGGGTGTGTAAATAAAGAAAAGAAAGACCTATTGGTGCTCTTCAATTTAAGGGTGCTTTGTGATGTTGAGGTGAAATAATTCAAGTATATGTGCTGATGGTTGGCTTGACGTATGCTCTTCTGTTCAGTACATGGAGAAATTTGTGTTTAATGTTTGTTAGTTATGGAGCTGAATACTCTCCTGAGAATTGCATAGATGAAGATTTTAGGTTCACCAGTTTTGCCATTTTATCTAGGTATACTAGCTTTAGCTTCCATAGTTTCAACTTTTATCTGCGGTGACATGCCTACTCTTTGCAAGGTTTTGTTGGATGAATTTTTACATAATTATTATTGTTACTAAGATTTTCTCTAGTTATTATGATAAATATAAATCTTTTGATATTCTTTCTCTCACCTGCTGTTCTATCCTCTGCTTGAAAGAGTAATTCTTTGTCAAAAATCAGATCATTTGATGTCCGTGTCTCGGCTTGTTACATTTAGGATAAACTTAAGTTCAATATCACTTCTCCTTTGTTTTGTATTTTGTATTTATCACTAAGGTTTAGCTAAGAAACGATCCTGTGGTTTTTATATGTGTGCCTGTAAAGTCAATGATTCAATTACCTGAAGATTGGAGAAATTGTAATCAATTTTCAATGCTTTGATGAAGCAGGGTTTTTCTGGTGGAACATGATTCTCTAATTTTAATATTTCGTGGACCTGTAAAGTGAATGATTCAGTTACCAGAAGATTGGAGAAATTGTAGCCAATTTCCCAATACATTAATAAATCAGTGTTTTGGGGTGGAACATGATTCTCTAATTTTAAAATTAAATTTTTTAGGCCACCGTTAGCCGCTGCAAATGAAAATAAATTAGAGATTCAGAGAGGACCTGAATAATGTTCAAACCAAGTGAGGAATTATCAAATGATTAAAAACGCTTTAGACAAGGTTCTTTATTGCATTTATCAGTTATCGATAGGATGAAAATTCATGAATTCTCAGTTCTTTAATATTCCATTTGAGTCACGGAAGTTGGTCGTAAATCGTAATACGATGTCGCAAAGCATTTTATTGCGTCTTCCTTTCTTTTCTTTCTTATCCCTCTCCTCTTCTTTGATTTCTAACCTGCATACTTATATGTTTAAGCAATGCCACTCTTTCGGTTGGAAGGTCCAGTTAACAGTTATGCAGGCAAAAGGCCAGATTTTTTACAGTTTTTTTGGAACACTTGGGTTCATCCGGTGTTGATCAATTTTCTGTGGCTGGAAAAGCATAAGTCGACTTGGATTAGTGAGGAGTTGTAGTAAGCGTCGTGCTAGGATATCTGATCAATTTCACAGAATATGCCGTCACCCGTCAGAGTATTCCTTGCATCAACAGGAAGAGAAAATGAAATCTTCATTTGGAGTTTTCCAAGTTATGATATAAATATGTAAATGTGTATGTGGTGGAGCTTGATCAAAAGTTCCCAATAGTCTCTTTTTCAGCTTCAGGTTTGCCAAGACCTTGAATTAGATTATAGTGTTTGGATAGAGCTTATTTTGAACTTATGAAAAATAACTTATGCAAATAAATAAGTTTTTATGTATTACTCATAAACTTGTCAATGTAGTTTATGAAAAAACAACTTTTGGTGATATAACTTTTGTTAATGAGAACTTATGGGTCAACATAAAAACTTATTTATTTCCATAAGTTGTTTTCCATAAGCTCAAAAATAAGCTCATCCAAACGGGCCCTATATGCCACATAAATTGGAGTTTTCGTGTGGCGTATATTTCATTCATTGACAGCTTCGAGCTGAACTTCACTGTGCCTCCTTTGAATTGTTCTGTTGCCATGGTATTCACCATTCACATAAGATTTAAATGATAATGATAGTAACTATGGTAGCAGTGAGGCTAGCCAATTATTGTTTCGGACAGCCAAAATTGTATAAATAAGGTTCACAGAATTTGCTAGTTCCATATGATGAGAGTTTCACACATTAAAAATGGTGATAATGAAGACTGCATTACATCAACTCTTTAAACCAAGAGACTGTCAAAGGTCAATGTCTAGCAACCTTGCACAGTCTCCTTTATGCTATGAATCAAACACTTGTGGTAACAGGTTGAAGCAAACATAACGATAATTACAACCAAAACCAATCCTTTCCCCACTGGTTGGCTTTTACATGTTGAAGCATACTGCTCCACTTTTTAAGTCTCGGAAACACAGAAACGTGATCAAACTGTTCCTTCTACAGACAATTAATGATGTTTAGTTCGGCTCTTTGACCTTTTCCTGCTTTTTTGGGAGATACTAGCACTGCTTCTATGCACACTGGGGGAACTTGATCCTCCTTGGCCACCTTTCTTCAGTGCTCTTCTGTATGAAATCCTGTTGCTGGTTCCAAGTGCAGCTTTGGCAACACTATCAGTAAGTATTTCTCTTGTCCTTTGACGCTTGATGGATTGCTTGTTCAGGTACACAAGCTTTGGAAGAAGACCACAAACTGCTTTACGCAACTGGTCATCACTGAAGTTGCTTTGAATTGGATTTCCGAGCAAGTTCAGGGCCTGAAGCGAGTTGTAGTTGGCTACAAGCTGACCTAATGCTTTAGCTGTTGTGATCTTGTTAAAGCTTAAGTCCAGAACTGTTAGTTTCATTAGCCTGTGTAGACCCTCAACATCACTTATCTTGTTTCCCACAAGGTATAGCTCTTTGACTAGTGTACAATTTGATAACCCTGATAAAGCACAATTAATTGTGTTATAGAAAATACTTTATGTAAGACTAAGAATTTCTAGAAGTAAAAACTTCCACTAATCATCAGGCAGTATTGAAACTAACCTTGTCCAATTCTTGAGATGCGATTATAACTTAGGTCAAGTACCCGCAACCGGGTTAATTCTCGGAAGCCCTCAATGGTACTGATCTTGTTTCTTGACAAATTAAGTGTATGAATACCCTTTGGGAGAATCCCAGGTGTGATGTGAACTGCACATGACAAGATAGGAAAACCAATCAATTGAGTTATTGTTATAATTAAGTGCAATGAATTATAAAGTCATATCAAAGGTTATTTTCTTCTGTCTAACAAATTATACCTATGAAATTGTTTGACAGATTGATGGAGCGAAGACTGGAGAAGTGTGAAATTGCAGGGATGGCTTTTATACCAATACCCGATATATGAGCTGCTGTTGAGGCTGGATTCAGAGATTGGACCAAGCTATTGGCATACAAAATGTCCTTTGAAAGGTTGGTATCTTGATATCGAGCTAAGTGAGCTGTGCTTGTTGTCATTGATCTACCAGCATCAGGAGAAGGTGGGAAGACAATTCTTCCTAAATTGTCATCAGCAAAATCATCCTCAAGAGGTGGCTGCTGAGTTTCAAGATCTTTCACCCACTCATCCACTCTGTTAAAGGAGGATGATTCTGTTGAGAAAGCTACCCATTGGTTTTGAGTCCAAAATCCAAAGTTTTCTTTGTGAAATCTGCTCCACCTTTGGTTATCATTATTTTTATCATTGCAGTTTTTGTTAAAGTACTCCCCAGAAGAAGACGCGGGAGAGGGTGATCCCGTATGTCTCAATTTGCTGCCTTGTTTTGGTTCCAGGATGTCTGAAGAATACCCGCACTGACTATGTAAAACAGTGCTTGCAGAATGCAATTGTGTTGATTTGCTGAACGGAGGTCGATGTATGTTCCTGTGGCTCCATAGGAACAACTTCCACCACAATTTTTTACTTCCAGAAGGGAGAACCTGGCTTGATGAATGCTTTTTCAACATTACTTTATCAGCACTGCAGTGAGTCATCACAGACCTGGGGCTTTCAGGATTAGCCATCTGATTTGCTGATAATTCCTGCAAATCCTCAAAAGACTGCGAGTTTGAAAATGGAAAGTGATGAGCTGTCTTCCTAAGTATATCCCTTCTTTCCAGGTTAGAGCAAGATCGCTTGAGCTTTGGAGAAGCCCAGAAGTCAGTTTTGCCAATCCCAGGATCACTCACATGTCCACTTTGGATTATTTCAACATTCGTTTTGCTGTATTTATTATTTCTGTCTTCCAATTGAATGTTGGCTTGTTTTTTATTTAAACTGGGATATTTTATCTCTTCACCTGTTGGATCATATCCTCCTTCGCTTGTAACATTATTGTGAACTTGGAGATCAAAATCAGAGAGCTCTCTCTTGATGGATGGTGAATCCTCATACTCATCTTCCCCTTCATAAGCTTCCTCTACTTCAGTCTTCACAGGACTTTCGAGACTCAAAACTTTGACATTGCAGATTGAACTCTTCTGCGTAGCACAGGGTGTAACATCGTCAATGACGGCTGGTTTCAATTTAGGACTCTCCGATGATATCCTTGGGAGCTGTACTTTGTCAGGTAGAGTTTTAAGGTTCCCTTTTGAAGATCCTTCAGTACCCTGAAAAAGTAAGCAAAAAAAGACCAAGGCAAGTAAATTATTTGGTTTACTCCAACCTTGCAAAAACAAAGCCAGACACAATATCCGAGCAAATTGTATGGCAAGTTACCTTGTTTTTCTCCTTCCTTCCGATCAAAATAGGGATACACGTACACTTGGCCATAGCAGAAGGTGTGGAAATTACCTTGGACTGGTTCACATAAAATCTTTTTGCCGATCACATCTCTACTCCATGATGGATTAGCAAATAACAAGAGCATAGAAAATCACATTGGAAAAGAGTGGATCAAAAGTTAGCCATAATCAGTGGGAAGAATCAGGACAAGAGATAGGACAAGGGCCAACGCCTGCATCAGTTGGTGGAGATATGGCTATAAAGTTGGCCAGAATTGTATATGCTTGATGCCTCAGTTCATCAAAGTTCCATGAATATTTGTCTGTCGAATTGTTAACCAACCAATCGTTTAGATAAACAAATATTATTCCTGTTCTGCACTGAACTTCCGACCTTGAAGGGTGGTCCGAGGTAGTTAGTAGTTGATGTCCTTGGTCAATGACCGTATCCGATCCAGCTGGTGTTGTACCTGCAAACTCACTTCGATGCCAAAGTCAGTGGAGTAGTTTTAGCAAAGTAATAAATGAGAGAATACTTATTTTTAATGAGGCAATGAATGTTGTATTTATAGAGTGGAGTGGGGTTGATTCCAATGAATCAGGACCATTCGATTTGGTGGTTTGATCTGAGCCCTTGATGTTCGGACTGAGCCCTTTAGATATTGGGCTTACAAGGGGTGTGAATAGATGTCAAAAAAAGGGGTGTATATGGCAAAAAAGCCATTCCATAACAATTCCCAACCAAATATTGATTTGGGAAAAGTCTGGAACCTCACGTAACAAAACTGAACTTGGTGCCTACGAATAAATTCTATCAAAAAGTTGTATATATGTATGATATCTAGAGCTTGCGACACATTCTCATATTTCATCTATCAAATAGAACATATACTGTTTCATATGGATATGCTTGGAGTTCAATTATAGCAGTGGTTTTAAGTTTTAACAAAACAAAACAGCACAGCAGTATTATTTCAAGGGTCAAAGAAAAGACAAACTAACCCTACTAACTAAAATGAAAGTGCTTCGGAAAAAGTACGAACGCAGATTTTAGGACACAGCCCCAGGCATAAGGAGGGAACATTTATATAATTATTATGGTAAAAAAAAACAACCTTTTGAAGTGGAATTTCGCCAGATTGTCAAGCTAATTACAGTATGTCCTGAGATCCGTTGTTTGTGGCGGTGTTTCTCAGAAGTCTTGTGTTGTGACTGTGTGAGAAATCAATCTAGTGAAATTGGAGAAATTGAGGTTGTGTATTATTGATTGCTGAAGGGACTGCGCTCAGTGGACATTATTATATGGTGAGTGCAGGCAGTAGAATAATTTGTTATGAAATTAGTTAGCAATAATGACATACAATTATTGTAAAAAATATAATGAGACACAAGACGCGGAACAAACACGGTTTGTTCAGTTACATGTTTACGTTTGTGAGGTCACTCCCAAACCATGGCTGTGACAGTAGCGGGGCGGGCCAATGCTGTTTTTTTAAGTGTATTATTGGTGTACGGTATTTAGGGATTTGCCGGTGATCAATCTATGTCGAGAAATCTAGTTAGCCAACGTGTATTCGATTTTGTTAGTTTATGTAGTTTTGCTCTCCTAATAGACTTTTTGCCCCACTCAAAATTTGAACTCAAGATTTTGAGTTGAGATCCAAATTCAGTTAACGCTCAAATAAACTTTTGTTAGTCTGCAT
Source organism: Astragalus glycyphyllos (assembly GCA_963573325.1). Taxonomy (NCBI): domain Eukaryota; kingdom Viridiplantae; phylum Streptophyta; class Magnoliopsida; order Fabales; family Fabaceae; genus Astragalus; species Astragalus glycyphyllos. Next base: position 77,014,220 of record OY754307.1, read on the forward strand.
ATGCTTCTTTACGCCTGTCCTTTTTTTTAAAAAAACTAACCATTAAAAAGAATAGATTATTCAAACAAAATTATGAAATCTTTTTTTGTTGTCTACTAGATGAAATGACAAATAAAGATCACACACAAACACTACCACTTCCACCGGTCACACACGATTCAAACCCGGGAGCCGATTTCCCCATTTCGCTGAAATTACCAAGGCAACCAACAATGAGGGACAAAATTATGAAATCTTTTGTTTTCCTTTTCGTAATATTTTGATTTGTCGATTAATGTAATTTGTTCCGTGTCGCCATCACCTCGATTTCCATATTTATTCTTTCTTAAGATCATTGGTTGTTTTTTCCTTTTTTTGAAAACTAACTACCCCATCTCTCATATAATGTTTTTTAAGCACTTCTTTATAGAAATAATAACCATTAAAAGTTTTGCTTAGAATGTTTTGCTTAGAATTTGATCTCAATTCATTGAAAAAGATATTGTCGAAAGAAATCATTGACAAAGATACACACATCAACGATAGAAAAAAATGCATAATGAGTAGCTAGTTTCTTCGTTTGACAAGTTTAATCTCTTTATTTTACTTTTGGTGATTTTACTCACTTATTTTTCTCAATTTAGACAAGTTTGGTGTCTCACTTTTTTATTGTACTGTTCATCCTAAAAAATCATGGATTATTCAGTCCCTCATTTTCTCAAAATCTATGATTTCTAGAGACCAAAAATGCAGATAATTCATGATTTTGAGGGACTAAACACTCAACTAAAAACTATGAAGACAAAAATTGCCAAATAGGGTGTTGTTATATTATGGAAAACTTGATGTTGACATATATCAAGCATGTATTGTGTTAATCCTCTATTGCGGCATGTTTTGGTTCCTTGCGTGCATGTGTAAAAAAAATAAGGTTGCACAATATTGTTATTTTAATATAATAACGGTTTATGATTTAAACCTTAGACTTTCTTCTTCAAGTTGCTCCTTGTCGCTTACGCGAACTATTAACTTACCAAAAATAAAATATTTTATATTTTAATAACATAATTATTCTCGTGCATGACACGAGTCAATTACTCTAGTTTTTTTTAATATAAAATAATGAAAAGATGTGTAATAAGTTCTTTCGGAATCATTTGTTAATTGTTATGACTTTTCTTAATTAGTATAAAAGAATAAATTAGTGGTTTTTCCTATACGATCAAATTAGTTATGAAGAATAAAATTAAGTGAATCATATTATATTATACTAAAACTTAGAACTAATTCCTTATTTCACTATTTTTTGGTCAATTCAAACATTCACACTCAAAGTCAATATGAGATTTGTATAAAAAAAGAAGTGAATATGAGATTATGGGTTCATTTGATTTGCTAAAAAGCAAAAACTTTTGATTGGCCAAAACTTTTAAGTTAATCCACTTGTTGAATCATTAGATTACGATAACTCAATCTTGTTCTATATTAATCTTTCTATTCTATCTAGTGTATTCAACAATATTCATCCTTTCAGAAAATTAATTTAAAATTTAATAAAGCACCAAATTATTTAAAATAAAATTAAAATCAAAATATTATTAATAAAATTGAAAGTACCAAAATTATAGTTGATTTTATTATTTTTAGGCTTAAATATATGTTTTGCCCTTGCAAATATAAATCGCTTACAGTTATGCCCCTCGGTCAGTTTCTCATCAAAAAAATAATTTAAATGAGGTTTAAATATATGTTTTACCCCTGTAAATATCACCATAATCCAGTTATGCCCCTGCAAATATCACTATAATTCAGTTATGCCCCTGTCAAAATCTTTAATTTTTCTATTATGCTGATATTTGCAGGGGCATAACTGGATTATGGTGATGTTTGCAGGGGCAGAACATATATTTAAACCTTATTTAAATTATTTTTTTGGATGGGAAGCTGACCGAGGGGCATAACCGTAAGCGATTTATGTTTGCAAGGGTAATTTTAAAGTTTTTATTTTTACAGGGGTATAACTGGATTATGGTGATATTTGCAGGGGCAGAATACATATTTAAGCCTTATTTTTATGAAAGCACATTTGTCTAGACTCTTTGGAAAGTCCATTCGCTAGCATATAGCAGATAATAAATAGACGTGTTTGGTAAGTTTAGTGTATTTTGCGTAACTTTAGTGTTTTTTCTTTTTTTTGGTCGAAACTTTAGTGTTTTTTCAAGCGTTAGTTAATTAGAGTAGTGTTTCAAAGAAACCCTACTTATAACGTATACTGTCGCACTTTTTTGTCACTTTAACATATTTTTCTTAAATTCATTCTATCCTCTTTAAATTAACCTAAACAATATTAAATATCTATTTTTAATATCATTTAACATTTATCAGTTAGCTTTACTACTAATTTTACCAAATATATAATTTGTTATCCGCTAACTCACCTGCTCACTAACTTCTCCGTTATTTTTTACAAACCGGTGCCAATTTTTTTCACAGTTTTTGAGAGCCTTCTCTAAGGAAATTTATTCTCTCCCTTGCCCAGTCCTTGTCTACGTTCGCCATACAAGGCACATAGGATGGAATTCAAATTAATGTTAATAAATTTTATATAAATATTCATGTTTTGTTCAGGTTTGGTGTTCAGAAAATTTGGGTGTATGAAAATTTGGGAGAGGAGAACCACACGGATGAGCAAAGTTGGGCTTACACGTTATTGGTCAGGTTCCTCATTATAAATTAGTCACTAGCAAAGCCGGTAAATAATATGCATATTAGCACGGTAAAAAAAAATGTGTTCAAAAGTTTAAAATAGGTTTAAATACGTTATTCAGTGTATCTTTTGTGGTCAAAAAATATTTTTTTCTAACAAACAATATTTAACGAGCTTAAAGCATTATTTAATTATTCGTAATAACTAACTCAACTTTCAAATGTCTAAATTGATGTTCTGAATATCATGTTTGGGTTCAAATCCGACACCTCACAGTTATGCATTTGAGTTTCAAATGACAATTACCATTCTGTCCACATAAAAAATTATTTAATTAATTAATATGGACCATGGTATTTATTTATGCAAAAGCAAAGAAAACTCCATCTGGAACCATGGTTGGTGTTTATCCAAAAGAAAAACTATTTTTTATTTTACAAATAAAAATGTATACTCAATGTCCTTTAAATATTCTTGCCGAAAAGATTTACTCAAAATTTCAATTATTAAGATACTTAAAATACTACTCTTACTCAAAATATTATTGAATTAATTTGGACCATTGTATTCATCCGAAAAAATGGATTTTAATTTTTAAAATATAAACAATATAGAAAATTATTATTTAAAGTTGTAAAATTCTAGAAATCCATTTGAACTATTACATTTCATCAAAATTTCAGTTTGGTACTTTAAAAATTAAGGTTTTGGAAAGGAGGTGAAGGGGAATAACTCACAAAGTAGCCACATCAAATCCAAACACAAAAAAGGGTGATTCAAAATCATAAAAAGAATAATTATTTAAACCCTAAATTTTCAATTTGGTGATGAAGATGAAGGGAAGGAAGAGAAAAGAGGAGAGAGGGCGAAAGCAGAGAGATGGACAGTTCGAAGAGAGAGAGAGAGTTCGCAGTGGTGGTGGTGATGGTGGCGCGGTGGAAAGAGTGAGAGGGCAGTGGTTCATGGTGGGGTTTGGGTATGGAGATAATGATCTTTGGCAAAAGTGCACTTTGCTCATATATGTTTTACCAAAATCTCAGTTTGGTCCTTTTTGTTTTTTTTTTTGCCGAATTACTAAGATCAACTAATGAAGCCACATCACTTGCTAACCGTCATCGTGTCATCTATTAACACTAGTGGATGAAAAGTTAAAAAATACTACGTTGACATAAATTTGAAACATATATAAAGGCCTAAACTGAGTGAAAAAAACATAAATAAACAAACTGAAATTTTGATAAAACATGAAGGACCAAAAATATATTTTAGTCAAAAATTTAAGGAAAACTACATTTGGTTGAGTAGTTTTTATTTACTTAAAATATAAATTTAGTTTTTTTAGGAAAAATTAGACTTGCCTTTTTTTTAAGTATAAATGGGTTAAGCTGAAGAGACCCCTACAATCTCATTTAAATGCTCTCTAAGCCAGTTGTCCCACCCTTTGAGAGATTAGTCACTGCGTTCGGCGCTGGATACCTGGTTTCGACAAAAAAATCTCATTAAAGTGCTCTTAATTACACTTGCCTTTTTTTAAAAGCGCGCTTGGTTAAGTAATGAAATGCATTTTTTGCAATTTTTGAGATTTAGGAATAATATGAAATTTTATTCTTTCCTTTTACCCAACCATCGTTTACGTTCCCCATATAAGGCAAGCGGGAATTGAAATAAATGATAATTTTTCATTTAAGAAATTAATGTTTAATTTCTAATCAGTGTTCAAAACATTTAAAATATATTGAGATTAGATTTGATATATTTTATTCCAATAGAAATCACGCTACGTTAATACGTTATTCAATGAACCTCTTTTCTGGTCAAAATATAATTTTTTTCAAAACAAACTTGAATGCACTTAAAATATATTTAATTTTTTAAAGAATTAAAAATATATTTAATTTTTTGTATACAAGTATAGAGGGAACCGTTGTATTTTTATATTTTTGTAACAAAAAATGACCATCAAAACTCCATTTTTTATAAGTAAAATGTTATTCAATGTATTTAAAATATTTTTTTTGACAAATATATTTGATTTTTAAACAAAAATGTATTTACAATATCAAATATTATTGGATTTACTTAATATATATTTTTAATAAAAATGTAATATTTGTGCATAAAAAATAAAAATATTATATTATGTACCGTCAAAAAAAAATAAAAAATGTTATATAATAAAGGGTTAAATATATTTTTGGTTCCCATAAAATTTGAGTTTTATTTTATTTTAATAACACTTATTTTATTTTAATAGCATTTTTTTACCTATAAAATCTTAATTTTTTAGGGACCAAAAATTGATGAATTTTTTTAGGGACAAAAAACAAAAAACTCAAATTTTATAGAAAAAAAAAAACATATTTAACTTTATAATAAATATGGAAACATTGTATTTGGTATTTATCCAAAAAAATTCAATTTTCTAATTTTATAATTAAATTAAATTAAATTAAAAATTGAAATAATGAAACAATGAAACGTATATGGACAGTTGAAGGCTATTTAGAAGAGAAGGCTGCAGCTTGCAGCAATTCATTCCCCTCAATTCAGATTCAGTTTGCAATTTGTAATCTTCTCTTTACGACGCGGAAGCAAACGCCAACGCCATGGCAACCGCGTCGGATTCCTCTACCGATCAAACCGTTTCACTTCCGCTCCTTGACCTCCGCCTTCTCTCTCGATCAGAACTACACACTCTCTCCCTTTCCGCTTCCACCGGCCTTCACCGCCGTAGCGACGACGATAACTTTACCCCTAAAATTGATCGTTCCGTTTTCAATGAATCTGCTGGTAGCCGTAAGCAAACCTTCACTCGTCTCCGCCTTGCCCCTCGCAACGACAAACAAAAATCTGTCGTTCGCGCCTCTTCCTCATCCTCCGCAAAAATTCCGCTCTACATTCCCGAGTCCGTCGAAAAAGAAAACTCACAAATAATTGATCATCTCCAGGATCTCTTCTGCGTGGAGGCCCTACGCGCTGCTAACAATAACGGCGTCGTTCCGCTTCAGATTGATGAATTCAAACAACCTTCTCAAGAAAACGCTGCTGAGGCCATCCTGAACGATTCGATCGACGTTGACGTCCCAAACGGCGATCAGAAGAAGCGGAAGCGGGGGCAGCCGAGCATGAAAGAGAGTTCGGGGACAGGTGGTGGAAACGTAGCGGGAAATGGGAAAGCGGTTGAAACGGCTAAGAATAAGAAGGATGTTGAAGATCCATTTGGTGAAGAATTGATTGGGAGAACTGAAGGATTTACGACAGAGTCTGAGTTATTGGAATTCTTGGAAGGACTGCATGGAGAGTGGGGGAGTAAGCTTAAGAAGAGAAGGATTGTGGATGCGAGTGAACTTTCTGACTTGTTGCCAGCTGGATGGAAGCTCGTGCTTAATCTTCAGAAAAGAGCGGGTCGTGCTTCTGTGGTTTGTCGCCGTTACGTAAGGTTTTACCTCAATCTCAACTCCAATGCTTGGCTTCTGAAACTATATATCTTTTTCTATTGCTTTTGATTTGTTCTTTGAAATCAATGATTGAATACTTTGAACATTGCATTTTTTTTTTAAACTTATGTGCACCTCTTTAGGTCAATATTGTTTATATATGATGGTTTTTGTATTTTGTTTGGGACGAAAAGGACCTAAGGAAATGAACATAAGCTTTGTCCTTTAAATTTAGCTAGGTCTGTGAATGAAAGATTGGGCAAATATCATTTATCCCGGCTTTTTTATGTTTAGTGTACATCACATGATAGTATTTTTTTTTTGCACATGCAATTGAAGCAGGGGGCAACGCAAATAGGATAAACGATATGTGTTTCTTCTTCTTATTCTTATTTTAGGGTTTCAGTTATAGTAGAGATGCTTTGAATCAATGATTCTATGCGAACTACCCAATTCCTTAACGTGAACCCATTCTATTGTTTTAAATAGAGTTTCAACAATCAAGAGCTGATTCAAATGGAATTGAGAGCTGATTCAAATGTGTCTAAATTTTTTAATTCATAACTAGATTGAAACTTAAATATCAGACATGAACAGCATGGCAATCATTCGCAAAATTGAAATACTCTCAATGCTGACATGACTGTGATAATCATTTTCTCAATATACTAGTATGAAAATCTTTTATATATTACTTTAAATGCTCTATATGAAATTCAAAAGCATACGTGAGATGCTAATTGGTAAGGCATGATAGAAGATATAGAGTGTAATTATGATTTATTTTCTGAGAGTATAGCCTCCAATGAATATAGATTAATGAACGTAAAGTTTTCTTAGATTTGTCTTTTGATTTATAATTTATAATATTTCCAAGTTATGATGTGGATATGACCTACTTTTCAATCACAGCCTGCATACAATCTTTGAATTATATTGAGTATCGACTACGTGTTGTGACATTTTAGTTTTCCCTTTCTGCAAATGATTTTATCAAATTTGTATGTGGTCTTTATCAATTTGGAAATGGTTTTTATTTATTATTTCTGTTGGATTCTTATGCATTTTGTGTAATTTGATTCCATCTAGCCCTGATGGACGCCAACTTGAGTCCTACAAAGAAGCTTCTTCATACTTGGTTTCTGACGGTAGCCAGAAGTTACCCAGTAATATCAATATGGCAGCTGAACATGTAAGCTAATATCTGTAATGTTTTATTTCCTTTTCGATTCAAGTAACAAAAAAACATCTTTCATTTTTTTTTGCTTTTCATACATGCAGCAGACTGCTAGCTCTAATTATGAGAAGCAGGCTTCCATTACCATATCTTCATCAATTGGAATTGAAAAGCTTAATACTTCTGAAGGGAATTTCCATTGTGACCTGGCTTTTGAGTGTAACTTAGGAGTTACTACTAATGGAGCCTCTAAAGACTATGACCATCAAACTGAAGATAAGCAGCCACTGAAGGTCGATAAGAATGAAGAAAATTCAGTTCATGGTTGTTCTTTTGCAGAAGATGGAAATTATAGTGCTATAAGCAAACCAAACTTTCAAACATGTCTACAAAAATTACCACAGGATGGGAATATTTAGAATCAAGGTTTAGTTCAAGAAGTTTCTTTTATGAATAAGAGGATTTGAATATTTGATAGCTTAGACATGAGGGAGATCAACTTGTACCCCAAGAAGTTAAGACATTTAGCATTTAGCATTTAGAATCACATCAAAGATATGAATTGTATAGCATGTGAAACTTCATTTAAGCAAAGGATGACACATGACAATGCAACACTTTGTCTAACATTTTTTAAAGAATAATTCATTTTAAACAAATATTTAACTTGTGTTCGTAAAGCCTTAAGCATCATACAAAGTTTTCAATTATCAACCCAAAATGCAAACTTGTTTGTGATCAGCATAAGAGAATAAAAGTGATTTGAACTAGAGATTGTGCAGATGTATTTGTTTTGAACTGGGCACAAACACATTCAACTTCGGAGTGAATTGTGATGCATAAAATTAAGCTTTAACAACATATATATTGCATCAATCATCTTAACTCCAATTTGTTTGTTCAATTCAAACATTCACACTCAGGGTGAATATGAGATCAATAGCGTGTTTGATTTGTTAAAAAGTAGTAAGAGACTTGAAATAACAAGACTTTCGATCGAGCAAAACTTTAAGTCAATCCCTTTATTGAATCAATAGATTGTGATAAATTCATAATGTTCTATATCGTATCAATCTATTTAGTTAATTCAAAAAAAAAATTATCTAGTTAATTCAACATTCATCCTTTTAGAAAATTAATTTAAAATTTAATACAGTACAAAAGTGTTTTCAATAAAAATAAAATTGAAAAGTTATTTGTAAAAAAGTTATATACTTTTTAAAAGATTATGTTTTTTTAATAATCCAAACGAAACAATTATGAAAAAAATAATTTCAAGTCCAATATAATATAAAATGTTTTAAGAAAACGTAGAAAAATTAAAATTATAAAATCAAGTTAAACTGTTAGAAATAATAAGGAAAATAACTTTGATTAAATGTTTTTTTATTTAAAAATACATTTGGGATTTTTTTAGAAAAGATTACGGTTGATTTTATTATTTTTTTGAAAGCACGTTTGCCAAAGTAATGAAATGCATATTCCAAATTTTTGAGAGCCTTCCCGTGTATAAAACTAAACTGAATTTAATTTAAAATAAAAAATAAATTTAGTATACACGTATTCACTTCATATCTCATATATATATATATTCGTATTTTCGTATACATTTGTTAAGTTTTTTTTGTCCAAATAACATTTCTTATGAATAGTATAAGAAACTTTTTATTTTTAGGAAATGATTAATAAGAAAAGTTTTTTTTTTTTGAGGACAGTTTACTAAGAAAATTTGTTCTTTCCCCAACCATTGTTTATGTTCATGGTACAAGAAGAAACTCCATTTGGAACCATAGTAATTTTTTGATACAAATTTGGAACCGTCGTATTTTTTTTACCAAAATAAGCTTATAGCATTTCATTCATAATCAGAGAAGTAATACAGTGAGGAATACAATCAAAAACATGAGAGCTAGCATAAGACTTTGATGCTCTAGCTAAAGCATGAGCCACAAGGTTTTGTTTGCCTCCTGGTAAAACTAAACATATAGTTTTCTAGAGTAGAAAGTAATGAATGACAGAATTTCAAAAGAGCTAGCCATATTCGGTTACAATATTACACACTCCTTGGACGCCATGTACAACCGCCTAGCAATCCAGCTCGATGGTAACTCTTTGGATGTCTAATCCTCGTAACCAATTGACTGCTTCTAGTAAACTTAAAGCTTCAGCCTCCTGAGGTTGAGGCTTTCCTGCAAACCAAACTGTCTTGGCCTTTGCAAAAACGCCATCTTCGTTACGGATACAAAGGCCAATACCAAATTTACCATCATCAAAGAGTGTTGCGTCAACATTACGTACATTTGACCGTGCCGACAACAGGGCGCATCCAGGACGTAACAACAATTGGACGTTGCGTACGGGGTGCGCTGGCATGCAATTGCTTAGCAGGTCTAGCCTCCTGCCACGAAACCAACAAATCCAAAGCATTATGAACAGAGAGATTCTTACTGATTTATTGACATCTTCCCAAACTCGCCAATTTCTACGCTTCCATGTGCACCAAAGCATCAATACTAAGCGTGTTCTAGACCTATCCTGAAGAGAAGTTAGCAATTTGAAGAAACTATCTCTGTAACCTTCACCTTTTGATATCACGGGCTCTATCTCATGCCAAAGACCTGAGTGTTGCCAAACCAAAAAGAAAATTTCAATTTTTTATTTTACACATAGAAAATATATTAATTTTTCTTAGACATATTCAATGTAGTTTAAATATTCTTTCAAGATGTACTTAAAATTTCAAATATTATTTAAGATACTTAAAATACTATTTTTAATCAAAATATTTTTATTTGCTGTCAAAAAATCAAAATATTATTTAATTAATTTGGAATATGGTATTTATCCAAAAAATGGATTTTAAAATAAAAATATTTAAGATATAAATATATATATATATATATATAATTATGATTTAAAATTCTAAAATCCTAAAAAACAATATGAGATATTAAAAATATTAAGAAAAAATAATTTGATTAAGTAGTTTTTATTTATTTAGTGATACATTTAGTTGTTTAGAACAAAAAATTACACTTGGCTTTTTTTTCTGAAAGCATGTTTGGTTAAGTTATGAAATGCATTTTTTTACAATTTTTGTCAGCCTTCCCAGTTGGGAATTTCTATTTTGTAGGAATAATAAGAAAATTTATTCTTTCCTTTTACCCAACCATCGTTCACGTTCACCATATAAGGAAAATGAGAATTGAAATTAATGTTAATTTTTTAAATTTAATAAATTAATGTTTAATTCCTCTTCAGACTTCAGTATTCAAAAAATTTAAAATATCTTATTCATTGTGACCTTTTTGAGTCAAAAGATGAATTTTTTAAAACAAACTTTATTCAATGCACTTAAAATATTATATAACTTTTTTATACAATTAACTATGGAACCATTGTAATTTTTCTTTTTCTTGACAAAATGGAGCCATTGTAGTTATCCAAAATAAAAAACCATTTCTTTGTAAATAAATAATGTAGTTTTTTTTAAACAACCGTATTCAATGTATTTAAAATATTTTTTTGACAAAAAATTATTTAAAATATTAAATATTATTGAATGTACTTAATATATATTTGTTTTAAAAAAATATTATATTATTTTTTGACAAAAAATACTATATTACATTCAGTCCAAAAAAATTTAAAAATATTATATAATTATTAGGGTGCTTCTATTTTTTTTAGCAAAAGAAATGATATAATGATAAGATCCAACCTTATCTCTAAGGTTTAGGATCTAGAAATTTGGCAACTCAAATGATTTATCACAAAATCTCAAGAACACAAATTCTTGAAAATCAAAAGAAAAGATGAACACTTGTTTGAAAATGGAAGAAAATGAAAATATGCAGGAGTTGGAAATGATCGATGCTCGAGATTGAAGATCACCACACCTTTCTTGGAAAATGTGATAAGATCACACTACCTCTAGGCTCTCCTAGGCTTAAGGAAATGAGTTATGGTTCTCATCTCAAGAACCAATGAGAATCCTCTAGATGAACCTCACTCTCACAAGGATGAACTAGTTCTCACCACACTCTAGGTATTTTGGCTCTCAATTGTTTTCTGGTAAACCAAAGTCTCCCTTGCGTGCAACTGCTGAGACTTTTTTTGGGTAAACCAAGGTAGCTCTCACCACACTCTAGGTATTTTGGCTCTCAACTTTGCTAAAATGAGAAAAGTGATTTCATTCAACGTAGAAGGTCTATGGTTTACAAGGAGAGTAAAAGCATTTATATGTTGAATCTAATGGATCTTAAACCCGACATATAATCCACTAAAGAAAAAGAAAATAAGGCTCATGGCCATATCAAAGTAAATAAAAGTCGTAGCATAAATGGCCAACAAGGCTCAAAACCAAATGTTCATTAAAAAAGAGGTCCTAAATATATTGGAAAGCAAATACAAAGAAATAGGGAACACTAGAGTTTGGATATTCTAGAAATTCCCTAGGTATCCTTGGTCACCTTTAGTGTGTCATTATCAATTATCAAGGTGGACACACTAAAGTATATTCCCTTAAGTGTTGAATGTCTTTTTGGTCTTTTTAGTTTTTATCTTTGTGACATTCATCGAATTAGCTCCATGATTAGGCTAGGAATGCATGTGGGCTCACATCATATAGAGTCTCGTTATGCAAAACCCTCATTAGGGAAAAAACAACAATAAGGAAAAAGAGTATCCCCCTAAATTTTATTGATAAAAAAAAGAAAATAAACAAAAAGCATGAGAGACTAAACCAATACTCATGAGCATAAACAACATTATAGTCAGGAGAAAATATAAACAATTCTATAGAGGTGCGCAAAAGCATCACTATAGTGGCTCTCATCCCAACCAAGTTGACACCAAAGCCATTAACAGTCATTTGCAGCACACCAAAACCAGGAAGCAGAACGAAAACCATCTTTTAGGATATACACTAATTCCAAGAAGGAAATTAGCAAAACCTATAATTAGGTAAACCTAACCTATTCTTGAAAAAATCATCAACAATGAAACTTGGAATAAGATCCCACCAAACAAAACCACTTAAATTTGTGCCATGACATGTAAGCTTATCAGCACAGACATTACGTACCCTCTATAAATGTGAGTGCAAACAAAGTTCATCTGTCTAGTCAAGTATAAATAATTATTCCATCTATTTCCGAGCTTCCAAGGTACTACTTTGCAATTCTTGAAAAATAACCAAGGATAGCTAGCAACACTTTTGTCTCTAAAAATACCATCACAGACAGCAGGACCAAGACAACAGTTTGCAGCACCATCTGTATTACACTTTATCATGTAAGGAGCAGGAAGGATCCAAATAACCTCCTTGATGTTTGAGGAGTCTCTGTAATTACCGATGATATTGAAGGCCTTGATGATTATAAACTCAGCAACAGAGGAAGACATTGTAGATTTAGAGGCATTTCCTACTAAGGTGACATTGGAAATAATTAAATTGATTGCTGATTGTAAGGGGATCACATGATTAACAAATCTAACATGATTTCTGCAATACCAAATAGCCCAAAAAATGTTAACAATCACAGCAAATACAATATCGCTCAACCGAGGGCTCCAACCAAGAGAAGTCGAGGTTAAAATGTTCTGAAAAGAAGAAGTATCGATATGGATGCTTAGGATACCTCCAAGCCAATTACAAATATGCTTGGAAAATAGGCAGGTGAGGAAGAGGTCTTGAGAGGCCTCTAGACCACTACCACAAAGACTACAAATAGAGACAACGGTGTAGCCTCTAATCCAAAGTTGATCATCAGTTGGCAGAATTTTATTATGAAGAGCCTTCCAAAGAATAAATGATTTGGAAGGTGAAATAAAATTCTTCCAAACTGTACAGGTCCAAGGAACCACTTGTCCAGTAGGGTTGTTGAAGAGAAAAGAGTCTTTGAAAGTCAAGTCTCCTAAATTAGAACAATCCCACAATAGTTGATCCTTCGCCAAAACAACGGGAATAACGATGTCCGGAGGAATTTCATAATAAAGTTGAGGGAAATGATTAATGAGATCGCAGGGATGGACCACCGTTACAATAAAATCACTCAGAGTAGCTTTAAGATCCCTGTGCAAATTAGAAGGTTTACCAACAAAATCCACAATAGGCCTAAAGAATTAAGAACTAGTCCAAAAATTTATCCCGCCAGCATTCCTAAGCTTCAGAGTTGAATGCTGAAAAATCACAAAAATACAAGATTTAAATCTAAGCCAAATAAAAGACGAGACATGATAATTCACCAGCTTATTATTTTTATAGACTATTGCTTTCAAAAGACGAGCTAGATGTAAGTTGGTAGAGACAATTTCTTCCAAATTTTAATATACTAGCCCTATTAAAAGCGTTAATAGACCTCAGACCCGAACCACTTTCTTGAAAAGGTATACAAACCTTATTCCAAGCAATCGTAACAATTTTCCGTGGGTAGCTCACGGAAGGGTAGCTCACGTAGTTGAGTGAAAGGGACATCGTTGGTAAAAATGTAGGCGTACGAGGTTGAACCCCGCTACCCCTCTAACTACTAACACAAAATCATCACCGGTGAACTACTAAAATTGTCTGTATGATATTGTGTAAAATGATTTGAGTGGTTAAGAATAAATCAACTAATATTACATATCAACCGTTGATGAATTTTTATATTATATCCTCTCATCATATTTAATGGTCCATGAGATTTGATTTGCTTCATCGTGCTAGAAACACCCATTTTGTATTTGGTATTTTTATCCAAAAATAAAACTCCATTTTCTAATTTCATTTTATAATTAAAAATTGAAATAAATGAAACGTATATGGATAGTTGAAAGTTATTTAGAAGAGAAGGCTGCAGCCTGCAGCAATTCATTCCCCTCAATTCAGATTCAGTTTGCAATTTGCACTTTGTAATTTGCAATTTGCAATCTTTCTATTTCCGACGCGGAGGCGACCGCCAACGCCCCATGGCAACCGCGTCTGATTCCTGTACCGACCAGACCGTTTCACTTCCACTCCTTGACCTCCGCCTTCTCTCTCAATCAGAACTACACACTCTCTCCCTTTCCGCTTCCACCGGCCTTCACCGCCGTAGCGATGACGATAACTTTATCCCTAAAATTGACCGTTCCGTTTTCAATGAATCCGCTGGCAGTCGTAAGCAAACTTTCTCTCGTCTCCGCCTCGCCCCTCGCAACGACAAACAAAAATCTGCCGTTCGCGCCTCTTCCTCATCCTCAGCAAAAATTCCGCTCCACATTCCCGAGTCCGTCGAAAACGAAAACTCACAAATAATTGGTCATCTCCAGGACCTGTTCGGTGTGGAGGCCCTACGCGCCGCTAACAATAACGGCGTCGTTCCGCTTCAAATTGAATTCAAACAACCTTCTCAACACAACTCTGCCGAGGTCATCTCGAATGTTCCGATCGAGGCTGACGTCCCAAACGGCGGTGAGAAGAAGCGGAAGCGGGGGCGGCCGAGCATGAAAGAGAGTTCGGGGACGCGTGTTGGAAACGTAGCGGGAAATGGGAAGGCGGTTGAAACGACTAAGAATCAGAAGGGTTTAGTGGTGGACGATGTTGGAGATCCATTTGGTGAAGAATTGATTGGGAGAACTCAAGGATCTACAACAGAGTCTGAATTATTGGAATTCTTGGAGGGACTGCATGGAGAGTGGGGGAGTAATTTTAAGAAGAGAAGGATTGTGAATGCGAGTGAGCTTTCGGACTTGTTACCTGCTGGATGGAAGCTCGTGCTTAATCTTCAGAGAAGAGCGGGTCGTGCTTCTGTGGTTTGTCGCCGTTACGTAAGGTTTTATCTCAATCTCAACTCAACTCTTGCTTCTGAAACTATCTTTTTCTATTGCTTTTGATTTGTTCTTTGAAATCAATGACTGAATACTTTGAACATTGCATTTTTTATCTGTCTCGATTTTTTTGTGTGTGTGTGTGATTTGTGCCAGTTCCTCTGCAATTGGTGGCTATGTGTGAGTCCAAATTTTCCCGCCTGAATTGTTTACAGTTTTTTCTTTCTTCTAAAAGATGGGTCAATCTTTAAATTTTGGATAAAATTATGCGCATCTCCTTATAGTCCCGTGCTGATGCTGTTGTCCCATGCTCTCTTCCATGTTGTTGATGATCGTTTTTGTAATTGTTTGGGACACAAAGGACCTAAGGAAATGAACATAAGTTTTGTCCTTTAAATTTAGCTAGGTCTGTGAATGAAAAGAGTGGGCAAATATCATTTCTCTCGGCTTTTATGTTTATGTACATCACATCATATAGTATTTCTTTGCACATGCTATTGAAGCAGGAAACAATGGAAATAGGATAAACAAATTGTGTTTCTTCCTCTTATTCTTCTTCTTATTCTTATTTTAGGGTTTCAATTATAGTAGAGATGCTTATCAATGATTCTATGCGAACTACCCAATTCCTCAACGTGAACCCATTCTATTGTTTTAAATAGAGATTCAACAATCAAGAGGTTAAACTAAATAATGCTGAAACGTGAAAAGCATAAAATGGAATTGAGAGCTGATTCAATTGTGTCTAAAGTTTTTAAGTTCATAACTAGATTGAAACTTAAATATCAGACATGAACAGCATGACAATCATTCACAAAATTGAAACACTCTAAATGCTGACTTGACTATTATAATCATTTTCTCAATGTACTGCTATGGAAATCTTTTATATTACTTTAAATGCTCTATATGAAATTCAAAAGCATACGTGACTACGTGAGCATGCTAATTGGTAAGGCATGATAGAAGATATAGAGTGTAATTGTAATTTATTTTCTGAGAGTGTAGCCTGCATTGAATATAGATTAATGAACCTAAAGTCTTCTTAGATATGTATTTTGATTTATAATTTATAATATGTCCAAGTTATGATGTGGATATGACCTACTTTTCAGTCACAGCCTGCATACAATCTTTGAATTATATGGAGTACGGACTACGTGCTGTAACATTTTAGTTTTCCATTTCTGCAAATGATTTTATCAAATTTGTATCTGGTCTTTATCAATTTTGAAATGGTTTTTATTTATTATTTCTTTTGGATTCTTATGCAGTGTAATTGTAATTTATTTTTCTGAGAGTATAGCCAGCATTGAATATAGATTAATGAACCTAAAATCTTCTTAGATATGTATTTTGATTTTTAATATATCCAAGTTATGATGTGGATATGACCTACTTTTCTATCGCAGATTGCATACGATCTTTGAATTATATGGAGTATGGACTACGTGCTGTGACATTTTAGTTTTCCATTTCTCCACATGATTTTGTCAATTTTGTAACTGGTCTTTATCAATTTGGAAATGGTTTTTATTTATTATTTCTGTTGGATTCTTATGCATTTTCTCTAATTCGATTCCATCTAGCCCTGATGGACGCCAGTTTGACTCCTACAAGGATGTTTCTTCATACTTGGTTTCTGTGCTTGGAGTTCAAGACAAAAGCCATCTAAAATGTAGTTATTCTGATTCTGATGGTAGCCAGAAGTTGTCCAGTAGTATCAATATGGCACCTGAGCATGTAAGCTAATAATATCTGTAATATTTTATTTCCTTTTCGATTCCAATAACAAAAGAACATCTTTCATTTTTTTTTTCTTTTCATACATGCAGCAGTCTGTTAGTCATATCCCTACAGGAGGCATAAGGATTGATGGCTATGCTAGCTCTCATCATGAGAAGCAGGCCCCCATTACCATATCATCATCAATTGGAACTGAAAAGCTTAATACTTCTGATGGGAATTTCAATAGTGACCTGGCTTTTGAGTGTAAATTAGGAGTTACTACTAGTGGAGCCTTTAAAGACTCCGACCCTCAAACTGAAGATAAGCAACCACTGAAGGTCGACGAAGAAAATTCAGTTCAGGGCTGTTCTCTTGCAGAAGATAGAGTATATAGTGCTATAGAGGCTAGTGATGCTGCATGCAATCTCCCTATTCCTTTGCTTTGCACAAATCCTATCTCCAATAATAATAATAATAGTGGTATTGATCAATTTTCTGATGAAATAAATGCTGTCCCATGCATAAAAGGCAGCATTAGTAATACTGAGAGTCAGGATAAAAATACTGGATGCTATGAAACTGTTCAGTATGGAAATGAGCAAGTACATGTTACTGATAATGGACTTGGGCTTTCGGTGCCATTTGTGGAAGATCACATCCAGAAATTTGGTTTTGAAAGAACCATGCTGGTTCCAAATTCTGAAGGGAGGATATTTGCTGGCAACAATTTAGACGATAAGCATCTTATTGGCTCGCTGGAGGACATGGAGAGTAATGATAGGCTTACTAAGGATGACAATCAACAAATCTTTTCTTGTAGAGATCAGTCTGAAATTAAAGATGTTTCTACTAATGCTAAACTGCAGTGTAGTTCTGAAGGTTCTCTTGTTCCAGATGCCTCTATAAATAGTATGGACAGGACAAAAGCTTGTGTCCTGAACTACTTTGATGAGGGTAATTTTTTTGATAATGAGAGTATAGCCTGCATTGAAAGAACATCTGTTCACAGTGGTTACCCTAACGATCTTTCTTTTAGTGCTTGGCCTCAAGATCCATCTGAGTCTGATGGAGTTGAAATATTCCCAACCGACTCTATCGGTAAGCCCAAATTTCGGTAGCAGTCAGGTAGATTCTGGGGTACATGTGGTGGCAGATGCTGTTCATGAAACAATTTTGAAATAAAACATTTATGGTAGTTCTGCAGAGTGTTCTGGTAACCATAAGGCTCTGCTTGTATATTGTCAATTTCCAATTCAGAAAAGGTAATAATATTTACAGTATGATTAAAAAAAGGCTTAAATATTTGATCCCCCTGCAAATATCCCAATTTTCCATTTACCCCCTGTAAAAAAAAAGTTTTAAAATCAACCTTGCAAATAATAAGTGTTTCTAGTTACCCCTGCAGGTGCAGGGGGTAATCGTAAACTTTTTATATTTTGCAGGGGGTAACCGTACATGGTTTATACCCATTATACACTACATAATCTCATAGAGGGGGTGACCGAAAACTGTTTATATTTGCAGGGGGTAACCGTAAACTTTTTTTTTACAGGGGGTAAATGGAAAATGGGTATATTTGCAGGGGGATCAAATATTTAAACCTTAAAAAAATCTTCTGCAGAAAGGCTGATTTCTTTTCAAGGATGTATTTATGTCTCTTTGGTCTAAGTGATTTGAAATTAATGATGAAATGATAGTTTTCTTTTAGTCTGTATTTTGTCATTAGTCTGAAAGTGACTTATGCCATCAGAGAGCATACTTAAGGAACTATTCATAGAAAGCATTTGGAAAAAATATTTTTGACACGGGGGGATTTTGTTTTGTATATTTAAATGATTCATTCAGATTGTTTCCTGCAATAATATCCCGGTGCTTACGACTTATTTACGAAACATGCTTTTGTTTTTTTCAATCTTGTTATTAGTTTTGGCTTATATACTTCTATGGTTGGAACTTGGAATATAAGTTAAGTCTATAATGATGCCCTTGGGTATTTAGAAGTTGAAGTCAATAATAATTAAGCATATATTGAATATACTGTACTAGTTTGGGAAATTTTATGGATACACTACCAAAGGTATTTAGATTGACATTTTTTTGTATGTGTAGAATTTGATGGTAAAATTAACTGTAATGCCATCAAAGGTTCTGGAACCTCTGCTTTGAGAACATGGAAATGCCATGTTCTAGCTAATAGCAAAAATGAGTATCAATTACAGATGACTATCATTACATTTATAGTCACATTATGGTACCTTTTGTTGCCTTTGAATGTAGGTTCAATTCTGTTGATTGTGTTAGTTTCTTGCGTGACTCTTTTTTTGGGGAGAATAGTGAAACAGTTATGTGTAATGTTGGATTTTACTATCACCTTTTTTTTAGCAAAAGAAAGGGTTGTGGAGCCTCATTAAAATCTTCTGATGGTAGTAAGTTAGTAACATGTCTTAAGATCTTGTATTGGAATGAGTGGAAATGTCATAATTATTTTATACATATCAATCTAATCTAATCTAGTTTATATACAATTGTGCTTGTGAACCTTAACTTAAATTGTGTCTTGTTCTTTTTTCTAAATAAACTAAGCTAGGAAATGTACTGTAGAGTTCTTCTTGTTCTCTAGTTGCATGTTTTATCTTTGCAGCTAATGATTTTTTAGGTTCTTTCCTGGTTTACTGATTTTGCTTTTATTCTTGGATAAAACAGACAATTGTTTGAAGGAAGCATTATTTCGCGGATTTATTCAGCTGATCGTGGTGGCTTCTGTGTTACGCTTCTCTTGATTCTTCTCGGAGCTCAAGCTCAGATACCTTTATTTATTTTGCAAGGAATTTTTTTAGGTCCATTTCAGTTAACATTTTTTTTAACCATCTGGTAGAATAGTATGATGATCCTTACATTGAATTTTAGGGTCAATCCTTCCAAATGCAGAAGGAACTAGTTTTCCCCCAATTTTTTGAAAGAAAATTCATATAGGTATTGATTTTTATTTCGACATAAAAATACCTATTTGCACAATTGTTATTATTAGTATTGTTTTGGGACCCAAAAGTGGGTGGTCGAGCTGGTAAGAACAGCACAACTCTAGGAGAAGGTTGCAAGATCAAATGCGGATAAGCTACTTTAGGTAGGTGCATAATAGGGTGTAAAGCACCTGGTTTAAGTCTCCTACTGAGAATTAGTCCCTTAGAGCATCCATAATAAAGAAACTCTAATTTGAGTAATTAAATGGGTCCCACGTGTACACATCATTTTTTAATAACTTTTTAATAAGTATTTAATAAGAACTTCATCTCTCCAACCCAGAATTCCAACAAAATTTACTAAATAAGTCCTACTAATAATTTTGCATCACTAGTTTATTAGTTTTTTAATCAAAAGTAAGGCTGGGATCCACGCGTAAGAAGAGAGAGAGGATTTCTTATATAAAAGTTTCACTCTAATAGGTACCCACTTTTTATCATCTGCAATGGGTACCTATTAAATTTCAACTCTTCAGAGATAAGAAATCTCCATTGTGAATGCTCTAAGCTTGTAGAGATACTTCAAGATCCACTTGGTCCAAAAGGGCTAATTACTGTTGGGGTTCTTAACCAATAAAACTACCAATAAAATTGAGGATTGTTTAAGTATTAAAAATGTTACATCGTCGGCTTTTTCGCCCCTCTGTAAAATAAAATCACATGGCGGTTACAATGTCGATGTAGATACTACATTGCTTATATAGCCAATTCGTCAATAGCTGGATCCTATTTCTTATTTATTTATTATTGAAAACAAAAGGTTGCTTCCAACTCTGTAAGGAAGAATCAAAAAAATTCAAAAAACGCTCTCTAGTGTCCTGCCTCATTGAGGATGCTCCTTTTTTTCGTCTTCGTTGTCTTCCTCCTTTTCATCCAGTGCATTGTCCCTCTCCGCCCGATTGATCACACTGTATCCTCTTTGATTCTCTTTTCACATTCTCTCCTCCTCCTCCTCCCCTATCTCTTTTTGCTCGTTCTCCCCGTCTCCTCCTTCATCCCATGATCAACCATGGCCCCAATGTCCTTGGTGTGCCACTCCCACCGTTCTGCTTCTCCCATCCTTCCACGGTCTCATCCTTTTTCACAAATCACAGGGTATTTTAAGATTTGGTTGTAGGAGAATGAAGGAAAATGATGGTTAGAAAGTCTCCCCTAACCCAATAGTAGCTCCTTTCCAATATTGGGTTTTTGGAGGGAAGATTTTGAATTCGAATCTCTACTAGTCTTTTTAGAGTGATGTAAATGTAATTTTTTTGGTAGAGAAAGACTCATGCATAGTAAATAATGAATATTTTTTGTCGAAAATAAATAATGAATTTAAATGGAGAGAATAGAAAAAGGAGAAGTCAAAGAGTAGAAACCAACGATAGTGGCATGAGAGTTGAACGAAGAACGCTAGCTAGCTGAATGGTATCTCAATCTCATTCCTGTCTATCTGTAACAGAAACTGAATGGTAATGCCTCCTTCCACCGATCACACCCACGCCCACTAACTGATACCTGTAACCTCATCACCTTCCCAATCCAACACTAGTCTTCACCATTTTTAATTAATAACCAAAATAAAAATAGAAAATCATCCACTCAGGTTAAGGCACGTCATATCCTGTTATCTCTCTCTCTATTTCCCCACCTTCAAATCTATGTTCTCGAATTAGGGTTTCTTTCCATCTCGATTTTCATACGGATGAGGATGAGGCTTTGGGGATCGGAGATTTTGTTCCTCACGTTGCTCTGTGGGATCCTTTCCTGCACCGCTCAATCACCTAAGGTTTCTTTCTCCACCGCTGTTTGTCCCGTCAAATCCCTTTTCGATTCCCTCTTAGGGTTTCCTGATTCTACCTGCTCCCTCTCCGATTCTCCTGGATCCATTCATTATATTGATGTCACCGAGGTAACTCTCTTTCCATTTACTCTTTCTCTGTAAGAAAAAACAAAATTGTAACTTGTTGGATTTTTTGGGATTAGAAATTTGGTTTCTTCTGTATCTGAATTATGTTATCATGAATATGATATCGCTTTGAATTTTGTAGCTCCATGTCTAGCTGGTATACTGTTTGTGCCAAGTATAGTTTATGTGCAGTTGATATAGTATTTTTTTGGTGATGCAAGATTGTAATAATTTTTTTCATGGAAACTGTGTTTTTTATTATGCAGGGAGATGAGGCTTCTTTGCAGACGGCACTGAATATGGTTTACAAAAATTATCATGAGTATGTGGCTGTGCTCTTCTATGCATCATGGTGCCCTTTCTCTCGGGTATTTCGACCTGTTTTCTCCATCCTCTCTGCTTTACACCCTTCCATTCCTCATTTTGCTATTGAAGAATCATCCGTTAGGCCAAGGTTTGTGTTTTCTATTTATTAATATATTTTCTTTAGTTCATTCTTTTGTGGCTTCTTTTAGTTGAATTTCAATTCAATTCTTGCAGCATACTGTCCAAGTATGGCATCCATGGTTTCCCTACACTATTCATTTTGAATTCTACAATGCGCATTCGGTATCAGGGGTCCCGGACCATCAGCTCTCTAGTTGGTTTCTACAATGATGTCACTGGTAAGTTAGGGCCATTTTTTGCACCTTATCCTTACATTACAGCCTCATAAGTAACATTCAATTTATCCTCATAAGTAACATTCGGTATCAGGGGTCCTGGACCATCAGCTCTCTAGGTCTATTATCTTTGTTTTTTCTCCAGGTCTATTATAAGGGTATGGGAATAAAGTTAGTATTAAAATCCCTCCCCTTCCTTGCGAACCAAACAAGGATAGGTTTATTTCCCACTCTTCTCACCAGTCAAATAGAATATCTAATTAAATCATTCTCGTCCCTTCCACACTTCCTTAAGTCTGATTTCCAAAGATGGTCACGTGGAAGAAAGGAATGTATTTATTCAACACAGAAGGAAATATGTTGTATTTAGTTAATTGTTTCATTTGAAGGATTTCTCTGATGGTTTCTCCATAGGATCTAGTTTCTTTTCAACAGCTGTGGGCACTTAATATTGAATTTTAATATTTGGTCACTGGCATGTTTTGGCTGTGCCTCAGTTGTCCTGTGTTGTGCTTACTATCTTTTACATCATTACATTGCAAAGGGGAAACGGTTGGTCTTTGGGAGGCTTGGGTGGGTTACATAGGTCGCGTCCATTAGGTTTTGACAGTCTGTACAATAATTTTGCTATCTTCATCATGTTATTCAGTTGCAGTAGCACTTCAATGTATCTTCAATTTCTTGTATTTAGTTCATTATTTGGTTGTCATTGTAGGAATTAGGATTGATTCACTTGATCAACTATCCCTTGAGAAAACTGGGCGCCCATCAGCTAATGAAAATCATGGTAACGCTGAACCAGAAAGCTGTCCATTTTCATGGGCTAGATCTCCAGAAAACTTACTGCGTCAGGAAACTTATTTGGCTCTGGCTACTGCATTTGTGGCTTTGAGATTACTCTACTTATTTTTTCCTACACTGCTCCTATGTATTCAATATGCTTGGAGAAGGGTCATCCAAAATGTTAGATTATGGAGCTTGCTGGAACATCCTTTGGTTTATTTGAAGCGAATAACACAGTCATTTAACCGCCTGAAAGAGCCATGCAAGAGAAGTAATCTACAGGAAGGAGCAATGAATGCTAAGGCGTGGGCTTCGAAGTCTCTTGCCACAGTTTCAATCGGAGAGGAAAGCACCAGCCGTGGGATGCACCAGTAAGTTGACTTTACTGTGCAGTTTTCCCTGTGAAATTGAAGATTTTGATATATCTCATGAAACGCTTGGCTGCAAGTTATGCCACGTACTTTTGTGTCAAGATAATCTTCACACCCTTGAGCCTCATGCTTAGTGAGGTCAATTATGTTACTGAATGATGTAATCGTCCCTTATTTGTCCATATGAGCAAGAAATACTTCATTCAGTATTTTAGAAGATTGAGACTTCAATGTGTATAGTTTAAATTGAAAAAACTCGTCCTGAAATCTGTAATTCTTTGACTTGTAGGTTTACTTGAAGGTCAAATCTTTTGATCATCAGTTCATAAATTAATTTTGTTGGGAATGGAATGATTGTATTTCCTATCTCGTACTGATTGGATGCCATGTTCATGTACTCAATACGTGGTTATTTGTATAAGTTCACAAAATAAATTTGATTAAAATATCATATAGCAGTACTTTATCAAAAGCTACAGTGTTTTTATCAGGCATTTCCTCAGCAGAGATTGTTGACTTTATTTGTCTTTAGCATTCCCGGTTTCTTTCCCGTATAGGAATGCTATCCTTGACTCGTTCATCCTGACGCGAGAGGATGAATTATTTGAAGTTTAGGTTTAAATTAAAATTTTGACTTTGATTTATTCAAAAACATGCAGCTTGGACTTAGTTTGTTGATGGATTTTTTTATTGAATTCATTTGTTGAATTTTTTTTGTCAGTTTAATATTTAACATATATTTTTGAAGAAGACAATGCAAAACAAACAAAATGTAATTTTTACACATAAATATTACTCAAGACTAGAAGATTAAACTTTAGCAAAAAAAAAAGACTGGGAATTAAAGATTAAATATTTGATGATGGGATGTGAAAATATATTTTGAAGTATTAGGTTATTCATTCAGCACTGTTGGCTATTAGTTTTAAACTCTAGATTATTGACTTTGGGGCTTTAAAGATGTAATGATTTGGATGAATTTTCCAAGCTGCTACCAGGGTGGTTAAAACTTCAGGGTGGTTAAAACTTCATTTTACCTTGTAAACTCCAAAGAATATTAATGGCAAAGTAAAGTAACAATTAAACTAATAACAGCACATAGAATGAGAAAGATGACTATGAAAGAATGGTGCCACATTTTATTCTGCACAGTGTCAGAGATGCTTCTGATGATTCTATGAAATGAGTTGATTAAAAATACACTTGTACCAAAAGCTTGTGTGACCGGATCGTTCTTAAGAGGGTACATCATGATGGATGGGACCAATCTCCATCCTAACACTTGCTATACTCAAAACAATAACAAGATGCATATTCTCCTTTTACACAGCCTCTTGTCTCTTATGAAGAATAATATGACAATATACATCAGATTCTGAGTAACCACACTCGATTGTAAAAAATCAAACATTCTCAAACAATAAAATCTATTCAAAAAAGCAATTTCACACCTTGACATATCCTTTTTGTTTCTTTCCTTTTCATTTTTGGCATGATCTACATAGATATACCCTTATTATTGCTATAGCTGCACATCCACACATGACACATGGTGTGAAAGATATCATCATCTGAATTTAACCACAACGCAAGATATATCATCTTTACTCTCCCTTTTTAATGCTTCAGTAATTAGTTGCTTTGCTGCTTTCAGAGGGTCTTTCATTCTTCTAGCAATATCCACTGCCTCTTGATTAGCCATTACCTAGTTAACCACATGCAAATGTAAATTAGTTTTGTTTTTATATTCAGTATTTAAAGCAATAGAAAATAAATCAACAATAACTATTTCACCTTCCAAAGTCCATCACTTGCAAGGATTAGAAAATCGTTATCAGCGTCTATATTGGTATTCTGTACATCAGGATCTGATCTCAGGTGTGACTTCAGACTCTTATCTCCAAATGCACGAGAAACAGCTAGTTGCCCATTTACTCTAGGCACATCACCTTACAAGACATCATTAATGTTAGTTTTAATATTAAGTATCTATACAAATTACAATGCCACCTTTGTCCTGTCATACAAATCAACTAACTTATACTACCTCCAATCCACTACAATTCATTGAATAACTTATGTTTCTAGTCTATAATTTCTGGTTCATTGAATAACTGATGTATCTAGTCTATAATATAGTGAAAGTTTTAAAATACCTGGCAAATTGGAGACAAAACCACCTCGAGTCTCGATGCTACCTCGTTCCGTGTTAGGCTCATGATCCGTAGTCATTTGTACTGCTTGACCTTTTCTTGAAAGAACAGCTCTTGAATCTCCAACATTAGCTATCCACAACCTTTTTCCATCAATCAATATAGCAGTTACAGCGGTTGATCCACCATGACCTAAATCAGAACTATTTGACAGAATTGCTTCATCTGTGCTCTCATACGCTTTTGAGATAGAAAGAGTAGGATCATCCCAAAATCCTTCCTGATATATTAAATGAAACAGTACAAGAATTGTGACTTTTCCAATGTGAAACATTGATCAAATTAACATAGAAGATATAGAATTAATTTTTACAACTCACCTCCCTTAAAATGTTGGTAAACAAATTTTTCTGTAGGTAGGCAGGTACACGGTCACCTAAGTGACCATCATAGATAGCAAATAAACCTACTTCTTTATCTTGTAACTGCACAAATTTGGCAACATGATAATCCTCCATTGGATGATTAGCTCTTCCTTTTACAAGGCTGAAACCATACTTTATGGAGCCTTCATGATTCTTTCCCTTACCAGTGCTTGATGAAGAACGTGTTGCTACAAGCTGTAAAGTAACCAAAACAGAAAAATAGAATAGTCTTTCCAGATTAGGGATCATGTAAAGAAGCTACAAGTATTTCATTGCACAACAAAGGCACTGTAATTTATAGCAATATGAATCGGGAAAATATAATTCTAGCTTTTCCCTAAACTCAATGACCAATACGAATTGACAATATAAACAAACATATGATTTTTACCCAACACAATAAACAGTAGATAGTGTTTGATCAAAAGAACATGAGATAAAAGAGATAACTAGAGGAAAAGATAAATTCTTACCTGAGAATAGGAAGACTTAAAACAGCATAGCTTATCCATGAATTAAAAATAAATTTTTGAGCAGCTTGTTCAATGTTTTCAACCAATTCTCAGCATAAAGTAAACCACTTGGGTGACTTGACACCTGGAATTCAAATTCGGATAGAAATCACAAATTCTGTGATCGAAAACAGAAAGGCGATTTTTGAATCAAAATTCAGAAAAGGATTCGATTGAACTTTGTTCAGTTGATGGTGTGTTCGCAGGAGCTGAATTACAGAAGCGAATTAGAGAAGTAGTTATAAAGATTGTGTGTGAGACAAAAAAGGAATCTTAGGATGCTTCTGTTTCTTTCTTTGTTATGATATTGTTTTGTAACCGTTTCGGGAACCTTAAGCTTCGCAAAAAACAGAATTAAAAAAAAGATTGTTTGTCTAACACCCTTTGAGGATGTAAGAAGAGAGGCAGACAGAGAAGACCGAAGAAAAAGAAGAATTAAAAAGTGTAAAAACAGATAATGTCACAGAGAAAGAAAAGAACAAAATATAAACAAATGTGAAAGTGTGAAAAACTGAAGATAAATGCGCGTGTGTAACAGAAAATGAAAACGGTGCCCGCGTTGCATAACATACTGTACTAGCAATTAGCAATCACTTCTTTCGTGTTGACTTTTCCGGTTTTTTTACCATTTTCTTATAGAAGAATTCTACTATATCCTGAGTTTTGGTGGGTATATGTATGATACTCAAAATTAATACAATGTTTCAATTTATTTAAAAATATTAAAATATAAAAAATAGGTGTCATTGAGTGATTGGATCACACCTAGCAAAACTCAATAGATAGGGAAATGTTCACCTTTCTTTTAACCATGGTATCCCCGCATGAACCATGTAGACTAATTTTTCGAATTATTGAGATTTATTTAAGGTGTGTTTGGAAGTTTGAAGAGGAGGGGAGGGGAGGTCACGAGACTAATAGTGTAAATTCATTAGTGATGGGGAGAAAAATTATCCCCCTAAGCCCCTCAAACCCCTCTCCTAGTTTATTTTGTGAGCTCCTCCTAAAACCCTAAATTTGAAGGCTTTTAGAGGAGCTCAAAAAATAAAACTAGGAGAGGGGTTTAGGAGGGTTTAGGGGGATAATTTTTCTTCACATCACTTAAGAATTTAGACTAATAGTCTCTTGCCCTCCCCCTCCCCTCCCCTCCCCTCCAAACTTCCAAACACACCCTTAAGGTACCCACCAGATGTTTTTTCATACACACAAGTTAAGAATTGAACTCTTAACTAGATGGTTAAGGAGCTTAAGTATGGACTACTTGTGCTAGACGATGTTTCCTTTTCTTCTTAGATAGGCTATGTTTGTCGAAGCTTAACAATCAACATTTAGTGGATACTTTATACCCGATAAGCTTGTGTAAATTTTTGATATGATTAATTTATAACATTTTTACATTATCTGATACTTCCTATGTCAAACACAAACAACTCATTCATGGTTATGGCACGATCCGACCTTTGCTCAAGGGCTGTATTAGTGAGCTTAGAGACTAAATCAACTTGATTATAACCATTAATAAGATAACTAACGTGCTCTAGACACCCCAACTCAACTTCTATGGGTATAAGAAATGAAGTTTTATATGATGGACCAAGGAAACCCTAAAAGGTAATCAAGATTCCCTTGCATACTACAAGAGTCTTCCATCTCATAAATTTAACTTTATAATAATATGGTTATATTTTTTTAATATAATAATTTGGTTATAATTTAAGGTTATTCTTATTTGTTTTTCGACTTTTATTTTGGCATGTTGTAGTGTATAAAACTAAGGTTCGGTGAAATTTTTCTTAACTATTATTTGTATCTAAACTATTTGCTTACATTTTGTTACGGAGGTCAGAGAGATTATAATTTGTTCTCCTCCCTTCCCCTTCAAAAATTTGAAACAAAAAACTAAAGTTTAAAATAATCTCTCTCTTTCCCGCCCCTCCCCTTTATTCCCTTCCATGAATTTTATTTCACACATAAAAACTAAATTATGTGGTCAGAATTCATGGAGGGGCGGGAAAACTTGTGTTGTGTGTATACAATAGCATATGTTGGACTTGTGTTGTGTGTATACAATAGCATATGTTGGATTGATTATTGATAAATCGAATTTGAATCACAGTAAGTTGAATGTTAAGTGATTTAATTATATTTGGATGAATTCTTGAAAAATTGAGTTGAACTTAAATTTGAGAGTAAAAATAACTTCTATAAACAAAAAAATATAAAATCCTAAATTCAAGTCAGAATAATTCAATTTTACTAAAGAACAATTCAGTTTTACTCAAGAACACCCAAATTTGCCAAAAACAAGTTTATGTCTCTAGAATCAGTTTTAGTTCTTCAAAGTGCATTCAAAGGTGCTCTCTCTCTCTCTCTCTCTCTCTCTCTCTCTCTCTCTCTCTCTCTCACACACACACATCATTATATTACTGTTTTTTTTTAATATCAATTTATCTCCTCTCATCCTTATATTTTGTGATGGTGAGTAAGGGTGTTTAAAATCGAGCAGGGGAAGACAATTTGGTTAGGTTGACTTTCTTAAAAATATGGACCAATCCGATCCAAATAATATTGTTCAGATTGATTCAATTTTTTACAAGTCGGAAAACAAAACTTGATCCAAAGTTAAATTAATTAGTTTAATTCTAAATTCTAAATTTTATAAACTACCAAACTTAGTTGTATGAAAAACTTAATATATGAGGAATGATGGAAGAAGATGATTCAAAGTAAAATAAATATGAGTGCATCAAGATATGTGCCATGACAAAATTTGTATTCGAATTATCGGGTTCAAATTCCCACTAATATTTTGGGGTGAGGTAAATGTAATTACTTTGTAAACCCTGAAAGAATTTGAAGGTCTCTGCCTCTCGTACTGAGGTGTCATCCCCTTATCTTAAAATTTTGAAAAAAAATGTGCCAACTTCCATCTAGGTGATACAATGGGTAGACTAAACATATTATTTCAGACTTTGAAATTAATAAATACAATTCTTAGTTTAGTCATCGTAATCAATATTCTTTCAATTTTTAAAACAAGGTCAATGGTCAATTTGCGCAAAAGATTGAATAATTTCTCATACACGTTTTCAGATATGAATATCTTTTGAAAAGTAATCATTGAAATCCCAAAAATAATTGTTGAAAGTGATTCCTTATGTGAAAAAGTGATTGATACCTGTAAGTTTATAAATATTAAGTACAGTTAGATGGTTGGGATAAATTAGAGTCAATATAATATACTCCGGACTCGTTTATAAGCAACAAATAATTTTTTAGATTCATTTGAAAAAGTCTTATAAACGAGCCCGGAGAGAGTAGGGCTGGAAGAAATATATATGATTTGATAAATATATCCTATTATGTTTTTTTTGTGTAACTAATAAGAAATATGATAATAAACATCATTAATTTTTTGGTACAGAAATAAAACATTTTAAATTTTGATATTTTTTAAATAATGATATAACATATATTATATATTTACGATAAAACTACCGTTGTGAAAACTATATTTTATTTTTTAAAAAACTTAATTTTTTATATTTTAACGTTTTTGATCAATTGTATGTAAAAGAGATGGTGGCTAGAGATTAGATGACCACGACAATGAGTTCAGATCATTTCAAGTACTTGTTGTGTCAAGTAGGAGACAATGACACATACAATAAAGTGACGAATATAATAAATATTTTAATTTTTTATATGTGTCACTCTCTTTCCAACTTGAAAGAAGATGTATTTGAGAGGGCAGGTCAGGGTTGGGTCGGGGCGGGTTTTGCATCCCTGTCCCCACCCCTGCCCCTTTCTCTAGCAGGATCAAGTTTTGCATCTCTCATCCCCGTCCCAAACGGAGACGGGTTCCCCGCAGGTACCCGTTTCCGCCACTAAGTTATGAAAAAATAAAAACATTATAGTTATGATAGTTGATAGAATAAAATCATAATTATTATACAATTAAAAAATAAAGTTAAAAAATATTAAAATGGACTTTTCTATTTAAAATAGATCAAAATTAAAAATAAACAAAATTATGAAACAAAACGAATGAGTATATATACATAAAATAAAATAAACTAAACAATTAATGTTTTGTCTAGCGGGTTCAGGGTGGGAGCGAGGAAAACATTACCATCCCAAACCAATCTCCATCCCGATCATAGTCGGTTTTTTCCGTCAAACTCAGATCGAGTGGTACCACAAGTTCGGGTTTCATTGCCATAGTTTGAAGCACACTTCCTCCTCCTAAAAGTAAAAATCATTTAGAAAAAAAAAATCTTTTTCTTACAATTTTCAGTGTCAATGAAAATTAATTTTGAACACTTTATTGTAAACTTTATGGCACTTAAAAATAAAAATCAGTTTTGGTAAGAAAATGATTTTTTTTCTAATTAATTAGTTATGAATGTATGTTGTTTTTATACTTTTCCATGAAATCTTGGTTCTACTGTGAAATATGGACTACTATTTACAGACTAAACTATTGTTTCGTCTAAAAAAAGTTTAATTGACGTATAATATTTTGACTTTAATTTTTACACCCCTACACTTAGGCATTATGCCCCCACAGAACAAGTGAAATTGTTATTTTATCCTTCTCATTTATAGTTTTTGATAAAAAAAATTGTATTTTCGGATTTATCATAAATAGATATATCTGTCACGTATTATTATATTACAGATTTATCTATTCAATTGATATATTCGTAATTCATTTTTTAATTACGGATTTATCCTTTAAATAGATAAATCCGAATGGTGAAAATTTAATAAGGGTGTAATGGAGATTAATTAAATTGGTGGGGTAGAAGGGTTAAGTGGGAAGTATGAAAATCAATATCCATAAAACTTTAGTGACCGATTAAAAGAAGGGATTTTTTTTTTGTACCCCCACTCTTTCAACTTATACCCCCACAAAATTTTTTAAGACGAAAATACTCCTGGTAAGTTAAAATTAAAACGGATCTACATAATAGTAAGGTAAATCCGCTTCCCATAATTACAAAACGGATCTACGTAGATCCGATTAGATTAAAAAATTGTTAATCGGATTTACATATTTTTTGGTAGATCCGATTCCTTAATAATTAAAGGCGGATGTATCTATATGTGAGATACATCCGATCTGTAAAATTGTGAAAGTGGATTTTCCTTATTAGGGGGTAAATTCGATTTGATAGAATTGAAATCGGATTTACCTATCAGGGGGTAAATCCGCTTTATTAAATGCAAAAGTGAAAAACTACATGAGCTGATAGGCCAGTGAAGAGAGAACCCTGCTCCTGCTGGGGCTCCTCATGTTGATTATGCTGCTGGTGCTGCTTTTACAGAGGCTGGTACTCCTGCTCCTCGTAGTTCGGGTGGTGCTGCTGGCCCTGGTCATAGTACTGCTCGACCCCCTACATCTCATGATGCTCCTCCTCCTCCTCCACAGCCTGCTGTCGTCCCTGGGAGCGCCTACGCCGGTGAGACGCATGTCCCATAGTCCTCACGCGGGTGCATGTACTCGGAGCTGTATCGGCTGATGACGTTGAGGAGGCTTGCAACCCCGGTCGAGCAGATGACTCCCGGCGCCTAACCAACCCCGTCGAATTGCGGGGAATCCGGCCACCAATCCTCGTATGTGCCACTGAAAAAAAAACAAATAAATTAACAAAATAAAAAAAGAAATCGGATCTACATAGATCCTATGCGAAATCGGTTCTAGGTAGATCCTATGGGAAATCGAATTTAGGTAGACCCGACTTACTGTGTGGGATTTCTGGAAATTTTTTGAAAAAATGAAGGAAATCGGATCTACGTAGAATGGGGGTAAATACGATTTGTTTTTTTCAGGGAAAATCGGATGTAGGTAGAGATCCGATTGACTGGAAATTTTTTCACTCTCTCACGGTAAAACAGATGTAAGTGAGAAATGATAAAAGTTTTGTAAATTTGTAACATTATTAAGAGTCTTTTCGTCCTTTTGCAGGGTTCGCGGAGGTATAGGTTGAAAGGGCGGGGGTACCAAAAAAAACCCTTAAAAGAATCTAACTAAGATTTTTAATCGGGCCTTAAGAAAAACATGGATCAGACCTTACTTCCAGTCGATCTTTATTGGGCCATATGTAGTAGTCTCTAGCACATGCTTCAAGAGTTCAAGTGTGGATAAAGCCCTTTCCATTCCACGCTGTCCTCTTACGCACTCGATATCTTGATGGAAGGAAATCAAGGAATGACTGAGAAAGAAAAGAAAATGTGAAATTATGTTGATAATAAGAGACCTATATAATCAAAAAATAAGAACAACTACTAACTTGTGTAATTAAGTTTTTGTCAAAAAAATTGTGTAACTAACTAATAATGTAACTGACAAGCATAACTAATTATACATCTAATATCGCCCCTCAAGTTGGATATGTTTATTACACTTCTAGTTTGGAAGTTTAAAAAAATGCCAAAACAGAGGTTCAGGAGAACATGAATTGCCAAAAATATTTAGGCTAAAAAGAATATGAACTATTAGGAATACATCAACAAAAAAGATTTAACTGCTCAAATTTTGTGTAAAGAAAAATGTCGAAATTTAGGTCAGCTTTTGAGAAATGCGTAACCATCATTAAGTGGAAACTAAATAATATCGACGGTGCTTAACTATCCATTATCATTATGGACAAAAACTAAAATATAAATGAGGCTCGTATATATGTTGAAATTTACAATCAGCGAAAAAATGTATCAGTCAACTTTTTTTTTGGTGTGAGCAAAACGACAATCTTGGGTCAATTTATTCTTTTCAATGTTGGAGTTGACGGAGCCGGAGAATGATGAAATTATTATTTTTGGTTCTAGATGGAGCGGCAAATGCCACTCGAACTCAGGTCATGATATTCAGCCTAACAATTTCGGTATTTTCCAGTTGAACTAGACCTGATGAATGATGAAATTATTGAGAATAAGAGAATGATATGCATCAAGGCTTATATAGCCAATGGTAAGAACAATTAACTTGTGTAATTAACTAACTAATATAACCTATTAATAGTATAATAAAAGTAGGTGTTCTGGATTGGGCCGCGAGACCCACAAAGCAAACTGGATCCGAACCAGCCCAATGTCAAGGATCCACATCCATGACCCTACATTCCACAGTGGGCCATGAGGTCCATGCGCCTAATTGAGCTTAGACAAGCCCAAATCTTTTGATCTACATCCAAAGCCCAATCCATCAAGCCTCGACGATTCAGATTCACTCGAACGATCCAATGACTCCTAGCAAGCATGGATCTCTATAAATACAGGCTTGCATAGCCACATAAGGTACACATACCCTCTAGCCTGCATACTCCATGATTCTCTACTGACTTGAGCGTCAGAGTGTCTTTGCAGGTACCCCCCCTCTCGCTCAAAATACACGAAGATCCGACCTGGACAGGAGCCTTACCAGCTGCAGTTTCGGATCAACCCGGAAAGACAGCAAGGTACAGAACAGTAGGGATGTCAACAGGACGGGACAGACACGAGTAGTAGTTACTCGTTACGCTACCCGCACCCTGTTGGATATAAATGCTATCCGTACCTGCCTCATACTCACACGGGTACCCGCATGGCTGATTTTTAACGGGTATTGTCTCTTTGCAGGTACCCGCGGATACCTTTAATATTAATTGAAATATTATTTTATAAAATAAAATTTAAAATACCACACAAAATTAACTTTTTGAGCACCATTTTTTTTCATGCTGATTCATATAAAAAAATTAAGTATTTCATTATGCATTTATTTTATCGTTTATTTGTTAGCTTATATTAGTTAATAAAAGGAGATAAAAAACACCAGAATTAACAATAATAGGAAATTTTTCAAATAAGTATAATTATTATGAGTATGAGTATCCGCAGACACGAGTACATCAATATCCGCCCCAGTGCCATTTATTGACAGGTAGTCTAACTACCCATTTATTTAACCACATGTGCCCGTTAAGCTAACTATGCCCGTCGTGAGAATACCCACGGATACTCACAAGTGCTGGCTTTTTGCCATCCCTAAATAAAAATATAACTAATTTTACATCTAGTACTCAATCCCAGAAGACACAGATCATCTGTATGTAGGTTGATAAAATACATAGTTACATACACATAATAACATGGCTACTAGAATGATTGAGCTTATGACTGTGATTGTTCTAACTACCTTCTTTACATCATTTTCTTCATCGATGTTTCCACTCGCAGGACAGAGCCATCGCTTCCAAGGCGTTACCATTATTCTATGATTAACTATATAATAATTGCCTATGTTTCTATATATACGATTAATCCATCAATCAAAGAGCAGCAGGAGTCTAAGCATGCTTAGTTTAAACGTAAACTTTTCTTTTTGAACTTAACATAATTGCAAATGACATAAGAATCTTTAAATGGCACACAACGCATGGGGTAGGATTAGGTGATGAAAATTTTCCCTACACTTTTAAATAAGGGAAGTGTAGAGGAGAACAAACCTAACCACATAGTCATTTTTCTTTGCTACTTTGACAACCACATGACAAATTTGACCTCAACCAATCAAATTATTTAAGTACCTTTGACAAGGCACACTCCAAAAAGGTAGGTTAAATTAATTAATTACAAGTCCACTAGATGCATGGACATCTGTAACATATAATTAGATTCGTCGCCAAGACTTTGTAATCTAAGTGTGCTTTGTTTATTTTGAAGGCTTAGCAGTCAACTATTGGAAGGAAAATATCAAATCTAACTGCTCACAATGAAAAAAAATAAAGGACTTGTTTTTGCTTTTAAGAAGCCATTTCTTTTAAATATATGATGGTTTTGGATTTTCTGCATATTTTAAAGATGGCTTAAATATTTGATCCCCTGCAAATATCTCAATTTTACATTTACCCCCTGTAAAAGAAAAAGTTTTAAAATCAACCTTGCAAATAATAAGTGTTTCTAGTTACCCCTGCAGGGGGGTAACTGTAAACTTTTTATATTTTGCAGGGGGTAACCGTACATGGTTTATACCAATTATACACTACATAATCTAACAGAGGGGGTGACTGAAAACTGTTTATATTTGCAGGGGGTAACCGTAAACTTTTTTTTTACAGGGGGTAAATGGAAAATGGGTATATTTGCAGAGGATCAAATATTTAAACCTTTAAAGATTTCATAATGTAGCTTTAGATAATATCGATCACTAATTCTGTCATTAGTGTCTAAATCCCTTTCAAACCTTCTCCTTTCCCTGATGGAAAGGTTTTGGTTGCTCAAAACAGTACTACTCTAGGGAGGATTTACTCATTTTTTCAGAACAATGAGGGTGTTTCTAGGAACGAATTGAGACAGAACCAGCAGAGCAGTTTTTTCCATTAGTAGATTAGACTAAGAAATGCATTGTACTAATATCTAGATTTTGTTATTTCTTGGAAGAAAAGGTTATTCTTCATTTAGTCTCAAATATAAGTAAAAAAATCTATATATTTAGTCCAAATTTAAGAAACATATGTAGACTTTTTATTAATATTTACAATAGGAGGGAGTATATATAATCGCATTTTTGCTCAAGAAACGGGCACTTGCATGGAACACCTAAAGTACAGCCTACTAGTGCACAAGACTCCCACCATGTAGGGTTTGGATCTCTCTTTTTTAAGATTTGAACTCGTAACCTCTAAATTTGTTTTTAATCAAACGGGCATCATGATGCATGGTTTTATTAAGAAAAGAAAAAGAGGAAGATGATAGAGAAGAGCACAGGGTGATTAGACCGAAACCATTGGCAAAAGAGAAACCAACGCAATAATAGGGAGCAGATTATCTAAAAAAAAACAATAATAGGGAGCATCCTAACAAAAATCCCTAAACACAACAATCTAGATACTAAAACAAAAAGCTAACTGACAAAAGTTAGATAAAAAACAAAGACAGAAGATGTCCTCGAGACGGGAAATAGAACTAACCAAACACTGGCCAAAAACAGAAATCTAACAAAAGCCAGATCAGAAAGAAATAGAGATAGAATTTGTCTTTGAGCAAGTGTTAACTCGTGACCCCTAAGTTACACGACCTGATTATTCTTTTTATTGCACCAAGGCTTGCCCTCTCGGCTAGGCAACACATTTAGCAGTGAGAATTATAAGTTGGATAAGATTATGCTATTGAGAATTTGGTGTGACTATATAATTTCGATATGAGCTGGATGCAAGACTAGCATGTAGA
Source organism: Astragalus glycyphyllos (assembly GCA_963573325.1). NCBI lineage: Eukaryota > Viridiplantae > Streptophyta > Magnoliopsida > Fabales > Fabaceae > Astragalus > Astragalus glycyphyllos. Next base: position 77,051,068 of record OY754307.1, read on the forward strand.
ACTTAGCGCCGAGAGTTCCACATCGAATATAATATGACATGAAGATAAATCTATAAGTCTTAGCCTCACTCTACTGATAGATTGCAGTTGATCAAATGACTATACTTCAATACTAGCATAAGACTCTTTAGAAACAATGTATGTAAACGACGGCAATCATTCAGATGTACACTAGAGATCTTGGTTTGCCTTTAAGCCGCGTATCACCCCATTTTTAATAAAACTCTTTTGCTTCTTTTTCTTTGGGTACATAAACAAAGCTAAGGAAAAACAAAAACACAAACAAAACAGAAACTAAAACCGAGGAAATAAAACTGTGCTAGCCTCTACAGCGAGAGTACTAGCAAGCCCAAGCGAGGATGCTACAGAGCAACCCATTTCAAAGAGGAAGCAACACCAAACTTTGCTAGGTAATCAGCAGATGCATTACCCTCCCTTAGGGTGTGTTAGGACTAGAAGAGAAAGAGGGAAGAGAGAGTGAGGTGGGAAATAGAGTAGATTAATGGTGTTTTTGGTTAAAGGGAAAGAGAAGAGAAATAGGGATGAGAGTCTTGTCTCTTGGTTTGGTTAGAGAGAAAGAGAGAAGAGTGAAACTATACTACTTCTGAAAGGACAAAAATACCTCTATGTTTTTTATTTGATTTTTGAATTTATCTTAATTATTTAATTAAATTAGCTAAATATTTATTTTAATTAGCTAAATAATTATTTTAATCATTTAATTTAATTAGTTAAATATTTATTTTAGTTACTTAATTTAATTAAATAGTAAAAAGAACTAAGAAATTGGAGTGATAAAATGAGGGTAAAATGGCAAGAGCATAATTGCTCAGCCTTTTCTTTTCACTTTCTTCTCACAATTGGAGAGATTGCAAAAAACACAAACAATCGTCCTTCTCTCTCTCTTTCCCATTTCTCACCTCAACCAAACATGAGATAATCACTCACACTTCCATTACTCTCTTTTCCTTCTTTCACCTCAAACAAACATGCCCTTAATGTGTGACAAATGCGGATAAACCAATTACGAGCAAAAAGGTTCCAAATATTCTGCACAATGACTGCAAACTGATGCCAATGATTAGAGGGAACTGAAACGAGAGAAATGGTATGCAGAGAATCTAAATAGCAAACAATGTCCCTATAGCCTTTGTCTCACGCTAACAACATGACATGCCATGAAACAACGCTAGAAGTTCTGCATGCATGAAACGACCCTTTTGCTTCTTTAAAAAAACACATCTGAATATATGCACTTCTTTACTGATTTTCTTTCTCATTCTCATTCTCTAGTTCTTATTTACTCCAAGCATTGCAGGCCAAAACTGTTCTGTTATGAAATGTTGAGTATGCACTTCTTTACTGATTTTCAAGAGATTGACCCCCCTCTGACTTGTTTTACGTATTATGTTGTAAATATTTATATCACTTATGCTGGAGAAACAATTTGAAGTAACAATTCGGTTCTTTTCAGCTAGTAGTGTAGACCTTCATGATGTCTCTTCTACTACACCTTGGGATGGTTTAAGCTAGTTTTCCCATTCTTTTCCTTATGTATTTTCATTCGAAGCATAAATTTTAGGCAAACCAAAGTTATGTACAAAACATGTATTAATATATATAAAGATTACGTATATGTATTTAAATGGACATGCATATTTTACATATAGAACTCTATAATGTACCTATATATAACTAGATGGAAAGAAGCAAACAAACAACAATCTGACGGAGGATGCATAACACACACCATAATTAATTCAACTTCTTGTCATGCAAGATAAATGGGGTCCTCAAAAAGTAGTTCAGACCAATAAGATGAGGGTTCTCCTACTCCTCCATAGCTACAAGTGCTACTGCTAGCATCTCCAGGATTACTAACTGAGGTCCCTATATCATTTGTAGGAATAGAAGGAATAATATTAATCCATGACATGTCATCATCAGCTCCTTGACTTATCATTGCAAAGTTAGTAGTACCTTGTTGACCCTGCTCATTATTCAAACATGATTGTGAAGAACTGAAAGAGACTTGTTGTTGTTGTGGGTCTAATAACTGAGGTAATACTATGCTTTGGTGGTGGAGTAGTTGAGAAGACTGATCAGAGCCAACAATCCCATCAGAAAATATTGACCCTAATTGAGTAGTATCCAATTGTGAGGAGGAATCTATACCTTGACTTTCTTTCACATGATTAGAAGAAATTGTGTTCAGCAAAGTGAGAGGTTCTATGTTTGTGAGGGCATTTTGGTCATAACCAGAGTTGTTAATATTTAAAAGATTTGAAGAAGATTGGAGTAACTGATGAAGGTATTGAAGCTTTGCCAGCTGGACAGCTTGTTCATCCCATGAATGATGATCTATTAGTTCTGTCATGTTGGCTAAAGCTAGTAAATATGGTATGGTGGAAATAAGATCAGTTCTTGGTTGGTGAGTCATTGGATCAAAACCCATTTGAATCAACTTTTTCTTTAAATGAGTGTTCCAGAAATTCTTTATCTCATTATCTGTCCTTCCTGGTAGATGTGTTGCAATTGCTGACCATCTGTACACAAGTGTGTACATACAAGTTATAAGTAACATATAATAATTAAAATAAAATAAATTCAAGACAAATAGCCCCAGAAACAGAACTGGACCAAAAAAAAAAGAATAAAGTCATATATAGAAGTTCAAATAGTAATGGAGATTGGCTTATCTAAAAAAAAAAATAATAGTAATGGTGATAACATGCTTAGTAAGGAAAACCGACTACTAGAAAAACTTAAAGAAAAAAAAACTGAAATTAGTCTTTAATTTTAATTTTGGTGTTTCGAATATTTAGCGACAAAATTTAGAGAGAGATTTCAGTTTTTGTTGTCTCTAATTTTCGTTGGTAATTTAATTTTTTCTAGTAGTTTGATGAAACATTTAAGCAGTTCCTAGTGAACAAAAGAAATAAAAAGAATTTATGAAATGGAAAGTACTTGTTTCCAAGGATAGAATGGAGATGCAGAATTGTTTGCTCCTCTTCTTGAGAAAATTTGCCCCTCTTGATATCAGGTCTTAAATAATTGGTCCACCTTAGCCTACAACTCTTTCCACATCTATTAAGACCTATAAAATTGCAAGGGAGATATATGAATTAGAATGAGGAAATTAATTAACATTGAAAAGAGAGAGTTGCTGCAACATATAGAGCCATAAATATAGCTATAGATATACAAACCAGCTAGCTTAGGGAGAGCTCTCCAACTTCCATGGCCATGTTTCTGAATGTGCTGGACAAGCTTTTGATCTTCTTCAGGAGTCCATGGTCCTTTCTTAAGGCCATTCTCATCGCAGCATGGGGACCTTCCCATTCTGTTAATTACTTCTACCTATTATCCTTTCCTCTTTTACCACCTAATTAAACATATGGGCTGGGGTTTGCTATTTATATATCCAATATACCTTTTGGTTGCTTCTTCACATTAATTATCTTTATTTAGACTTATAAAATATTTGACACTTCCAAGATCTTGTTAAAGTATGAAACAGCAAAATGTCATATTCCTTGTACCAACTATACCCTTCACAATGGGAATGCATACATTTTTTTACTAGTAATAATCAGTGTCTGCAGTTTATTAATTTATGATTACCATTCTCAAATGCTGCCAGAGACTTTACATTTTAATGCATTCCCTCCAATATTTGTTAAATCATTGGACGCACTACTTATTAATTTAATTAGGTTTTCTTTTTTTTTTTAATATAAATGATTCAATTACATATATATAATTTTATACACAACAATCTGTCCACATGAGTTTGTTTAAGACCTACTTTTAGATCTTTAAGAGAAAAAAAGACCTACTATTACAACTCTGATTTTATTCAGTTGCAAAAACAAATTTTTTGTTTATAAATGTGACTTTTCAAAGCAATATATTAATGTTTCCCTTCTCTAGTCTCTCCCTCCATGTCAAATTTGAAAATGAAATATGAAGTTTGATAATAAGATATCAGGACAATTCGGTAATTATGGACAGAACATATTGTAGTTTCAATTATACTGATTTTTATAGGGACAAAACTTACAAATTAGATTACGTAATACGTGGCAAATTAGTGTCTAATTGATTATTGGAGGAACCCCTCCCATGCACGCAAGGAGGAGGCTGCTTCCCACTTTCGTCATGGTTTTGCATGGCATAGAAAGTATCACGTCCTCTCTTCTTGGATTTCATGGCCTATAAAGAATAATTCAGTCAACAGTACCATGAACAGCAAATTGTTATTGTTATTGTACACATATATTCCTACGGCAAAAAAAGATCACTTGTACAATATAAATTTTAGGCTAAATAGCACTTTTGGTCCTTTATCTTTGCTCAAAGTTTCATTTTGGTCTTTTATCTTTTTTTTTTGTCCGTTTTGGTCGCTCATCTTTCATTTTCGTTTCATTTTGGTCCCTGTCATTAGTTTTTGTTAACGGACGCCACGCTGGCAGTTAACTGCTGACGTGGCATCTTAAATTCATTAAATGACTTGACAAAACATATATTATTTAATTCCAAAACATTTTACACATAAGCAATTTAGTTTTTAAATTTAAAATAAAAACAAAACATAAATAAACAAATCTGAATCTTCTTCTTCTTCCCCATGGCTTCATCATCTTCACTATGACAACCAGAAATTAAAAACTAAAACTACAACTTATATGAAAACTAAAAACAAAAGTTACAACCTACAAAAAGAAATTAACACAAAAACTAAAAACATTAAAATCACAATTTAAAAAAGTAGATCTGAAACATTAAAGAAAAGATCTGGATCTTCACCATAATTTTGTGTACTCTTGGTAAACGGTGAAGAAAAGCTACAACACAGAAGCAACACGATGTTCATCCAATATACTATGTTTATTACTTCCATATTAGCTTATATATACACATAAGCATTTTGTGTACACTAAGGGTTTTTTATGTTTGCTGTTGTGATATTGCAGCAACAGCAATGGTGCCTTGCAATTTGTAGGGTGCCTTGCAATTTTTTCAATTGAAAAAATATAAGTTTTAAATCGAACGAATTCTTGAATATTTCAAACCTGTTCTTCATTTAGTGAAGAAAGTGAAGCCACATGGGGAAGAAGAAGATTTATTGAAGAAGGAGGTGAAGCCATGGGGGAAGATTCAGATCTGTTCTTCATTTATGTTTTGTTTTTTTTAGATATTTAAAAAACTAAATTGTTGTGCGTAAAATGTTTTGGAATTAAATAATATATATTTTGCCACGTGATTTAATGAATTTAAGACGCCACGTCAGCAGTTAACTGCCAGCGTGGCGTATCCTTATTGCAATTGCATCTTTCTTTTTTTGGGGGGGTGGATAATACTTTTGATTATTTTTAATTCAAAAAGTAGATTATCGTGAGCCGCACCTACTTTGTGGAGGTCTAAACTCAAAAAATACTATTTCGATAACTCATCAATGATGCCCTTCCATGGATTCACCTATATAAGCCGCAGCTAAAGTAGCAAAAATAAGAGCTTGAATACCACTTGTAAATAATCCAAGGAACATAACAGGTATAGGAACTACTAAAGGTACTAATGAAACAAGAACAACAACTACTAATTCATCAGCTAATATATTTCCGAAAAGTCGAAAACTAAGCGATAAGGGTTTTGTGAAATCTTCTAAGATGTTAATCGGTAAAAGGATTGGAGTTGGTTGGATGTATTTACCAAAATAAGCCAATCCTTTTTTTGAAATACCCGCATAGAAATATGCTACTGACGTAAGTAAAGCTAATGCCAGCGTGGCGTCCGTTAACAAAAACTAACGGCAGAGACCAAAATGAAACGAAAATGAAAGATGAGGGACCAAAACGGACCAAAAAAAAGATAAAGGACCAAAATGAAACTTTGAGCAAAGATAAAGGACCAAAAGTGCTATTTAGCCTATATTATATATTATTACCATGTACCCCTTACACAACTTAACAATTTAAGTGTAACGCGAAGTTAATCAATTTCATATTTAGATTAAAAAATTTATGATGCCTCCAATAATCCAATCATCTAATGACATCATAAAATATTTTTATATTTAATTATTTTAAAATATATTTAAATTTTGAAACTATTATGCCTAAAAGGTATCGGTACCCAACAAAACTCAATAGTATTATAGAATCTTTAATTATTTTTTCTATTTTAGAGAGGGCACGCACCCTTGAAAATTCAACTCAACTTTTTGTGGCAGATCAACCCATGCCTTACTTCATTTAAGGCGGGTTGGCCAACTGCAACCCACTCTTACACTGAAATAACCCCCCTATTGAGGCACTCTGAGTGGGTCTACAATCCACTCATAAAAATTTCGCTTTTGTCTCTTAAAATTTGATACATGCATCCCATTATTTTATTATCAATGTGATGTAAGCGTCTAAATATACAAGTTAATGGAAAAAGATTCAATACCTTTAGTATTAGGTGTCTTTGGTACCTTTAAGCTTATTTTGGAGGGAAAGGGATGAGAGAGAAAATATTAGAGGAGAGAGATAGACACAAAAAGTTAAAGGCACGAGTGCCTTTCCCGCCCTAAAGGCACTGGTGTCTTTCCCGCCCTAAAGACACTGAATCCCTTTCCCAAGTCAATCATGTGGCTCGACGAAATTTAGGTTTTAGGTGAGGCCTAGGTTGCCTTTGAAAAATGTGAGTAATTAATTTGCCCAATCTAACTAGTATTCACTCAAAATCTAACACATGTATTCGACTAAATTAACATCATGTGATGTGAACACATAAATATATTTTTATTGACAGAGATAGTGGATTCTATAAAAAAGAAAGTGGTTCACTTTATTGGTGTCATATTATATTGGGTAAGTTATCCAAATTTTTCCAAGGGTAACCTAGAATTTACCAAATAAAACCTTAAGAAACTCTTACAAGAAAATGCATCTATATATTCTGGCTAATTTATAATATTTACTTTTCAAATTCCTAGATAATATTATTTATTTTTCTTGTGAGCGTGGAAAAAAAATCCTATCTTTTTAAAACAGGGATCTGAAGATTTATATAGAAGATGGAAATTTCTCAATTAACATAACCTTCTGGTTGATTAATAATTTATACCGTTAAGAGTCTCACATAGGGATGGCAAAAATACCCACGGGTATTACCCTCGACAGGTACGGGGCGGGTAGCTTAACGGATACTCGCGGGTTGCATAAAAGGATAACTAAACTACCCGTTTATAAATGGGGCGGGGTCGGGTATTGAGGTACCCGTAATAAATATACTTATTTAGAAATTTTCCTATTATTATTATTATTATTATTATTTATTTATTGTTATTTATCTTCTTTCATTAATTACTATAAGCTAACAAATAAATGATAAAATAAATGTATAATGAAATGCCTAATTTTTTATACCAATGAAGATAAAAAATGGTGTTCTAAAGGTTAGTTTTGTTTGGTATTTCAAACTTTATTTTTTCAAAAAAAATATTTCAATTAATATTATATGTATGTATAATGAAATGCCTAATTTTGTTTATATGAATGAAGAGAAAAATAGTGTTCAAAAGGTTAATTTTGTTTGGTATTTCAAATTTTATTTTCAAAAAATATATTTCAATTAATGTTAAAAGTATCCGTGGGTACCCGCCCCATACCCATGCGGGTACCCGCGTAGCGGGTTTTTCACGGGTATAGTCTCCTCGCGGGTATGGGTAGCGTTTATATTAAATAGGGCGGGTAGCGGGTAACTACTACCCGTGTCCGCCCCGCCCCATTTACATCCCTAGTCCCACATCGGATGTGATATGGCCTGAAAAATAATTTATAAGTGGGAGACATCCCTCACCTTACAAACTGATTTTATGGGGTTGAGTTAGACCAAATCCAGATTCTAAGATATACAGCATACAATCACCACCATTCAGCAGACTCTCACACATACCATTGACCAAATTAACCATGATGCATGTATGTCCGGTCTAGGTCAAGTTGGCACGTAAAATATAGGCACATGCTACACTACTTTACTTCATCTGAATATCAAAACAGGTAAACGAAAAAATCTATCCAAGTTGTTGAAAATAGACATTTATAGGTATATAAACTACATCAGTGAGTGAATTGTGAAAGTCTCAGAGATAAAAAGTCACGACAAACCCAAGGTACTGGGTAGAAATAGCTAATTAATTGTCTGAAAAGGACATGCAGGATGTGACTTGTTTGACCCCGGAGGGTGGTGCAGTTGGAGACGTGAAGGATAATTTGGTGCAGCAAACACCCAAATCTGCACCAGAATATTTTTAACCCTCAAGACATTCTTTGCACGGTTGAGAAACCTTCAATGGCGTTTGTTGGAAATTTGTCCTCGGGCACCTTGTTCTGTAGCGTATTTTCTTTAGTCATGGTATATATACATACCCCTTCATTTTAAACTCAATATACAAAGTAAAAGGCCATCGCTTTGTACAAATTAAGTGTTTTAAAAGTTGCCCAAAATTACATTACTCCATCATATAATTGTATTGTATCACCCAAATCACACTGTGTTGATTTCTAATTAAAATGACGCGCATATAGTAGTTTTGGAGTTGGCTTAATCTAATAGGTTACTTATTTAATTATATAATCTGATGTTTGATAAATTGATGTCCGGAGTGAGAATCTAAGTCGGGGCTCACGACAACGAATTGTGGTACCTGCAAAAACCGTGATGCTTAAGTTAGTGAGAAATTTGCTCAGAGTATAAAGTGAGTAATAAGCATATACTTAATCCCGTAGGTGACGTGGAAATACCACGAGATGATGAGAAATGTTAGAAGTGGGCCCAGGTGAGCGCGTGCACAATTGTGTGGTCAGTTGCGTGAAGTGTAAGGAGACTTGAGACGGTCACGTGAACCTATGACAAGGTTTTGAGGTCAACGACTCAACACCAAATGCAGATTGGTTTTGAGGTCAACGACTCAACACCAAATCCACAGTGTGCCTCGGCCCAATCCAAAACTTGTCCAAATCCTACTCATAGGAATTTCATATAATATAGAAAAATTACGTTGACAAGGATCAGACTTCTAATTAACTAACTGATTAAGAAATTCTGCTATAAGGTATTTAAATACATGTATAAGCATATATATTTTTGATATGGCTACTACAGCATGGTTCCTCATGTTGCTTCTTATATAAGCAATACATTTTCAAACCTAAGATCAATCAATTTAATTAATTATCAAGTGTCTACATCTATGTTGAACACCAAAAGGAGTTAATGAGAGAGACAAATGTATCTTCTTTAACACGTATTTCCTTTCCAATTTCTTGTTAGCGAACCTTTATTGTCTTTATTTACCACGTCCTAATTGTATTTGTTAGTAAACAACTCATACACACAAAGCCATTGATCATTCAGCCCAAGAATCCTGTCGAGACTGCTGTGGTGTTCTATATATAATGAAAATGGAAGGGACCAGTGACGTTATTACTTGAATATTATATCATCTTTGAATTCAGTGTCAGCTAAACAACTGATTTGCTTGCTGCAATGGGTTTCCAACCAATACAAACATAAAAAGTTAAAAACAGACTTCGAGGTCACCCACCTAGCTTATATATTACCACAATTGCCAAGAATATATGTGTCTTTGTCTCCTATAATAGGGTGTATTCATCTGCCTTCAAGGATACACTTCCAACTGAATGGATCCGTATCTTTTACTACCTTCTAATACCATACAAAGTCTACGGTTTAATTTGATTAGAGTCGCCTAATTAAAGCATCTAAAATAAATAGATACCATTTGGGTATTTAAACGAATACTCCTTCCTTAACACCAAATTTGGCCTATTTAACTTGTAACAAAATGTAAGCAAATATACCCAAGAGCGCTTGAATGAGATGGTGTGGGTCTCTTCCAGCTTAACCAAGGTCCTGGGTTCGAATCTAACTCTGGGAATGCAGCAGCATTAATTGAGGGAGAGCTTTACCGTCCATTGTGGTCCTACCCGACTCGAATGATTAGTCTCTGCAGTTGCGCATAGAGGATACCCGATTTAGACCAAAAAATGTAAGCAAATATTGACTTTTCAAATCCTTTTTAATGATAGTATAAAAAAAATGTTCTTCATTTAATATTGTTGAATATTTGATGAACATGAAAAGTTAGAGCATTTTTCTTAGGCAACAAAATCACGAGATGGCTAATTTAGATAATGAAGTTAAATTTAAATGAGATTTACAAAAAAACAAGTCTAATAACTACATATCTTAATATGTGTGCAAGTTGTTAGTTTTGCTTGTATTTACTATAGGGTATCACATATAAACATTACTCATTTATAATTTACAATATTACTATTGAATAGCAATGATAGACCCAAGATCGTGAGTGGGGGAATGTATAAAAAAAAATCATTATCAAAATTTTTAGTTTAATGGATCGTTGAAAAGTTTCTTTTCAAATATATTATCATTTGATTTATTGAAATTAAGAAATTGAACTATTTAACATTAAACTTACTTGAGAGTAAATCCTCAATTAAGTCTTCAAACTTACACCTCATCTCCTATTTAGCTATTAAAGTATATGAGAATAATAATTGTTCCATAATGTTCGTGGCCATCAAATGAGTTCTCAAAGTTACATAAGTGTACCTTATGAGAATATCCTAACAAATTTCTTGAAATTTTAGCGACAAATTAATTTTACAGACTTCACAAAGTTTTTGGATTGTGAGAAGAGGTGATGTACGTTTGGGAACTAATTAAATTAAGAGTTTAGTCTTTATTTTATTATCAAAACTGAAAAAGCTAAGGAGTCTAAATTGAAAATGTACAACACATATAATATTTATTTTATAAGTAAAATAGAATTAAAGGAATCACAAGGGATACTGTAACCCATTTACAACAAATGATGGTCTAGCCACACAAACAAGTTGTAGGGCTAGACCACCAATTGGTAAAAACAAAACAAGAATTCTATTAAATAGTTTTATAGATAAACTAAATCGAAAATAAACTAAATCCATCATCACCCTTAAACAAAATGTTATTTCTCATAGTCCAAATGCACACCATGTGGTGGACTGGTGGCAAGCCAAATTAATCTTTTAGCTTGACAAAATTAATTAATCACACGATGAAGCTTTCGTCGACATATTTGAGTAATTGTATAGATAGTTAGTTAAGTTAGGGAGGGGGTGAAGAAAACAGGAGTGGACCTTGACAAATTGGGATGGATTTATTAATAACTTGTGTAATGATTCACTGATAACCTACTCATCACCAAGAGAGACCTTATCTGATCAAACCAATCCTTCTAATTAATTAAACCATGCATACTTTACCTACTCAAATTTTACTAATACTACTTTTTTTGCCGCATATTTAACTGGCACACAATTAGTTATGGGAAAGGATCAATTGACTTTAGAATGAAAAAATTATTGCGTCTTGTGTTTTTTTTTTGATAAGTCAAAGAATTTTATTAAGGGGGCACTAGGGGGGTGCCACAATCCTTTTACAAGCTATTGCAACAGGTTCATACAATCTATTGGTTTGTTGTTCCAGTCCTCAGTATCTACAGAGTTTTGATTGCCCATCCTATATGCTATCCACCCCCAAGCCAAATTAACCTTTTACATGATTTACCATGTTGGCTACGTTTGGAACTTCCCCTCTGAAAACTACTCCATTACGGTTGTGCCAAATCACCCACACAGTTGCTACCCATACCATGTATCGGGATCTCTTCAATTTCTTCCCACCATGTGTGATTCCATGTTTCACTAGGTGATCCCAGCTATCGTTGAACTCCACCGCTTGCACACCCAGCCATTCAAACAATCCTTCCCACAGTTGAACCGAAATTGTGCACCTAAAAACCAGATGATGTGAGTCCTCGTCATACCTTGAGCAAAACGCACAACACGAACTTGGTTGAAACGACATTACTCCACGCTGCTGCAAAACGACATTGCGTCTTTTGTGTAATTGTGTCTGTCTCTTTTATCTAATATTTTACCTCATAATTATCTAATATTTTCTCTAATTTTTTTTTATAATCTCAAAAGTTATTAACTATCAAAATTACTTAATTCTTTTTTTTGTCAAATGTGTAACATTTCATTGAAATTGGGCAAAGCCACCAACATTACACACAAAGTGTAAGCGTCAAGCTTAAAAGCAAAGCACTGAAACAGGACTACAACCAAATAAGGTATATGCTCAGACTCCTAATAATGAACATTAAGCCTAAGGGCAGCACCTGAGCAAACTAGTATCCTAATGAAACTAATTAAACGAAACATAAACGCACCCTAATACAACCTAATGTAACCAACAATTAAAACCACAAAGCAGATTCCTTGACCATCTTCACCGCAAGACCAAAGCCAGCTTCGCGATTTGCATCCATTGAACAAGCTCCACCACCGAGAAAACACAAGGCACCCCAGAGAAACAATGAAAATTCCCACACAATTGGTGTGGGAGAAGAGAAAAGTCCGGAATTTCCCGGTATTTGAAGGCCAAATTAATGGCCCCAAAAATAATGCATTGAACTTGTAGGACCAAAAAGGATAAGGGCATAACAGGTTGAAAGATAACAGATAATCTAACTCTAAGCGTTATTTATTTTTCATTGGCATGGCTAATGGGCAAAGAGCTCAACCCAACTTTAGAGGTGTTTCGACCAAATTTTTTTTTTTTTTGTCAACAATTAGTTCCGAACCCTTACAATGTAATGTGAATTTAAACTATGCTTAGTATTCATACCCCTTTTTACTGATACACCCTGAAATGTTTTCTTAATTGTTTCCATAAATTCCCTTATGAGAAATTACCTTTGAAACAAAATTAAGGAGCCATTTTTAAATAGAAAACCAATCTCACATGCACTTTGTAACTTCTCTCCATCTTCTTCCACCTCTCACCCCAAAAAAGGGTTTATAATTGGGAGGCATCCCTCACCTTACAAGACGGTTTTGTGGGGTTGAGTTAGACCTAAACCATATTCTAAGATGGTATCAGAGCCAATCCTAGATCCTTCGGGCCACCCACCATTATAATCCACGCACCAAGCCCAATAGTGTTGGGCGTGAAGGGGTGTATTGGGAAAAACCCTAGTCCCACATTGACTAGAGATATGGTCTTAAAAGACTTTATAAGTGTGAGGCAATCCTCACCTTACAAGCCGGTTTTGTGGGGTTGAGTTAGGCCTAAACTCAAATTCTAAGGTGGTATCGGAGCCAATCCAAGATCCGTTGGGCTACCCGCTATCGGGCCACCCACCATTATTATCCACGCACCAGTTGTCCGGTCCTGGGCGTGAGGGGGTGTGTTAAGAGTTCCACATTGGATGTGATATGGCCTGAAAAAGGGTTTATAAGTGGGAGGCATCCGTCACCTTACAAGCCGGTTCTGTAGGGTTGAGTTAGGTCTCTACCACATTCTAAGATGGTATCAGAGTGTTAGCCTGTAATTTCGATAGGCTAAATTAAATGCAGTCAACGGGGTTTGACTTTGATTTTCTCAGAAGAAGGTGTTGGTTTCGACACAGAAGAGTTGTATCAGAAGGCAAATTCGACAAATCCTTAGACTAAACAAGGATTGAAGGGTGATATTTCGAAGAGGAGAAAGCTGGGATTCAATAACAGGTCAAAATCAAGTGCTCGCTGTCGAAGCTCTGGCAGTTACCCTAGTCGAAGGCTGAAGCAGTTTTCTTTTTTAAATTCTCTGTACAGTTAGTTAGGTTTAGTGTTTTCCCTCCTTGTATAAATAGTAGTTTCTCATAGGAAAAAAGGGTCACAAACTCATTACAGAATTCTCACGCTCTAACTTCCAACACATTACAGAGAAAACGAGTCAAAGAAGAATGTATGATCTATGTACCAACTCTCTTTTCAATTAACGCATTTTAATTTGGTTTCTTTATTGCTTTTCTGCAATTTTTTCTTTGTTTTCACTTCGTCCCTATCTGAAGAAATTCGACGGTTTCGTGTGAAACTGGTAGTTATCTTCATTCTTTTCTTTGAAACCGCAAGAACACGCATAATTCTGGAAAAAACTTTAACAAAAATGGTCTTAGGATTTACTAGTTGATCCTGCAAATAGAAGCAATTTCAAACTAGCGATGTTTACCAAAAACCACGGTAAACAAATTGGCACTCCCGGTGGGACATTTGTGCTAATTTTAAAGTTTTTTCGTTGAATTCTTAGACTTTGTGTTTATCTGTGCATGCAATTAAGGAGTGGTAAACATCTTCCAGAGATGGTACGCTCTAGTATAAGTAATGCTTCTGCCTCAAATGCACAAAGTACACAAGAACAAACTACAGTTAATGACGTTAACGCTGCAAATGTCGCAGGCATAACCGTTGCTATGCCTTCTTCGACAACAATGGGAGTAACTGCTATAACTTCTCACATAATTACCCCTGTGTCAATGATGACCACTGCAGCATTAATGAATGTTAATACAATGGCTTCTGTGCCACCAATAGTAGGACCAACGAGTTCTTTGATGGCAAATCCAATGGTTGGAAACTTGCCATTTACTATGAGTGGTAGACCTTACCCATATGGCATGCCAACGGCTTTGATGGCAAGCCTTCAGACAAATTCGTCTACTTTTGCAGAAAATGCAATCGTAGGCTATTCCCCTACTCATAGTTCATCAGAAGGCGTTTTTAGTCGAAATGCCCAACCCAATTTGACTACAACATCTTTGTTGGCATTGAGGCAACAAATGAATGATAGTAATCATGATATGGTCAATAAGTTAACACAACAAATTGGTACAGTATTTAATCCTTTGATACCAAACACTAATAGCAGTTACCAAATGTTAGCAGCGCAAATGGGCAGAATTGTTGATTTCTTTGGTACTCCACCAGTCCATAACCAGCAAATTCCCCAAATTCAGAATGTCAGGCCTGTCGAAGTACCTTTTGAAAGGCCTAACAATCCAATACCTATAAATCAGGGAAACCAAGGACAACAACAAGTTGTCGAAGAGCCTATGAGGGTAGAGGCAATCCCCGAAGTTGTGTTAGTAAATAGAAACCAAAATGCAGATGAAGTGGTCAGACAAGTGCAACAAAACAATTTTGGAGCACAAAATAATCTGGCTAATATGGTCGAAACTACTCTAGCCCAGAATGGCCTTAACTTAGGTTTACATAGGCCTAATTTTGTGTCGCCTTTGTCGGAATACACCTTACAAACGGAGTTGCCTAGGGGATGGAAAATCCCTAAGTTTACAAAATTTGCTGGAGAAACCAGTGAATCTATTGTCGAACACGTGGCTCGCTATTTGACTGAGGCTGGTGATATTGCGCATAACGAGAATTTAAGAATGAAATACTTTCCAAATTCTTTAACTAAGAATGCGTTTACATGGTTCACCACCCTGCCTCCAAATTCCATATTTAATTGGAGTCAGTTAGAGAAGGCCTTTCACGAACAATTCTATATGGGCCAATGTAAAATTAGTCTTAAAGAATTGGCTAGCGTTTGATGCAAGGGGCAGAATCTATTGATGATTATCTCAATAGATTTAGACTTCTCAAAGCAACGTGCTTTACTCAAGTGCCTGAACACGAGTTAGTCGAAATGGCTGCTGGTGGTCTAGATTACACTATAAGAAAGAAACTAGATACACTACATTTAAGAGATATGGCACAATTGGCTGATAGAGTTCGACAAGTCAAAATACTCAAAGCCGAAAAAGCCAGAACAGGTAGATTCCAAAGTAAGAAAGAAAAGGTTGCTTATGTCGAAGCTAATGACAGTGACCAAGAATACGACATATCTTATGAAGATGTCGGAGAAGAGGTTAACATTGCTGAAGTAAAACCAGGACCTCCTTATACTTGCAAATTGTTGAAACCTTCTAATGGGAAAAATCCTGTTGAGCCTAAGAATGATAAATTTGTTGCAAAAACTTATACTTATGATGTTTCTAAATGTGATGAAATATTTGATCTGTTAGTGGCTGATGGTCAAATTTTAGTGCCTAAAGACCTGAAAATTCCACCATTGGAACAGCGACAGAAAAGAGGTTTTTTGTAAATTTCATGGTTTCTTGGGCCATAACACTTCTCGTTGTGTTATTTTCAGGGATTTGGTGCAGAACGCCATCAATGAGGGAAGGCTGAAATTTGGTGACAAATCTAAGCCAACAATGAAGATTGATGCGGATCCTTTGCCAACAGCTGATGCATTGCTTGTTGAAGTCGATCTCAATGTAGTTGAGGTCACAGAGGTTGTTGCTGAAAATGCTAAGGTAGAGAAAGCTGTCGACAAGGTTGAGGTCGAAATGGTCACTGAAGACCAGTACGCTGAAAAAATGAAGATAGTGTATCCAAGGGCTGAAGAAGAATTGATTGATTTTCTCACTCGCTGCAAAATCAACAATACTGAAGTTATGCTTTGTCCAAGGTGTAGTTCTGTCTTCGAGAAAGAGGCTGCCAAAAATCTAGAGGGATTTAAGCCTCAACTGAAACGTAAAGGAAAGTGGGTCGACAAAAGACCAAAGTTCAGTTACAACAACAGAGGTATTCAATACAAAGTCACTTCGACAAGAAATCCTCAAAAAGAACAGATCAAAACTTATGTTCCTCCAGCAAAGTCTCCTGTCGAGAAATGGGTGTACTCTGGTGGAAAAAGTACTGGTTATTATCCAGTATATTATGCTGGAAAAAATGTTGGAAATCAACAGAAATCAGCAAAATTGGTTAAGGGTAGCACTAGTGCTACTAGCCAAAACAAGGCATTTGAGTCTAATAAATATGCCTATAATAATAACTACAAAGGGAAGAACCCTATGACAAGAACTCAATGGCGTAGATATCAACGCCAGAAAAAGGTTGCTGCTGCAAGCAAGGTGGAAAATTCCAACAAAGAGAAAGGTAAACAAATACCATCAAAATCTCTTGAAATGGCTAAAAAGCCAGCTACTGAAAGGATATTTCCACCACTTTCAGTGACCAAAGAGGGTCTCAACTTAGACGAAGAAATGGGCTCGGATTTCGCTGATTCTGGGTCAGAATTCGACGTCTTGTGTGGTGTAGTCTCAATTCTCTCAATTGAGTATGATGTGGTTTCTGAAGTGAATGATGTCGAAGAAGATTTCGACGAAGAAACCACTTACAAACCAATTTGTTACTATGTGCTGAAAAATGGTTGCGTTGAAGAGCAACACGCTATGTTTGAAAAACCAGACTGTGGAATGATGAACCATCTCAAACCTTTGTATATTCAAGTAAAGGTGAATAATATTGGTGTCAATAAAATTCTGGTTGACTGTAGTGCTGCTGTAAACCTAATGCCACAACATATGCTGAAAAGAATTGGAAAGTGTGAGACTGACTTGAAAACACACAATGTAATTCTTACCAACTATGAAGGCAAAAGTGGCCACTCACTTGGAGCCATTGAAGTTGATTTTGCTGTTGGAAGCATCAGGAGACCAATGATGTTCATGGTAATTTCAACAAAGGCAAATTACAACATGCTGCTGGGAAGAGAATGGATCCATGGTGTGGGAGCAATACCTTCGACAGTTCACCAGAGGCTCATCATTTGGAGAGAAGATGGTCTAGTCGAAAATATTGAAGGTGATCAGAGTTACTTCAAGGCTGAGGTAAACACTATTACCAAGAAAACCTTTGATAAACAATTGGGGAACATTGCGCCATGTATTTCTTCTGAATTTTGTTATTGAAAACCAAAACAATGTTAGATCTTCAGTGATACTTCATCCCAATTATGGATTCATTTGGGATAGAGAGGTTATAGATGAAGACAACTACCCACAAGGCTCTATTAAGCCTACAGGGTGGGAAGGCCTATAGATAGTTATTTATGGATAAGCCCACTGCATGGGATAGAATTACGACCTATGTGGTCGAGAATAAGCAAAAAACGGTTTTAGAAGCTGAATTACAACAACAATTAGTTGCTGAAGCCGTTGAGGACAAAAATAGAGACAATGTTGTCGAAAACCAGAGGCTTGATTGTGTCTATGATGACGAGCCTTTAGGTTTTGAAAAAGATCCAATGGGTTCGACCAAAAGGATCCAAGCACAAGATCCCTTAGAAGAAATCGATTTGGGAGATGGCTCCTTGAAAAGGCCAACATATATAAGTGCTAAGATTGATCAAGCATTGAAGGTACAGATTGTCGAATTGCTAAAGGAGTACAAAGACTGCTTTGCATGGGATTACAATGAAATGCCGGGGTTGAGTCGTGACGTTGTTGAGATAAGACTACCAATTCGACCAGGAAAGAAGCCAGTGAAGCAGACACCAAGAAGATTTGCACCAGAAATCCTGTTGAAGATCAAAGCAGAAATAGTAAGGTTACTAAAGAGCAAGTTCATAAGAACTACCAGGTATCTCGAATGACTTACTAATATAGTTCCTGTAATTAAGAAAAATGGCACGCTTAGAGTGTCACTAGTGCAAAATCTTCTTTAAAAAGCACTATTAGGAATCGGTTGTGTGAATAACCGATTCGAAAACTTGGCGCGGTGGCAATTTTGCAATTAAAAGAATGTTTTGGAAACTTTTTTATACATTATAAATCGGTTGTTTAAACAACCGATTCATAATGTGTCTATTTGGATTTTTGAGAATCGGTTTTGTAAACAACCGATTATTAAAGTCCCTTTTTTTACCCAAACCCTAACTTTTCGCTCCCCTCTCACTCACCGTATTCTCTCTCTCACGTTTTATTCACTCTTCTTTCTTGAAGACCCACTCTTCTTTCTTGGTAGGTTCCTGTTCATCGTCCAGGTCTCCCCTCCTCGCGTTTCTACAAATTGGTTAGACTATGAAACCCTCACTCTCTAATTTTCTTTGTATACATTTGTTGTTCAATTGACACTGAAATCCCTAATCTATCAATTATTGTATACATCTGTTGTTGAATTTATACTGAAATCCCTAATCTACCAATTCTCTTGATTTTCTTTTATGCATATGCATGTTGAATTGATACGCAGGAGAGGCAGAAGTTTTGCCTTGCCTATTCCTATTGTTGTCTATCATCGATTGATCTATTTAATAGTGAAATTCACAATCCATTGTGCTATTCCTATTTTTTTCATTGTTAAAATAAAAGAGCAGATAAATAGCTTGCATAATTAACAATCAATTGAATTTCTATGTTCAATTTCTAAATAGTTTATGTTTTTGTCTTTTGGGTGAAACATTTAATTAAAGCTAGCAGCTAATTTGGATAAACTTCTTAACAAACACTTATAGCTAAAGAAAGATTCAAATGGTCTTCCATAAGCACCTATGAACTTACAGGACCTTTTTCTGTTAGTTAAGAATGAATACTTGTCTTAGTTGAAAATTTCCTTTAAGTTGAAAGTTATTCTAAAGGACCTAAAGAGAAAGATCAATGAGCTGCAGGTAGATATATTATCATGTCATTATATTTTACTTAAAGTGTGGAAGGAAATACTTATTTTCATATTCAAATGAGAAAAAATTTAATGTCAGTATATGGTACAACTCAACCTACCGAAGGGACATTGGCTTTGGTTCTATTGCATTGGCGCGGATTCTTCGTTCTGTAAATTTGGTATACATAAAAAAAACTGTTTTTCAATTGTGCATTGTTCATTATTATTCTCAGTCTCAGTATATGAATTAACTACATGCTAACTTGGAAGCCTGTGTTGGGATGCGAATCTACCTTTTTTCTATTTTATTAAAATTTTAACTTCTGTGTTGTGATGTGAATCTACCATTTTTCTATTTTATTAACATATTAACTTCTGTGTTGTGATGTGAATCTACCATTTTTCTATTTTATTGAAATATTAACTTTAATGTCAAAACATTAGTCTGTACCAAGCTCATGAAAAAACTCACAGTTGAAGTTGAAATCTATTACTAAGATAGTAAATTATAGTGATTTCCATTTGTATACTTTTTCCGACTTTCAATTTAATAATAATGGGGTCTGTAATTTCGTGCTCCTGATACATCTAGTATGTTTATGCTTGCAGGTATCAAATGCCTACCTTCAGTTTCTGCTGGATGTTGTTATTAATGTCTATTGTTGTCTTTTGTTTTGAATAGAACCAGGGACTCCTAAGTGACTTCAAAGAATTATGGTTAGCCAAGAATGATAGGATTCTGGATTGCTTGCTTTCTAAATCATCTTCCATTATTTGCCTCTAGGTAGAAATTCTTTTCCTTTGTTCCTTACAAGGAGTTGGTTTTTAATGATTGTGGTGACTGTCTCAATTATTACAAGTTCAGTCAATTATTACAAGTTCTGATTGTGAACTGAAAACTCAGTTGTTATTCTCTCATGATTCAAGTCTATGTATTGCGAGATTGAAATTAGTGTGTAAATTTGCTGTAATACATAGTTCTTTCTTCTAATTCATTTATTATTTTTACCATATATGTGGAGTTGTATCAGAGGGAAAAGAGGCTCAAACCCATGACTTTTGTGTTTTTGAAATTTGGTGGTATATGACATTGCAGGGCATGAGTAGAAAACTGGTCCATATACTGTCTGGTTTGCTTTTTCTTGTTTCTTGGCTAATTTTCAGGTATCCCGTTCGTGTTTTTTTAGTGTATTCTATATGAGGAAGGTTTGAGGCATTGATTGGTTTGTTTTGTTTTGTTTAAATGTTTTGATGTTAATGTTAGGATAGCAACTCTCCTAAAGCTCGTTATTTGCTGTTTTTGTGGAATATTAATTACTTATTAAGGATAATCTGCAGAATTTTTTGTTTTTATTTTATTTCAGGACAACTTATTCGGGTCAGTAGTGGCAGAACTTAATCTAGAGTGGATAGGAATTTTTGGCACGCTATACAACTAGTAAGCTGGTTTATTTAACATTCATTTCAGATCTTTTTATATCCAAAATTTCTTTCTAGAACCTATGAAATGACAGAAGGATGAACTCTTATAAACAGAATCATACAAGCAAGAGTTATACTTAAGTGAGAAATTTTTGTGTAGGTATAGGAGCAAAAATGTCATAATTCAACTTCTTGTGAGTTGTGACCAAATAATTCACTAAAGAGTATTCTATAAATGCATTAAGTATAAGGGTACCTACAAATCATCTTATTTGTAGGTACCTTTCTTACAAATGATCTTCTTCCAGCCTACGATGAAAAAGGTTTGTTTGCTAACTCATTCTTTACTTGTTCTATTTCTTGGACTCAACTAAATGCATATACAATATTTGTTATTTCTGCATGTTTCATTCCATTTGTGTCTTTCCTCTTGGATTCATTCTGATTCTTGGTCATGTTTGATTTTAGCACTTTCATGTGGAGTTGATGACCAGTCTCTGAAGGACACATTCACCATCTTTTGAGATGTGGTTAAGGGTGAGTTCAGCTTGATTACTTGTGAAAATTGGGGTAAGTATGTTGTGAAAAAATTGAGATGTGAAGCAAGTAGAAGATCTGGAGAGAGCAAAATAGCTTGGAGGTAGAATGAACCATAAACTTGGCTGAAGAATAACCTCAATCGTTGTTCTTTTTTGGATTCCCCATCTCTTGTATTTGTTGCTTTATTAGCGGTTTTAAAATTTTTCCTTAAGAAACTTGTATAACTTTCAAGTTTAATGAATTGTTGGAATCTTGTGCTTGTAGCACTTTTAAGTTCAATAGAAGTAAATTTATGAATTATTGAATTATTATGAGTTGCTGCTTTATGGAAATCAGTTTGCATTGCAAATTGGTTAATAAGTATGAATTAAAATAATTTTTTTTTAAAAGGGACATTAGAAATCGGTTGTTTAGATAACCGATTTAAAATGTTACATCTTGAATCGATTGTTTAAATAATCGATTTAAAATGTTACATTTGGAATCGGTTATTTATTCGATTCAAAAAGGTCCCCACTTTTAGAATCGGCAGCACATGAATCGGCCAATAACTGATTCCAAATGTGCCAAACAACCGATTCAAAAAGCCTTTTTTGCATTAGTGTGTGTATAGATTTTAGAGATTTAAATAATGCTACACCTAAGGATGAATATGCCATGCCAGTGGCAGAAATGCTAGTGGATTCAACAGCAGGTTATGAATACCTAAGTATGCTTGATGGTTATTCTGGTTATAACCAAATATATATTGCTGAAGAAGATACGTCGAAAACAGCATTCCGATGCCCAGGGGCATTAGGTGTCTATGAATGGGTTGTAATGCCATTTGGCCTAAAAAATGCTGGTGCAACGTATCAAAGGGCAATGAATTCTATGTTCCATGATTTTATTGAAAAATTTATGCAAGTGTACATAGATGATATTGTAATTAAGTCTTCTTCAGGAATCGGTCATATAGACCATCTTCGACAATCATTTGAAAGAATGAGAAAATATGGATTGAAAATGAATCCACTCAAATGTGCCTTCTGTGTTCGTGCAGGTGACTTTTTGGGTTTCGTTGTACACAAAAAAGGCATTGAAATCAATCAAAACAAGACGAAAGCAATCTTGGAAACGAAAGCTCCTTCGACCAAAAAAGAATTGCAGTCATTATTAGGAAAAATCAATTTCCTTAGAAGATTTATGTCAAATCTAAGTGGCAAGCAGACTCAAGCGTTTTCGCCATTACTTCGACTGAAGAAGGAAGATGTGTTTAGGTGGGATGCAGAACACCAACAAGCTTTCGATGAGATTAAAGCATACCTGATGAAGCCACCAATTTTGTTACCACCTATTAGGAATAAAGTAATGAAATTGTATATATCAGCTTCAGAATTTTCTATAGGAAGCATGTTAGCTCAAGAAGATGAAAATGGTGTCGAAAGAGCCATTTATTACCTCAGTAGAATTCTAAATGACGCAGAAACTAGGTATCATCCTATAGAAAGATTGTGTTTATGCTTGTATTTCTCTTGTACAAAATTGAAGCAATACATAAAGTCTGTTGATGTGTATGTTTATTCGCATTATGATATTATTAAACATATGCTGTCGAAACCAATTTTACATAGTAGAATAGGTAAATGGGATTTGGCTCTTTCTGAATTCTCTTTGACTTATCAGCCATTAAAAGCAATAAAAGGTCAAACAGTGGCTGACTTCATAGTTGACCATTCAGTGGTTGAAAATACAATAAACTTAGTGGAAACCCAACCTTGGAATTTATACTTCGACGGTTCAAGCCACAAAAATGGTGTTGGAATTGGTGTATTAATAATTTCAGCAACAAAGATACCAACAAAGTATAAGTTTAAAATTGAAGGGACATGCTCCAACAACGAGGCAGAATACGAAGCCTTAATAGCAGGACTTTAGATCTTGTTAGAATTGGGGGCAAAACATGTCAAAATCAAAGGAGATTCTGAACTAATTGTGAAACAGTTAACAAAAGAATACAAATGCATCAAAGAGAACTTAATAATGTATTTTGCCATTGCTAATACATTGTTAAAGAGATTCGACACTGTTCACATAAAACACATGCCTCGTATGGCAAATCAAGAGGCAAACGATTTGGCACAAATAGCATCAGGATACAAAGTTTCAAAAGAAAAGCTATTAGAGCTAATAGAAATCAAACACAAACAGATTTCGACAGATTCATCCAATGCCCAATTGTCAACGACAAAACTTGAGGGGGCAGAGATGTTAAATCTGGTGGAAAATTTTAAAACTTTTGAAAATTTTGAAGTTGAAATTTTTGCCATTGACAATATGTCGAATGATGATTGACGAAGGCGAATTGTCGAATACTTGGAAAATCCAACAGGAGTGACTGATAGGAAAACCAAGTATAGAGCTTTAAGCTATGTTATTATTGGGAATGAGTTATTTAAAAAGACTCTTGAAGGAGTATTATTGAAATGTCTTAATGAAAGTGAGGCATATTTAGCAATTTCCAATACTCATAGTGGAGCTTGTGGATCTCATCAAGCAGGTCACAAAATGAAGTGGCTTTTATTTCGACAAGGATTATATTGGCCGACTATGCTGAAAGATTGCATAGATTTCGCCAAGGGTTGTCAAGAATGCCAAAAACACGCAGGAATACAACATGTGCCTGCAAGTGAATTGCATTCAATAGTAAATCCATGGCCCTTTAGAGGTTGGGCTTTAGACTTGATTGGTGAAATCAAACCAAATTCGTCGAAAGGGCATCGTTTTATGTTAGTTGGGATAGATTATTTTACTAAGTGGGTAGAAGCTATTCCTTTAATTAATGTTAATCAAGAGGCAGTAATCAATTTTATTCAAAACCATATTTTATATAGGTTTGGAATTCCAGAAACCATCACTACAGACCAAAGGTACAGTCTTTATTGGTCAAAAAATGGTGGATTTTGCCTCTGAAACTGGTTCAAGTTACTCACTTCGACACCATACTATGCCCAAGCTAATGGTCAAGTAGAAACGGCCAACAAAATTATTATCAATTTGATTAAGAAACACATTGGGCAGAAGCCTAAAAATTGGCACAAAACGCTTGATCAAGTGTTGTGGGCATGTCGAAATTCTCCTAGAGAATCAATTAACACTACTCCTTATAGACTCACATTTGGACACGACGCAGTCTTGCCAGTCGAAATTTGTTTACAGTCAGCTAGAATTCAAAGGCAATTTGAAATTCCATCAGATTCTTATTGGGATATGATGTTAGATGAGTTGGTTGATTTAGACGAAGAAAGACTAAATGCGTTAGATGTTCTTATAAGGCAAAAAGAAAGAGTGGCTAAAGCTTATAATAAAAAGGTTAAGTCAAAAACATTTGCCTTGGGAGATTTAGTGTGGAAAGTCATATTACCCATGGATAAAAAAATAGAGTTTTGGGTAAATGGTCACCAAATTGGGAAGGACCATTTCGCATTTTACAAGTATTTACTAACAGTGCTTACGAAGTTGAAGAATTAGGTGCTGATGGTCGAATTTTGCAAATAAATGGCAAGTATTTAAAGAAATATAAGCCAATATTACAAGAAGTTAAAATAACACAAGACTAAATAGTATAAAGAATTCAAACATGGCATTCAAAAGTCTTTGCCAGAACATTGTCGAAATTACAAAAAAAGAACTGGAAAATTAAGAAAGTTACAATCTAAAGTTGGAGTTTGGCTTTTAGCTTTTCAAAAACAGCTTTGGAGTGTTCTAGTCTGATGACAGTGAGGGCTTGGTCTTCAACCAATCTTTGAACCTCTGCCTCATGTGTGCTAAATTTTTCCAAGTATTGAATTGCTAAGGCTGCTTCTGCGTTAATAATAGATTCCAAAGAACCTGGAATTCTCTTGCGAATTGAAGCTTTCTTCTTTTCCTCTGCCTTAATTTTCAATTGCAGGTTTTTGATCTGTTCTTGATATTTCAAAATGCCATCATCACAAGCAGCCATTTCTTGAGCGTTGTTTGCTGCTTGAGTTTCCCAAGAAGTGATCTTGGCTCGAGAGGATTCGACAGCCGCCCATTCTTCCTGTTGGAGTTTGGTTTCACGTGCTTTATGTACAGCAGTGTTTTTCCTCTTTTGGATGTCTAAGGTGATTTGCTCTAGGAGAGGCTCAAATTCAACAATAAAGCCAATGAGACCTTTGCCTGATGTCGAATTATTGAGTTTTCGCAACAAAGCTTTAATTTCAAAGGTAGTCACGTGGTCGTGCTCAATAGCTTGAAATAAGTCAGCTTCAAGAACTTTAGCTTGAAATTCCTTGAGGAGGTCTTCCTTGGATTATCATATGCTTCGCCCATAGAAGTGGTTGAAGAGCTTTGTCTAGTCGAAGATTTCCTACTACTCAACATAAGGTTCAAAGCTTCAAGAGGATTCTTACTTTTCAGTTCACTCAAAGCATCGTCACTGACAGTATTGCTGTTTGAATGAGCTACTTTAGAAGAGCTGTCATCGTTTGGTGATGCATCGACTTGTTCAAGGTTTTCTTCAGATCCCTTCTTTTCAGAATTAATAGCATCATCATTCCCTTTCTCTTGTTCATCATTGTCATCCTGGTTTGTGTCTTGTTCGTCACTATTACTTGAATTATGAGTTGAAGCCAAGATATTCTGCTCAGTTTCGACACCAGTAACTTCGACCATCTCTAAGTCTTGTTTTTCTGGATCTTTGTTGAGAATTCCTATTCCAAGGGTTTGGCTGTCAAAAGAAGGCTCATTAGTTCCTCCGTAGTTGCCTCTTTGTTGTCTTGGGATTTTTCGACGAGAACCACTGGAGTGAGAGTTTTAGGAGCATCCTGAGAATGTTTCGTCTTCTTTTCTTTTTCGGTTTGAGTTGAAGTGGGAGTTTTAAGAGTCTCTTGGGAATGCTTCTTTTTCTTCTCTTTTTCGACTTGAACTGCAGAAATCTTGATTTGCTTCGGGCTACGTGTTTGATCGTCAGGCTGAAAGTTTAATGTTCATGGTTAGTAATGAAAAGAAAAATGGATAAATGTTAGCAGGAGTAAAGAGGTAAGAATATTAGATCTTTGAAATACCACTCACAGGTTGCAATTCAGTTTTCTTCGACTTTTTAGCAGGAACGTCAGTAGTAGGACTGCTCCCTCTTTTTCGACTCTGCAAAACGAAGATCAGTCAAGTGATGGATTTAAAGTGTAAATGTGATGTTACAAAGACCTCATGGAAGTAGTTACCTCTTGTTTCTTGGTTTGCTGAGATTGGTGTTGTTTTGGAACGATGGAAACCTTCTTCTTGGTATTGTTCTTCGGCGTCTTAGTGGTGCCAGTTTGTTGTTGGAACAGCTACAAAAATATTCGACGAGGTTAGTTGGGAAAATCCCAGAAACTGTTCGACCTAAACAGCTGAATAATGTATCATTTTGAAGAGGCTTTGGAGAATCTAGAGTGTATTGAATTTGCGTACCTTGATTTTTGGGAAAAACAGAGAGTAAGTTAGGCAACAAGGTGGATTCTTCGACAGCAGCCAGTTTAGTTGCATAATAGCTTGACCACCATTGGAGAAATTCCTTAGTCCACAGTTTCGACTTGTAAAAAGAGGCTGGTCGAGGTTGGCACAGTCCGAATTGCCTCGCCACGAGATTTGGCTGGTATCCTGTCAGTCCATAGTGAGTCGAACCTTTGCTTGGCGAAATCCTAAGTGATAACCAGCAAGGAGTCAAATAGGCTCGCCAGATTTCATGGAGTTCGTCATCGGAGTCGATGGGTGTTGCAGGAAATTTTTTGAGGAACCAATGAGGTCCATGGTTTCTGTGTACAAATGGTGCCATTGAAGGAGTGAAAGACTTTCAATTCAATAGCATATCAAAAGTATCAGAGAATTGGTCTTCACTTGATTGACCAATTTCCCTAGGTTTTACAAGAGCAAGTCTTATCCCTTCGACGCTTCTTCTTTCGACCATCCGGATTTGGTCTTTGGGACAGATCAATTGGAGTCTCGATTCAAAAGTGGCAAGAAACCACATTTGAAACAACCAGATAGGCCCAGAAATCAGTAAAGAGGATTGAGGCTTAGAGTTTTTCATTTCAAGGGCCCCATCTCCTAAAGCTTCGTAAAGAGACCCTAGGATAAGTTTGCTAAGACAAATATTTCGACCATTATGAATCTGAGTAGCCAAATTGATATACATCTTTGCAACTTGAAGTGACGAAGAGCAGAAAATATAATGGGACAACCATAAGGTAAGAAAAGCTATGTGTTCCTTATCAGAAACCTCATCACTGTCGAAGACGTGTTGATCTTCGATATACCCAGCAAAAGTGGCACGCTGGAACGTGAAATTGTAAGTATCTGAAGCTCTGTCGGGTTCGAAGATCTCGCCCGTTGGTCGAAGTCCAGTGATAGCAGCCACGTCTAATAAGGTGGGAGTGAGCATACCACATTTTAGATGAAGGCTGCTGGTAGTAACCTCCCAAAAGTGAAGTGCTGCGATGAGCATAGAACTTTGATATTTAGGGCCATATCTTGACAGTTGGACGAGGTCGAAAATACCTTGAGTCTTCCAGAAGTCACCTTTCTTTGACTCGATTTTGTTGAGCCAATTAATATAAGCTTTGTGCCCTACAAGAGGTGCAGATCTGAAAACTCGTGTAGCCATGAAACTCATTTCATAAGGACCTTCGTGGAAGATTCTACGGCTATAATGACGATAGCTAGGAAAAATCTCCTGGATTTTTGGTGGTTCTGGAAGAAAATCAGGAAGAGGACCAAGAAAAGCATGTGTGTAATTTTCAAGACTAGGGATGATCACTTGTGACTTCCAAATTTGAGCTCGCGGATCTTCAAGGTCAGGTTCAGCGACACAAAAATGTTTTCCAGAAGAGTAGGTGTGTGAGATTGACACAAGATCTTGGGCTTCAGCAGATTCAGCAATGAGTTGTTGCTTGCCAGTAGCGGTTGCAGAAGTTCGAGCTTGAGACGAAGACGCCATTGATGAGCAGTGCAAGATACTAAGTGAGTTCTGAGTTTCTGAGTTTAGAAAGCGCAAGTATGTTCTCGCGAAGAAGAGAAGAGAAGAGAAGAGATTGCAAAGGTTTCAGAAAAGAGTAAAATGGAGAGAAAATGATAATTTATATAGTTGTTGAGTGTAAAGGGTTTGAAACCTTTGAGTTTTTTCTTTAAAGGGGCGGTTACTCTTAATGAGTAGTGGGGAGTTCCAATGCAAAACGTGGCCCACTAACTCTGAAACGGTGGCGCCAAAAGGCAGTTTTCACTGAAACGTCTCATCAATGCTGCAACGTGATGTTAATGACGTCATCAGAGTAGTTAAAAGAGAATCTTCAAAAATGTCACTTTTTCTGCCTTACATAAAGCTTCAGTCGAAAAAGACATTTTTGGGGGGCAATTTGTTTGCCTGTAATTTCGACAGGCTAAATTAAATGCAGTCAATGGGGTTTGACTTTAGTTTTCTCAGAAGAAGGTGTTGGTTTCGACACAGAAGAGTTGTATCAGAAGGCAAATTCGACAAAGCCTTAGACTTAACAAGGATTAAAGGGTGATATTTCGAAGAGGAGAAAGCTGGGATTCAATAACAGGTGTAGCGACCTAAAAATCCGAAGGAGGGATCCTTCGAGGTGTCAGATGAAGCCGCCATCAAAGTTTAGGTTAAAAGGGCAAACATTGAGAAATCCTCTATATAGGTCTATACGAACCAAATTAGAGTTTAAGAGTCGGTTATGCGCGGGGAAGGTGTTAGCACCCTACGACATCTTTCCTAAGGAAGGTTACCTTTTAACAAAATGTGCAAACAAAAGTTAATTTGAAAATATATTCATTTTTACCCTTTTTACAAATTAAAATTAAATAAAAAACTTGATAAATAGTCAGTTGTTTTTTGCATTTTTGAGAAATAAAAGAAGAAAAGAAACTAAAAAAAATGGTTTTATTAGTGCAATTGACAGAGGTCGGCCGCCCTCTGCTCCTACGTATCTCCTGGTAGAGAATCAAATCACACGTAGTTCTTGGGGTAGAAAATATTTGTGAGTTTGGTGTTTTTTAATTGATACTTTTGATAAAAAAATGATTTTGATGATTTTTGAAAATAAATAAGGGAAACAATTAAAAGAAATAGAGCAGGTTGCAAAACAGTGATAAAAGGGTGCAACTAATAACAGAGGGGCTGCATTATTAAACAGGGGTGTGACTAACAAACAGCCCACAGTACTTGGTGTATTTGGTCTGACCCACAGATTGGGCCTTTACGCAGGGGATTGCATGAAGTAATCTGTGGTGGTGCAGTTATCAATTTTAAAATTAAAAATTAAAAAAGAAATGAAGTAGAACCATCTGACTATATAAGACAGCTAACAAAATGGTACCCTAATTTTAGCACATCAACGCCGTTTCATTCAAGAGGGGAGAGAGAGGACGAAAAATTTGGGTGGAGAGAGAAAGTGAGATTTTCAGAGAGAGAGAGAAATAGAGAGAAGATGAGGTGGAGAGAGAGTTACGGTGGAGATCTCACCGGAGGGAGAACGGCCGCAGGGAGGTGCTGCGGTGTCGCCGGCGAGTAGAGAGAGGGTTACGACAGAGATAGAGAGGGACGACGACGGCGGAGCTCGCCGGAGGTTTCACGGTGGTGGTTTGCGGCGGCGGCGACGTTTAATGGAGTGGTTTTCGCCGAAGTTCGTCGACGGTGGTGATGGCGTGGGGAGATGGCGACGTTTCTGCGATTGTGGGACAAATGGATAGCGTTCACGGCGGAGTTTTGGTGAACGGCCACCGTCTGTGGTGGCCACCATCTCTATTAATCTCTTCTTCTTCATCCTACTTAGCCTACTTTTTTCACTCCTCTTTCTTGTTCAGCCTATTAGTGATTTTAGAACCTATCTACTTATTACATCTGATTTCTTTTAATCCCAAAATTCTAGTTTTTGGTTTAAAAGGAAAATAACACCATCTGTTTGTTTTATCGTGAGGTTCAGAAATGTTATTAACAAAGCAACAAGTTATATACAGATTAAGTGTATATAAAAAAAACTGGAAAAAAAATAATAGTGTGTGAAATACCAATCTGGTTTCCAAGCCTTTTTGAGGATTAAAACTGGTATTGTTTCTGCTGATAAATCTTTACGCTGCCGCTACTATTTTTCTGCCTCTTCCTAATTTTGTCTTCGGAGTCGGTGTTTTTGGTTGATTAGGGTTCTGGTTTTGAACCACTAATCGTATTCTATTTTCTGAATTTCCTCCCCCCTTTACTCTGTGAATTAGAGCTGTCTTTATAGGCATTTTTAGGTTTAGGAAATTAAATTCTACGATTTGATTTTGATCCTTGTTTCCTATTTTGCAGGTTTTGGGCCTGTTGAGAAACTTGCAGAGCAAGAACGACCCCATTATCTGCATGTTAATAATGCTGCTCTATTTTTGTTTATTTTCATTTTTTTACCTTTTATGTATTTTTTTTGGATTATTATTTATTTATTTTTTGGGATTTTTAGTCAATTTGTAATATTATTGCTATTGCTATTTTGTTTAATATTTGTGATTTTATGATTTTTGGCTTTTATAAATTAAGTGACCTAAACAAAAATGAAGTTGGGCCAAAACCAAGAACGAAAATCGGGTTCAACCAAACAATGCGCTTAAGCGAGCCCAATTAGACAAATTGCTAGGATAGGTCCAACAAAACTTGAATAATATTGACACGTGTTACTTGGGCCGAGACTTGTAAACTACTTAGTATTTACAACGCTCAAAATATATATACAAACAAAAACTGTAATAATAAGAGAGCGGACAAAATTGGGGTATAACAACAGGTCAAAATCAAGTGCTCGCTGTCGAAGCTTTGGCAGTTACCCTAGTCGAAGGCTGAAGCAGTTTTCTTTTTTAAATTCTATGTACAGTTAGTTAGTTTTAGTGTTTTCCCTCCTTGTATAAATAGTAATTTCTCATAGGAAAAAAGGGTCACAAACTCATTACAGAATTCTCACGCTCTAACTTCCAACACATTACAGAGAAAACGAGTCAGAGAATCACGCTCTAACTTCCAACACATTACAGAGAAAACGAGTCAGAGAAGAATGTATGATCTGTGTACCAACTCTCTTTTCAATTAATGCATTTTAATTTGCTTTCTTTATTGCTTTTCTGCAATTTTTTCTTTGTTTTCACTTCGTCCCTATTTGAAGAAATTCGACGGTTTCGCGTGAAACTGGTAGTTATCTTCATTCTTTTCTTTGAAACCGCAAGAACATGCATAATTTTGGAAAAAACTTTAACACAAATGGTCTTAGGATTTACTAGTTTATCCTGCAAATAGAAGCAATTTCAAACTAGCGGTGTTTACCAAAAACCACGGTAAACACAGAGTCAATCCAAGATCCGTTGGGCTACCCGCTATCGGACCACTTGGGTCACGCTCCAGTTGTCCAGTCCTAGGCGTGAGAGGGGTGTGTTAAAAGTCCCACATCGGATGTGATATGGCCTGAAAAAGGGTTTATAATTGGGAGGCATCCCTCACCTTACAAGCCGGTTTTGTGGGATTGAGTTAGGCCTAAACTATATTGTAAGACCTAGTGTGAGTATTTTCTTACTATGATACTTTTGCATGCCAATTTTATAAATAAAAGAAAATACAAAATAGTGATTGTTGTTGCATAAAAGTAGAAGGCTAGGTCCTTCTTAGCAAATTAGGGTTTGTCTAGTCAATAAGTGAAGTTCATTCCTTTGTATGAGGTGGTGGTTCAAGATTCTTGGTATCGGATCGGTCAAATCGGGTCGAACAGAAATTAATTCAATATATTATTTAAAAATTTTATTGTAATAAAATAACCTACTAAATCTAAGTAAATATGACATAATAACATTATAGTGTTCAATAATCATAAACAATAGTACGATTTATTTTAAATTTTTTTAATTTATTTCATCAATTTAATTATACCAACAGATAAAATGTATCTCGTGTACCGAAAACAATATCGTTTTTCTTTTTTTTCTAATTACAAAAATCAATGTTATATACCACTTTTCCCAATTTTTGGCCGGTTTTGTGTACGATTCCCGGTTATCCGATTCAGCCCCCAGTTTTTGTGCAGAGCGGTTCTTAGGGTCAACTGAACCGGACAGAGGTCTGATTCCTGTTCAACCGGTCAAACCATCAGGTCCAGTTTTGACTACCTTGATGAGTACAATAATAAAGGACGAATAGGAAAAATAAGCAGGCAAAAGTACATTGGAGGTTTCTTTAAACTGAGTTATCCTTGGCACGTATCAACGCTGTGAAAGAAGCAATGAGATTCAGTGGCGTAATGCCAAGTCGGCATATGGGAGTGAGAAGACATTAAATGCAACATTTAGAGTGTAAGATGGGAGCGTTGGAATGACATTTAAAGCTGTTACGCCTAACTTTGGCCTTAGTAGTGCCGTAATGTAATGTATTCTTTCTACTCTATGGCCCCTCTTTCATTTTACAATTTAATTTTCATCAACAACATCATCTTGAATCTATCTAATCTCAAACTCTAATATTAGTTGGTGAAATTCACCATCACCATCACACAAAAAAACTATGGCAAATGATGCTGCTCTAAAAACCTCTCTGCTTTGGCTTGCAGCAGTTATATTGGCGGTTGGGATATGCACACACTCTTTCAAGAAGATGATAGTTACTTATGTCTTTGGTCTTGTTTCAATTTCTGCTGTTCTTTTACCTGATTGGGATTATTTCAACCGTGATTTTTCTCGTTGGCCTTACCCTGTTACTGCTGAGGAAAGGACTGAATCTCCTTCCGAAGGATCTGGATTTCTTCTAAGGTAGTACTACTTTACATATATATATATACTATATAGTCTACAATTATGCTATTGTAAAAGGATTTGGATGAATTTAATTTGTTTTTGAAAAATATGGTGTTACCTTTTGAAAAGATCTATTGAAATGAGTTGAATTTGTACAATTTGTATTATTAATAATAATATTGTGGTCATGAAATGGGTGAGTGGGTGGATAAATTTGTTACTAGAAATTTGTTGTGTGAAACAGGTTTGCAAATTCTCCAGTGAGGGTGATTGCTTATAGCGTGGTATATGCATATGCTATTTACAGATGGTGGGAGTATGTATCTGCAGGCTAATAATATTAGCAATGGTTGCATATTCATTCTTTTAAACTCCAATTTTAGCTATTTGTTTATACTTTTGTTGATTAAATTTGTTTAATTTGGAGGAATCCATCCATTAACAGTTCTGCAGAGTTGTTGAATATCAAAAAAGATAAAGAAAATTAAATCATACCCCTTTTTTTTTTTTCATTTTATAGATGTATCATAAGAGTTTTCTGTCAGCAAGTGCTGATTCTTTTCAACCTCAATTTTAGATGTTCTATTTTAATTTTGCTGGTTTAATTTGGAGGAATCCATAAACCGTATCAGTGATTGCTGAGGAGGAGCTTAATTTGTAGAAAATCAAAAGGATAGTGAAAATGAAATCATGCATGTGTCTAATAATACAAAATTAATAAATTTAACAGTTTATGTCATTATTTTAATGTCCAAATCCAGAAGTCAAAATTGGTTTAGAGAATTAGGGCTTTGACCGGCCTCACATTCAGATTCATTTTAGTCACACATTCTAATTAGTACTACCTCTCGTGATGTAATTAAATGTGATTTCATTAATTGTGAGTATAAATCATTATTTAATAAAAAGAGTAATAATTTTAGAAAAAAGTTAAACTTTTAGCCTTATTAAATGAAATAATTTCTTTCGATGTCATTCTTTAGTCTGTGTGATATAGATGTTTTTTTCTTATATTTTTGACCAAAGGTAGTAATTCCACCCATAAGCTACCAAAGGAAATTGGTGAAGATGTCACAACTCACAATTGTGTAACCCTTATTTCAACAAATCTTAAAATGGCAAGGAACTGTTATAGTTAGATCCGTGCTATGAAAAGCAGCTCATGCTTTGTTAATGACAAACGAAGAAAGAAAATATAGATGTATGATAAACATAGGTTTGTGTCCTAGGTGTCTTTCTAATTGTAAATCTATTAGCCTTGGATTTTATGCTTAGCTCGAGTGGAATCTAAATACAATTTATATGGATTGTATTCCTTGGAAGTGATCAATTTTCTTTGGAGTGTCTCCATCGGCAATCTAGAAAGATATAAATTTTTTGGTATTCTACAAAATTCATTAAATCATATTTAGAGACAAGTAAATAAGAAGGCTCATTCATTTTCAATTCTTTCTTTTCAAAAAAATAAGTGTGCGCTCTTGCTTTTGCTCAGAAATGACATGTTGATTTTCTTTACAGCATTTGGATTCATCATTTCCTAGTCTTTCATTGCTTCTCGATGTTGATAAAAAGGGAGTTTGTTCCTCTTATCTATATAATTAGACAATAACTTAAAAATTCATTTTCCATACAAATTTGCATCGAATTATTCACAAAATTTAAAATTAGAAAAATTAATTTCAGTCTTAATTTCCTATAGAGATGGACCCGTCCCTAATGTCAGTTATGTTTATTATTTTTTATCAAAAAAATGTTTGGTTTTTAATTTTGTATATATATATATATATATATATATATATATATGGGAGCGTATCAGGTGAGAACTAATTCTTACCGTGATAAATGAAAACTAATCATTATAACTGTTAGATTAAAATCAACGATTGAGATTTCCTCTTTAATTATAGGATGTTGTGTGGTTATTTCGTTTTTAGTTACAAATCACATGGGAACCTATAATTAAGGAATCAACCACACAACATCCTATAATTAAGGAGGAAATCGCAATCGTTAACGGTTATAATGATTAGTTCTCATTTATCACGGTAAGAACTAGTTCTCACCCGATAAACTCCCTATATATTAAAAGTTAAAATTAATTATAAACAACAGTAAAGTTTTTTTTTACAAAAACAATTGTAAAGTTTGAAGTCGATTTAGTTATGATTTAGAATCTTAAAAAAACCATCTAAACATCACGAAATAATTCGCCGATCACTAAATAATTTGCTTGGTATTTTCAAAAAAATAATGAATTAAATCAATATACATGATTGTATGCCAAAAAAACTTTTACTCAAAATCTTAATAAATTCTCTTTGCTTTAAAAAAACCCCATAAACTCTACTACAGTGAAAAATAGGTATTACTGTTAAATTAAATAAATAAAAAAGCAAAATAAGAAAATACCTGCATGGTTGATATCTTTAGTGGCGATGGTTAGTTATCCTATCACTTTAATATTAAATAAATGGACGTTATTTTGTTGTCATCATATTTGGAAGAACGATGAGATGGTGAATTAATGATTTTTTTGGTGTACTGAAATCAACATTATATACTACTCCCTCCATTTTTTATCTTTTGATGTTTTAGGATTTGACACATGGATTAAGGAGTACTTAATGCATACAAGTATTTTTATGTCTTGGACTAAAATATCCTTATTTAAGATAGTATGAGTAGTTGTAGTTTGCATTGGTAGTTGCATTGAAGTTTAATTCACTTGTAAAATGCTAAGGGTATGTTTGGGGAAAAAAACTATTAAGTAGACTTCGATTCCTTAAAACTTCAAATGTTTTGGAATAAAATAGAAATGCTAAAACATCAAAAGAAAAAAAATGGAGGGAGTAGTAATTATTTAGCAAAGCCAACACCAACTCATCCGATTGGTAAGGATTCAGCTCACAAGGATGCTTTCAAAGAGCCTAGAGACCTTTCTTGACCCTGGTGAGCATCCAAGACCCAACTCGCCTAAACTTTTTGTAACCAAAAAAAGTTATTATTTAGCAAAATAATCAAATTGGGTAACTTTTGTCTTTGATGATTAATCATGAATGGAACTTTAAGATATTATTAGGAAAGATTAGTTGTTCAATAACTATAACATATTTTTTATATAAAAAACTGTATAACATTTTTTTATGATATAATGGCTAATAAAAATCAAATGTTTTATTTTATACAAAATTAATCAAAATCAACTACAATATACAATATATGCAATTTCTTTCCTAATTTCTCAAAGAATGAGAATTATTGTCACTACCAAATGCCTTTGGGCACGACTATTGATCAATCGACTTGAGGATCCCAAGGTTTACTATATAAAATGCTATGTTATGAATCATGATCCGGTTACGTGTTCGGTTTGTTTAAACCATAAACTAGCATACCCATAAGAAGTCTAACAAGTTTAATCTTTGCATTACCAAATTATTCAGACACGTTCCCTTCCCGATTTAAGATTCATAATTCAAGCTATCATTTTTCACAAGAAGTTAAGAAGCGGCTGGTGAATGAAAATTACCTTGCCAGGATTTCACATGGAATAGAAAAAGTATATAATTTACAACTAAATCGCATACACTTACTTACCTCTCCCATACATAGTAGCAGTTCTACTGATGGCTGCTACCAGGCAGAAAACCACTACATCAAGCATCAGCTCGTTCCAACTTCCCAGATAGTGGCATAACTCAGCATCAACCAACATGTGAATAAGGCCATCACAAAGCAGTATATTGAGATCTCTACTTAACTGACTTGCTTAAACTTTTTCTCCCTTTGAAAACCCCCAAAACATGTGCATTCACAAGTAGAAGATCCAGTTAGGGGCAACCAATGATTAGAATAATAGATGAGCTACGTTATAAGCTACAACCTAGAGTAAAGGGAATTACAGATGAAAAAAAAAAGATAACAAAATTGTGTAGACGGAATAAACATGAGTCAGGAGGGTCTGGAAGTTACTAATAAATTTATTTGCAGACTTGTAGCCTGAGGGTATATCAAGTGTAGACCAGTCCAAAAAACTTTATGCTGGTCATGCACGACGTTCATAGCAAACTCAGTTGTAAGGGATGATAGACCAGAATTATGCTTTCACCCCTCAAAAACAAACATCAGATATGATAGCCAACGCAACAATATGAGGTGCTCTGTGCTCGTTTATAAGTCATGCTACAGCTTCTTATCAGTATGTACCCGATAATCTATTCATTGCCTACTCTACTCCACTTTGAGAACAATCTTCATGAACTCATAGACAAAGTAACTTATTGATGCTGAAGGAAGTACCTGAGCACAGGAAATTAATGAGAAATTTTATCAAACTTTATGATTAACTAAAAGCAGTCTTCAGCAGCAAGAAATAAATAAACTAGAGGAAAGGATACTTCTATTTATGATTAATTAAAAGCAGTCTTCAGCAGCAAGAAATAAATAAACTAGGTATTTCATTCTGGTCCCCAGGCATATTTAAGAATATTAGATACACAGGAAGAGAAAAAGGGAGATATACAGAAGCGTTGTTCAAACTATTAAAATTCGATAAATATATTAAGTCCAGCAAAATACAAGTAACTAGGGCATGACAAGAAGTTAAGAATTTAATACCTGTAACAAGCTGGGAATGAGTCCTGCATAGAGGGCTGGAATGCCTCCTTGTTCCACTATTTTGACAAAAGTTGCTAAAGTACTTAATTTAGTAGCCTGGACTTGCAATTGAAGCTTCCTCCTCAGCACTTCAAATGGGTATGTAGAAGCTTCTGCACATGCACCGGCAATAGCCCCATATAGCAAGGTCCTAACCGGCCCCAACTCAAGCTGATCAAAGGCACTCAGTTCCCGCCCCTGTTTATGCATGTTCTCGATTCTTTTCATTCCTTCTGGTGAATGCAGATAACCTTGTTTCAGTATATCATATACACCGTAAAAAACAGCACCCGAAGGAGCCATGCTTATAAGCGATGGTACTAAACCCTTGTAAAGAGAAAAGAAGCCTTCAGTCCGAATCATGTACTGGAAAGCACCAATTACACCACCCAAAGCTTCTCCACCAGGTGCGACTAACTTGGTCCGGATCTGAATGACAGACAAAGTAAATTTTTCAAGTGACTACGCTGCAAAAATAGCTAAATGTATAAACTTGCTTTCATTAGCTACAAAATCCAACTTTTTCCATACAAGATTCAGGTTTTCACTCTGATCTAAGAAAACATACATAAGTATTACAGCATTTTCCTCACAAGTCTGACT
This sequence comes from Astragalus glycyphyllos, assembly GCA_963573325.1. Classification (NCBI taxonomy): domain Eukaryota; kingdom Viridiplantae; phylum Streptophyta; class Magnoliopsida; order Fabales; family Fabaceae; genus Astragalus; species Astragalus glycyphyllos. The sequence continues at coordinate 77,089,491 of OY754307.1, forward strand.
TAGAACACACATGCCTGAAATTGTTTCGAGTTGGAAGGGGTTACGGGATATGAAGTGGATTTGGATCCGCTCATTTCAACTTCTAAATCACCTCAGCAATTCCTATACAGGGCCTATAATCCATGACAGAACCAATGTTCTGTCCATATGAATCATCTTATGCCAATTAAACCATAATTTTTCATTTGACTTTTTATGCATCACAGTGAAACATATTTGGACACAATGGGGCACAACAGGCTTGCTAGGAAGAAAGAAACAACCTTGCTTCATTACAGGACAATCGTTAAGCAGAGCACTGAAATTACCAACAAGTACTAACACTCCCACCCCCAACACTACAATACTCAGTTCCTTGGCCATCATTGAATTCGTATACAAGCATAAGGGTCATGTTTGTGTGCCAGTGTGACTGCATGATATTTTCAAGCAAGTTTATTCACTTGAAAAATGAACTAAGAAATGATAATTAAATTTACCACATACAGTATCAAGGGGCAGGCAAATAATAGTGGCAGTAATCCCAGCAGCAGCACCAGCAATAAACCTCTCAAAGTTGGTAGTTTCTTCATTTCCTGAGAATCTAAGTAGTTGCTTTCTATAGGTATCAAAAGCACAAAAATTAACAGCTTTAAAAGGAGCCGTTCGCAGAACATTTACAAGGTTCCCTTTCCAAAAGCCTCTCAAGCCTTGAGAAGTTGCAATTGATTTAATAAGCTCAAATATATTCCTCTTTTCACCACGAACTATGTATTCCAATTTCAGTCTTTCAAGTGGGGCAACACAAGTTCTGATAAAGCCAAATGCATTCTCAGTCACAATATAAAAGAGATAAGAATCAAGTACTATGCAAATCCATATAGCCTAAATTTTTAAATTAAAAGAAAAAGGTGAAATTAAATATACCTAGAAACCATTGCAGCTATAGCACCAGACCAAAGATGCTTGGTGGTGTTGTTGACGGCATGGCGTCCTGTAACCCTAGCTTTTTTATGCGAAGTGACACTGTCCAAGGTTGTTTCTTTATCGGAGACGTGGTCGCCGTTTTGAAGAACGTATGGTTTGGATTCGGCATGAAGTTTAGCACTTGGCAAGCTTACGGACAAAAAGAACCCAACCGGAACCCTTCTCCGTCGCGGGTGGGGATTTGCTTCGTGAGAAGCAGTTGTGGGAATTCTCGATGAAATGAAACGAACAAAGGAATCGGGAATTACAGGTTCAAGAAATAAGCCGCCACCGCCGGCGGTGAATGAAGCATAATCGGAATTGGGATTGAAGAAAATGGGAAGAGAATGGGAATGCCGTTGGTTGCAAAGGTCCCCTTCTAGTGCTGCCATTTCGAGAGTGAAAGGGCTCGCTTCTTGGCTAACTAGTAAGAGGTGTGTTACGAACGCATAACGCTCTCTTTGATTCAATATAAAAAAAAAAGGCACATAACGCTCTCAATTACCAGTAGTAAGTATTTATTTATAACTTGTGAGAACGCAAACTGAATTTATTTGCGGATTGTGAGTTTTCATCGCTTGAGAAATAGATAGGGTAGGGTGACTTCCCTCGACTCCATCGATAAACAAACAAATTATTCGTCTCCTTTCTTGCAAATGCTACTATTGAAGTACTAGTATCCTTCTCTTTGAGCAAGAGTGCCCAGGCTACTTATCACAACGAAATAAAATCTCAACATTATCTCGGTCACTTAACTATATTTTGATAAAGAAGGGCATGATTAGCGATGTCGGGATATGCATCATGATATTAATGAGTTTAATTTAGGGTAAATAGTGAATTTGGTCCCGAAAGTGTAACTCGCTGTCAATTTGGTCCCTCAATAAAGCAAAAATGCAAAAAGGTCCCTCAATGTTTAATCCGTCCGTCACGTTAGTCCCTCCCGTTAATGTGCGTCGTTAACTCAGTTAATCCATCTGTTACTGTCAATTTAGTCCCTGAAAGATGTCACTTACTGTCAGTTTGGTCCATGAAACATATACGTTAATTCATTTTAGCCCCTCGAATCTTAAGTTACTTCTGCAGAATTTTAAATTAGAATTTACTAGCAGATGAAGTTCAAACATCAATCTGTTATGAGATTTAGGTTGAAAAATATCATCGTCAATTCTGTGAATCATCTTCACCTTAACAATACATCAAGTCATTCGAATTGTTTCAAGTTAAATTTCACCCAAATTCCCAATTTTTTACAAATAACAATTCATAGAATATTTAACATATAGCAGATTTGACTAGTAGATAGCGGACAGAAAAATTAGACATACTCTTATTTAGCAAGCAGTAGCGGTTAGCATTTCTGAAGTAGCAGAAAAATTACATATTTAACTAGCTTATAGTGTTTTTTGAAACGCTACTTCAAGTAGCGTTTGAGCTTATAGTTTATAACGTCTCATTTTTTAGTCAATTTTAATCTCATTATTATTTTAGTATTCTTTCTTTATCCCCAACTAAGGGGGCCCGTCTTTCATGTGTTGGTGTGTTGGTGTGTTAGTAGATGGTTATTATTATTATTATTATTAGAATTAGAAATAGAAATGTGTTGGGTGTTGCATGATATCAGGTCGGTAATTCATAATGCTACTAGTTATAAATTCTCCTTTTTTGAGATTCTATCTTTGCTTCCGGAAATTTCTAGAAATTATTTTGTTATAATGATTTGGGGCTTATGGAAGCGAAGGAATGATAAAGTCTGGGATAATGTGATGAAACAAATCCAATTGTCAATTCAAGTTGCTTCGGATTTACTTTTTTGTTGTCAAGAGGCTCGCAAGTCGAAGGAGCCGATGATGAGTGCAACAAATCCATCTCGTAGTAATGCCGTTGCTGCGTGGTCACGGCCAGCAGCGGGTGAGTGGAAGTGCAATGTTGATGTCGCCTTGTTTGAGGATGGTAGATTTGGGATTGGTTTTTGCATTAGAGATGCGGATGGAGCTTTTGTGAAAGCGAAGACGGTTTGATACTATGGTACTCCCCAACCTCAAGAGGCTGAAGCTGTGGGTTTGTTAGAAGCTATTACTTGGTTACAAAATTTCAACGTCCAAAGAATAACCATCGAGCCTGATTGCAAAGCGCTAGTAGATGGCGTTAGCGGAGTTGTTTCTTGTATTACCGAGTATGGTTCCATTTTAAAAGCATGCCAGCAACATCTCTCAAATTTACAAAACTATGTGGTTAGTTTTACCCGGAGGCAAGCGAACCTTGTGGCTCATACTTTAGCGAGAGCCTCAAGACTTCATACTAGCTCCCATGTCTTTGATTGTATTCCACCTTGTATTGCAACTTTGCTTTTAAATGAAATTATATAAGTTTCTTTTGGTCAAAAAAAAAAAGAAATGTTTTGGGTGTTAGTGGGTAGTTATCATTACAATAAGGGCATTTTGGTCAGAAAAATCTGACACCAAAATGACAGTTTTTTTTTTAGAATCCCCTTTATTAATACTTATTGATAAAGTAAAATGATTTTTTATATATCCCGCAGTACCGTACATACCTTTCCCTTATAAGTTTACAATTTTTTTCTTCTTTATGTTATGCCATCTTATTGAATGACAGTAGGAGTTGTAATGGGATTATATTTTATGTTTCTTTTTATAAGTAAATTACACTACTAAAATAAGTAATTAGTTTTTTTTGTACAAATAGGGAAAAAAGCAGAAAAAGAACTATGTAGAAAAGAAAATCCCACTAGCATCAGCTAGTAGCTAGGTACTGAAAAAACTAAACCATGATAGAAATAAATACATATATTATAAAACGTTCCACTGGCCGCAAGTTTCACTAATGTGGCGGTTGTCCTGCATAACAACGACGTATAATCTCAGTGACATTTCGTTTGGTTACCACGTATGATAACTCTATTTCATATAGAGTTATTTACGCATCTAAAACTAAATAATTGCTAAGTTCTAAGTAAGAATAAATAGTAAAAATAGCTAAATAAATAAAATAACAATATTCAAAGTTTGAAGAAGGGTTATGTTTATGAGTAAGCATTTTGCATATATTTTGGTATTTTGATGTGTTTGTTCAGTGTACAAGCAACAATGCACCTGCATTGGAAACAGACTACAATGCTTGAAGAATTTCTAGACCATCAAAATGCACCAACACTCAATTGATGACATCATGCTTAGTCATAAAGGCTTGCACACGCAACTTGCAAATTTCGGCGTCTACCATAAAAAGATAGCTTTGAAGAGTCACTCACCTAGGGACACATGTTCATCCATTAGTGGACCTCCCTTCTTGGTTGATTGATGGATTTGAATTACTTTATTGGCTGAGATGACAAAAAGCAACCTTACCTTCACCATCAAGTAAACTTGGTCACCAAGGAAGTTCACTTTTGAAGCCTATATAAAGACCTTCACCTCTCATTTGTATTACATTCCATTACACTTCCATTCCATATCATAGCATAAGATACACTAAGATAGTTAGTTTTCATTTTTCTCTTGTAAGAAGGCAAGGAAGAAATTGACAACTTCTTTCTTTACTTCTACACAATTAAGTAAAGTGCTAGTTGAATGCAGTGGAGTTGATGCACCCGCATTGCTTGGCAAATTCATGAAGGGAAACTCCAATCGTGTAACTTTTATCTTATTATTTTCCTTTTGTGATTTCAATTATATGAACATGACTTATTTAGCTTATATATGCTTTGTGATGTCTAGCATGAACTAAACTCTTTTGGTTGGGATGTTTTAGGTCTTATAATGATCTTTTAAGTACGTTATTATGTTCATGTGTAATGTGTGCATTTTAGTTTTTGTTTTATACTTCTTCCAATACTTATTTTAAGGTTGATCGCTTAGAATAAGTAGAGTTATAAATACAGACATGGTTTATAACTAGAACTCAAGAACTAATATGGATAAGAGTTTTAATTAAGGAAAATTTGTTAAAACCATGCTAAAACTTAAATATAGGATAGCATAGTCCATAGGGTGATACTGTGGGTACTTAAAATACAGGAGTGAACTTATTTAGCATCTTAGACATAAGAGCTTGTAATGAAACTCTGAAGACAGTGACTGAAAAACACATTTCTAATGCAACAACATTCAGTGCACCTGCATCACATATAAACACAAAACTCTTAAAAGTGACTTATTTGGCAAAGAACATCCCAACTATCATTCTCCACTGATTTCAACTTATTTTATAACTTATTTACATTCTGTTTTCACACCACTCTCCATTGTTTATTACTTGGTTACTTCACACTAATCTTTCTATATACAAAGACATAAAAATTAATCCAATCCCTAGGGGTACGATCTCATCTTCTCTATATTACTTGTTGTAGACTGTGTACACTTGCACATTATTTGATTTTCACACCAACGTACATGTCATGGAAGTTCAACATGGCTCGCACGTCATTGTCGGTCTTCACATCCAATGAGGACTAGTAAACACGACCATCATCACCAAAATTGGGTTTGTGATAAGTGATATTAATGACCTCTCGGTCATCACCCCGCACTTGCACCTTACTCTCCATTTTATCTTTTAGAGAAGCGAATGTGATGTCCTGGAGTCTGCATAAAATAGGATTTGGACACCAAAAAAGACATCATCTTCTCTGTTGGTGAGTGTGCCCCGATGGTGAATGACAGTCACTGTGGAATCACGAGAATATTGAGTTGAAAGGGTGTTTATTTTATTGTGTCGTGTGTGAAAGAAGTTGGAATCAGAGGATGTGTTGTGTGTGAAAGAACTGAAACCCTTTTTTTTCATGCCAAATAACTGAAACCCTAAATGGGTATATTTATAGGGAAATATTCGAAACCCTAAATCAAGTTTCCACACCTAACTCTGACTTCCCAATCCCCAATAGGAGGATTCAATGATGTACGTAGCTTTCAGTCTGAAAGGACAACCACACTTCTTTGAAAACCTTGCTCTAGAACAACTGATCTGTACTCCAACATATCTATCATGTTCTTGCAACCCAAAATAATTTTATTCTTCTTCCCCTTACGTACAATTCATTGAGGACTAAGAACTAATAATGATAACAACCACTTTGTTTGCTTCCCCGATGGCTCTAGCCCAACGTACGAGATCCTCACGGGTAGCAAGAATCTATAAAGTGATTAATAATTTATAAATAATCGTAAACAATTTTTAGGGAGATATGTACCTCTGTAGTCGTAAATGCATCCGATAAATCCATAGTAAATGGAAGATTATTATCAGTCGTAGCTATATCTATTTTATTTATAAAATAAATATAATTAAACAAAAATAGTTAAATATAAACATATAAATTTTAAAAAAATAAAAAACATTCTAGATTTATCTAAAACACATAAATCCGTAATAGAAAAAAATAAAATTTTCTGGATCTATGTGTTATAGGTAAATTCAGAATAGGGAATTTTTTTTTGGAAATATACATTTTTGGAGTTTCGGAATTACCTTTTTTTAGATGATTCCCGGAAAATAACTAAATAAGTTTTCCAGAAATATCTTTTTGCGAGGTTAAATCCGGGAATGACAGAAATTTTGGAGCTCTCGTAAAATTTTTGTGAAAATGAGAGAGGTATTTTCAGGTTAATAACGATCTATAAGGGGGTATGTAAAATAAAAACCTTTTATTATTAGAGATTATAGATAGATACTTTTTTTTGTCTAGCACACATACTGTGCTCACCTTGTGATCGAACCGAGAGCCGACCCGACGGGTTTAGTCCATCATGGCTTTCTCATAATTTTTTTTACAACAATCCTTCATTAGTAACACTTTTATGAATTTTTTATACCAGCCTCACATGTGCAAAGTCTTTTTTTTTTTGACAAAATGTGCAAAGTCTTGAAAAGGCCAAAACATTGTCTCTTTTTTTTTTTACAAAGTTTGTTACCATCATTATAAAAATAAATTGATTCTGTATAAAAATAAATTAATGGTGGATGCCTCTCGATATTGAGTGAGAAAAATTTTCTCCAATCAATTAGATCTTCTTCCGCTATTCAGAGTATCTTCCTCACATTATTACACCCTAATTTTATGGATTATGACATGATATAAACAAAAAAGAAGTAGTAATTAAAAACTGTTTATAGAGGTAGCCAATAGCCATCGTTCCACAATCTAATTATTTTACTATTGAAAGTTAGCTATATTTTCTAAGTCTTTGTCTTGGAAAAAGAAGGTGAAGAATCAATAATGCGAGGTCTTCTCTCCCAAGTGTGAGAGCGTGAGTGAGGTCTTCTCTCCGACGGTGTGAGAGTTCCCAGTTTTTCTTCTAGTTTTCAAACTGAGTAACGTTTTTCTGTTTCCAGACACAATGGAGAATTTGTCAATTCGTGAAAGTGATGAGATTGAGTTTGGTGATGAAGGGGTGGAGGAAGGGTTGGCGGCGCAGCCTCTTTGTTTGGTGGGGAGATTCCATACTGATAGGAGTGTTAGGGTTGCGATGATGAAGGACAAGATGGCGGAGATCTGGCGGCCAGGGCGTGGAGTTACGATCAACGAGATACAGCCAGGGATATTTGCTTTTCAATTCTATCATGAGTTGGATGTCCAAAAGGTTCTTAAACAAGGTCCATGGTACTTTGATAAAAATTTACTTGTTCTCAGTGTGATCCAAGAAGGGGTGCCTCCACAAGATGTTCCTCTCTACCAAGTCCCTTTTTGGATACAAGTGCATGATCTTCCTTTTGGCTTCATGTCTGAGTCGGTTGGTAAGGGTTTGGGAAACTCCATAGGCGTCTTCTTAGAATATGATGAGAAGAACTCTTCAAATTTCCTGCGGTCTTTTATGCGTATAAGGGTGATGGTCGATGTTACATTTCCGTTAATGAGATCAAAGAAGATACGGAAGCAAGGTGGGGAGGCGAGAATGGTGTCGTTTAAGTACGAGAGGTTGGAGGTATTTTGCTATATTTGTGGGAGGCTAGGGCATGGTGAGAGTTCATGCGAGCAGCGTTTTGTTATGGGTGTGGATGACGGCGTGAGGGGATGGGGGCCTGAACTTCGTGCTGAAATGCGTAGGGGGGCTGCCATCACAAGGTCTCGGTGGCTGCGTGATGCCGGCGACGGTGGATGGGTGAACCCTAGCCAATCATTCAATGCTAGGCGTGATCCAAGGAGTGAGGGGCGCGAAAATCAAGGAGCAAATCAAGGAAGTTATAATTCTCCTATTAATGAGGCCGAAAGTTCTCCTATTAATAAGGCAAATTTTTCTAACGCAAAAGTATCTAGTAATATGGTTGCAATATTCAAGGATCCTCAATCTTTTTTCCCTATCAAAAAAACCGGTGCTAATGATACATTGAACTTGGTCACGGTTACTAACAAAAATGCTACTGAGGATGTTATGGTTATTGACCAGGATCGCAAACGAAAAAAGGGGAATGAGTCAGAATTGGAAAATACTAGTGAGGAGCCAACGGTGGAGACTTTGGGTGACGTGAATATGCTGCATGGTAGACAAAATTTTTTAGAGGCAGGTCCTGGCAAGCAGGCCTGCCAGGACAAATGAGTTTCATTAGTTGGAACTGCCGGGGCCTGGGCAACCCGAGTGCAGTTTCGTCCATCCGTGACCTCGTTCGGGCGTACCATCCGGACGTAATCTTTTTGTGTGAAACTTTGGTACATGCTAATAGAATTGAAGACATTCGTGTTAGGCTGGGTTTTGATAATGCTTTTGCTGTGGATAGAGTTGGTAGAAGCGGGGGTCTTGCTTTGCTTTGGAAGCATCCGTTTGATTGTCGTATCTTGAATTATTCTTCGAATTTTATTAATGTGGAGGTTAGTTCTGTGGGCCGTCCTCTTTGGCGGCTTACGAGTTTTTATGGGTATCCGGAAAGTGGAAGAAGGAGAGACTCTTGGGATCTTTTGAAGACGTTATCTAGGGACAACGATTTGCCATGGTGTGTTATGGGAGACTTCAATGACATTCTTTCCAATGACGAGATTAGAGGACAACAAGATCGTCAACCGTGGGTAATTCGTGGTTTCCAAGAAGCTATTCAAGAGAGCCATTTAGTGGACCTTCCCATGGAGGGTCATAGATTCACGTGGATTAAGAGTTTGGGTACGTCGGAAGTAAAGGAAGGGAGACTTGATCGTATTTTTGCTACTCAATCTTGGTTGGATACTTTCCCTAATAATAGATTTGTGAATGGAGTCTCGGATAAGTCGGATCATAGTCCTTTGTGGTTGAGGTTGAATTACTTGGAGAGAATCTTGAGGAGGCGTGAGTTTCGGTTCGAGAATAGTTGGCTTGAAGAAAATGAGCTTCCCTTGGTGGTTGAGGAGAGTTGGAGTCGTAGTGACGGGTTGGGCTTCCTTGATAAATTAAATCATTGTACATCGGCGGTGGATGCTTGGGGTAAGAAGCTTAGATCAAGGTACCGGGATGAGATCAATGAATGCCGTCGCTTAATTGATGAATTGCGTGTCATGCCTGGTGGGGGTGAGGATCCGATGGTTATAGAGACCAAGAATCGTCTAAGCACTTTGTTAGCGCAAGAGGAGGCTTTTTGGAGACAACGTGCTAAGGTATATTGGTTGCGTGACGGGGACACTAACTCTCGCTTCTTTCATGCGATGGCTAGTGCACGGCGGAGAAGGAATCACATTTCAAAGCTAGTTACAGAGGATGGTGTGGAAGTGACGGACCAGCAGGATATTTGCGCAGTGGCTAGGGGTTATTTCGCAAATCTTTTTCATGGTGGGGGAGGTGATTATGGGAGCGTTATTGATCATGTTCAGCCACGGGTATCGGATAATGATAATCACTTATTGGTGCGTCCTCTTGAGATTGAAGAATTCAAACAAGCTCTTTTTCAAATGCATTCCGACAAAGCGCCAGGACCGGATGGGTTAAATCCGGCTTTCTTCAAGAGGTTCTGGAATTTATGTGGAGTGGAGTTGTTTAACATTGGTAGGGAGTGGCTGGTCATGGGCGAATTCCCCCCTAATATAAATGATGCTAATATTGTGCTAATTCCAAAGGTGGAGAATCCTACGTCTATGAAAGATCTTCGGCCCATTTCTCTTTGCAACGTCATTTACAAGATTATCTCGAAGGTACTTGCTAATAGATTAAAACCTCTACTTCCAAAGTTTATTGCTCTTGAACAATCTGCCTTTGTGGAAAATCGATCTATTCTTGATAATGTGTTGGTGGCGTTTGAAACATTACATCATTTGAAGTGCAAAACAACGGGGAAGAAGGGGGAGCTGGCGCTAAAAATTGATATTAGTAAGGCTTATGATAGAGTGGATTGGGTCTACTTGCAGCGTATTCTTGTGAAGATGGGATTTGATGACCAATGGGTTCGGTGGATGCAAATGTGTTTGGAAACAGTTACTTACTCAGTTATGATAAACGGTGAAAAAGTGGGACCTATCATTCCAGGGAGAGGACTGAGGCAGGGTGACCCACTGTCACCTTACCTATTTATATTGTGTGCAGAGGGTCTCACTACTTTACTACAGAGAGCTGAGAGCAGAGGGGATATTCATGGTGTGAAGGTGTGCAGAGGGGCTCCTTCTCTCTCACACCTCCTTTTTGCTGACGATTGTTTCTTGTTTTGCAGAGCCGATGCTAGAGAGAGTAGGCATCTCAAGGATATTCTTAACACCTATGAGAGAGCATCGGGGCAAGCTATTAACTTACAAAAATCTGAAATTTATTTTAGCAGGAATACTTCACAGGAGGCTCGCTTTGATGTTACAGCTATATTGGGAGTCACAGAATGTCTTGGAACGGGCAAATATTTGGGACTTCCGTCTATGATTGGAAGAAACAAGAAACAACTCTTTGGCTACCTGAGGGATCGGATTTGGAGGAAGATACATCATTGGTCGGGGAAGCACTTATCTAAGGCTGGCAGGGAAGTCTTAATCAAGTCAGTTGCTCAATCCATTCCAACTTATTGTATGAGCACCTTCATGCTTCCATCTACACTGGGTGAGGAGCTTGAAAGAATGATGAATTCATTTTGGTGGGGTACGAACCGTGGCACGAGGAGGGGTATTCATTGGTTGAGTTGGGAGGAGCTGTCGGTTAGAAAGGAGTTTGGAGGTATGGGCTTCCGTCATCTTCATGGCTTCAATTTGGCAATGCTGGGGAAGCAGGCATGGCATCTTGCTACTCGTACAGATACTATTGTAAGTAGAATCTTTAAAGCTAAATATTATCCTAATGATGACTTTATGGGGGCTCGCTTGGGCCATAATCCCAGCTTTGTTTGGCGTAGTATCTTCTCTTCCCGGGTAGTTGTGAATTTGGGGGCACGTTGGAGAATTGGGAATGGCGACAAAATTTCAGTTTGGAGAGATCCGTGGTTGAAGGGACGTAGTGATAGCTTTGTTAGATCACCTATGGCTCAAGAGATGGAAGAAATGAGGGTTAAGGACTTGATGAACCAAGACAATAGTGGTTGGAATTATGGCTTAATTGATCAACTTTTTTGTCAAGAAGAGGCTATGCTCATCAAAAGCATGCCAAGGTACAGTGACTTGGAGGAAGATAAATTATCTTGGTGGCGGAGTCGGTCCGGTCTTTATTCGGTTCGCTCGGCTTACTATGCGCTTATGGATACTCCGGAAATTATTAATAATTCACATGCTAGAATTGACGGTGATTGGATGTCCATTTGGAAAGCGGGCGTTCCACCGAAAGTTAAATTATTAATTTGGAGGCTTGCTAGGGGGTGTCTTCCTACTCGTAGTAACTTGGTTAAGAGACATGTTGATTGCACCGTTTTGTGTCCTTTTTGCGAACAAGAAGAGGAAACAGATAGTCATGTTTTTTTGGAGTGTAGCGCTGTACAGGAAGTGTGGCAGAAGCTGGACTTGTTGCTGCCCTTTCGGGTTGCAGCAGAAAACGCAGCAACTCTGCGTGATGCCATTTTTTCGATGCTGGGTTCGTTGTCCGTGACTAGTAGAAACAGGTTTTTAATGGGTATTTGGGCTCTTTGGCGTCGCCGTAATGACAAGGTTTGGGCTAGGGTGTTACAACTGGTTGAGCAAGTCGTTCACACCGCGAAGGATATGTTTGACGCTTGGTTTGGAGCGCGCCAGCAACAACACCATCCTCCTGTGCTCTCGGGCCAGCAGCTGCCACGGGTATTGAGGTGGGTTCGGCCAGCAGCAGGAGCTTTAAAATGTAACGTCGATGCGGCAATTTTTGCGGAAGACAACAAATATGGTATTGGTTTGTGTATTCGAACGTCCACAGGTGATTTCTATAGAGGCAAAACTATGTGGTTCCATGGAGTCCCAACACCGCAAGAAGCGGAGGCAATTGGTCTTAAGGAAGCATTGGCTTGGTTGGAAGCTTTGGGGCTATCTTCTGTTTCCATTGAACTGGACTGTGCTCCAGTTGTAAATGGCTTGAAGGTAGAGCCTTTGCCGAATACCGAGCTTGGTACTATTTTATTGTATTGTTGTAATAGATTACGTATTTTTCCTAGCTTTGAGGTTAGCTATATTCGGAGACAAGCTAATTTTGTTGCTCATACGTTAGCACGGGCATCAAGATTGTTTGCTAGTTCCCACGTTTTTGATTTCATTCCAACCTGTATTGAAACAATTCTGTTTAATGAAATGAATTAAGTTTGTTCTTGTAAAAAAAAAACAAAAAAGAAGTATTTTCTGGGCTGTTTAGCTCTTATTATTACCAAAAAAAGAAGAAGTATTTTCAATTGCAATTTTATGAAAGATTTTTTGTTACCCTTGAAAATCTTTTAATTTATTACCACGTTTTACTTTTTTTTAACACGGTCCGATAACCTCATAATCTTGTAATTGATTTGACATATTATAAATACTTAGCGACATTAAAGGTAATTAAAAATTATTATTTTTTTAGAGGCAAAAAGAAAAGAAAAGAAAAGAGAGAGGGGGGTATACCCGATATAAAAGGGAGAGAGAGGCTATATTTTGGCACAATATCAAAACTTTCTTTCGTATTCTTTCGTAGAGTCTTATTGAGTTATTTCCCTTCCGTTTTCTTGTCAATGGTTTCCTTAGCGGTAGACAAGGTTGCAACAGAACCAGCGACAACAACAAAACCAAACAAACAAAAGAGAAAGATTGAAATCAAAAAAGTTGAGCAGCAGAGCAAGCGTCACGTGACCTTCACAAAACGCAAACAAGGTCTCATCAACAAAGTCACGGAACTATCCATTCTGTGTGAAGCAAAAACCGCTTTGATCATCACTTCTTCAAACGACAAGTTCTTCGCTTGTGGTTACCCCACTCCTGACACCGTCATTCAACAATTTCTCGCTCAAGGGAACCCTTTTTCGCCGAACCAACAAGAAAATCAAGAAGATGTGAAGGCTAAAGTTGAGACGCTAAGGCTTAAGTACGAGGAAATTCAAGATCAGTTGAAAGAAGAGAAGAAGAAGTTGCATGCGCTGATGGAGACATACAAGAACGGTTCACGTCCCTCTTCTTGGTGGAATCTGTCCATTGAGGATATGAGTTTGGAATGTCTTAAACAGTTTATGATTTCTGTGGAACATTTGAAGCTTAACATAGTTACAGCCATGGAAGCTATGATTTTCAGTTCGCTTGAACCATTAGTTTCTCCAAGGCCACCAACCTTATCAAGTTATCCTTTCTTGAGTGAGTGCTTCCTTGAGCAACAAGTTAACTATGATGATGATGCTGCTTGTGCTAGTTTCATGGTTCCAGATAGTTTTGATCATTATTATTAGTTAGATATATATTTCTATATATAATATATTTCCCTTTCGTATGTAGAAATATTTGGCTATGTGGTGCACATTGGTGCAGAATATTGATAGTTTGCTTGATTGTTGATTAGGGTTTCAACAGTTTTAGTTTTTCTCCTAAAGAATTTAGACTTGATTTTAATCTGTGCAAGCCCTACGAATTTAATATTGATTATTATTGAGTATATGAGTTATGAGTTATTGGTTTATATTGATATATCTGAGAAAATTTTAACTTTGTATTCCTACTTGTGCCGTGGACAATTTAGTGCTCTAGGGTCCCAGGAAGGTAGTTAGCGAGTTAAAGGACATGAAGGAGTTGCAAGAAAAAGGTTCAGAATTCAAACCCCGGAAACTAACATTTCCCCACCCCAGTAACATTTGCTTATCAAAAAAAATTTAGTGCTCTAGGAACTAAGTGGTCTTTGAACAAATACATGACTCACTTAATATATTTTCAACAATCGTAACCCTAACTCGTGCTTCGCGCACGGGAAGAAGTTCTAGTTACAATGTACAAACAAAATGCATCCATACTATTTCATTAGTTTCATGCCATATTTAATTATGCTATCAAATACATTCTGATGGATAGCATAATTTAAAAACACACAGAACTAATAAATTGATTTAAGAACCATTCTGAAATACTATAACCTAGACATAGTTTCCAGGTTCTAGTAAATAGTAGTAATGATATTAGCTGCAGGTTTCCCAGCCACATAGCTTAGACTGAGGCAAAGTCTAATTACAGAAAAATCTTAACTCTGCTATTTGCCGATCACCTCATAGAGTGAAACATTTCATAAATGCAGCTGACATGGTAGTTCCAAGATCCAGGAGTTTATGAATTATATCCCCTGTAAATATGGTTTTTCAAGTGGTTGTATAGTAAGGATTTTGGATTGTGTATATCTATCTCTTCCCTTTGCATTTATGAAGCAAATAATGTAAATGAGCATGGGGCTACACATCTAATATGCATTCAATATGAATGCCAATCTACTACTAGTACTTAAGAGAATAGATTTAAGAAAACTGCTGTATATCTAACAGTATCATACCACTAGCAACTTTTGACTAATTTTTACTATAGAATTGTAGTATAAATGTTAGATAAATCATAGAATTAGTGATTACTTAAATGTCCAGAAGTTAATAAATGTTGACAGATCTTCATTTTCTGCCTTTAGTCTCTGTAGGACCTATGGATCAGAGTGATCATCTTGATTAATTTTCTGACACTTAAGCATTGAATTATACATATAGTTATGTTAAATTGTTATTTATTCAGGTAGTTACTGCAGATGGTGTAGCATACAGCAACGAAACACATTTTCTCATTAATTCTGAAGTATATTTTTATGGCAGTAATTTTGATCTGTTTGGTTACTTTGCATTAGAAATTTCTTGCCTTCAAAAAACATCCAAAACATAAATCAAGTATTAGCGAAAAAGACCACTATATGTACATAATTAATTTCATTATAATACTAGGTTAGTTTCTACATAGTCACTTATTCTGACTCCTTCTAACACACAGTATCAGAACTTAGAGCTAGATTAATTAACTTACAGCTAGATACTATATATAAAGAAAAGTAACGCTTAGAAAGATAGATAACATAAGATTGGTCCATGCAGTTCTTCATAACATTCCTAGCTAATTAAGTAGAACAGAAGAAGGTGGAGGTAGTCTTCAAGAATTTGGAAGGGTTCTGATCTAGTGGATGCATGAATTTGCAGTTAGGACAAGCAGGGGAAGATTTACACAGCATTACCAACATGTGGCATCGCATGCAAACCGTTGCAACCATCTCTTTGTAATCTCCCTCTGATGACAACCATGAAGGGGATCCATTATTTTCTGTCAAACTCTTAGGAGAACCAGAATTCTGCTTCTTGTTGGTATAATTATAATTATAACTATAATCATTGTCTTCTTTTTTCCTTTGTGATTCACATGTTAAGTTTAGCTCAAGGTCTAAGCTCATGTGAGGAACAGAAGAAGGTGGTTGGACTTGTAGGCTTCTTTTTGAGTCCTCCACCTTTGTGTTACACAACTGTATCTGCCCTGACTGCACATAAAAAATATTAAATTAATTAGGATTTGTCGATCAGAAGATTAGAGAATGACACAATATAGATACTAGTATAGTACAAGATATATATATATACCTGAATAGTGAGGTATTGAGACCATTTATCTGAAGGAAAAGAGGAGTGAAGGAGAAGGTCAGTATCAAAGACAGATTTCCTTTTCTCCTCTAAATTGATTTGATCCTTGAAGAATTCTTTAGCAAATGGTTCTTCTTCCCACTTTCTTTTCTTTGATGATTCATCGTGAACTTCAGTTCTTGGAGTCTCAGCCAGTGCTTTGTAAAAAGAGACCATAGTAGCTAGCTTCAATTAAATAAATAGTGGTTGTAGGAGTTGAGTTGTGTTGTGTGTGTCTATCTCTTGGTCATCAAATGTAGAGTGAGGTGTTTATATATATATAGTTGGATGTTTCCCTTGGACTTGTAAGAAGAATTTAATAGGGGCAAACGTTCAAGGTCTAAATAGTAGGGCTTTGCTTACGTATAACGTGCTTTTCCCAAGTTGCCTTCCGAATACTACTAATAATACTCGGCTTCCAGCCAGAAACTCTTAAATGTGATTTTTTTTAAACATTTAGTCAATTTGAATCTTGAAATTTCACAAAAATTCAATTTAGTTTCTTTCTGAGATTATGAGGCCTAAGTTGCCTTTCGAAAAATGTGAGTAGTTTACCTAATCTCATCTTTTTTTGTACGATATACAATATCACTTTTATTTCTCAAAATTTGCTGCATGCATCCCATAATTTAATACTCCAACCTAATCTAAATGTACAAATATACAAGTCAATCGCGTGTCTAGGTGGAATTTATCTTTTAGGTGAGTCTTAGATTGCTTTTGAAAAATTATGGCATAATCTACCCTAGGACACGGGGGTCGACTCGGTGCTCTCGGGTTCGATTCTCGTAGTGGACAAACTGTCAGTGTGAAATTTGATCCTAAACACAAGGAGATAATATTAGTCTTTCGTTGAAAGCATTGAGAACTTCCGTAGCCAACAGTGGTCCGGAATAAAAGGTATCATAGTATTTTGTCATTTTTTTAAAAATTATTTAGGCTTTGTTCGGTAAAAAGAAGCGGATAAGCTAGCTTATAGCGGACGAGCTGATAGCGATAAGCTAGCGGATTGAATTTTAAGTGTTTGGTAAAATTAGCAGTTGAACTAGCTTATAAATATAAAATGACATAAATGGACATTTGTAATTAATGCTTAAATATGAAAGAGAAGAATCATTTAATAGTGGATAAATGAGGAATTTAATTAAAATTGTAAGGGTAAAAATGGTAGAAAAAATGAAACTCTATAAGCTAAAACGTTACTTCAAGTAGCTTTCCAAAAAACGTTATAAGCTTGTCTTGCCAAACAGCTACCACGAGGTTATCCGCTAGCTTGCAAAGCCTTAAATAGGACCATAATCATAGTATTATTTAAATTAAATTGAATTACTATTGAATTGAATGCCTCCTTGAGATAACATAGCCAAGCCGATAGGAAGCCGAAAGGGGAGGGGAAGCCATGGGCACTTAAGAAAGGCGGTGAGAAGTGGAGAAG
Organism: Astragalus glycyphyllos; assembly: GCA_963573325.1. Lineage (NCBI taxonomy): Eukaryota > Viridiplantae > Streptophyta > Magnoliopsida > Fabales > Fabaceae > Astragalus > Astragalus glycyphyllos. Next base: position 77,106,859 of record OY754307.1, read on the forward strand.
GATGAGAAGCATTAATGTATTGAGTGTGTAAGCAGATGAAGGGGAAGGTCATGAATGGCAATGGTTCTTTAATGTTGATAATAACTCCAACTTCCCCAATCGGGTCACTTGGAAAACCAATATCTTTAAAGCTCTCAACACCCTCTTCAGCCATTGAAACCCCCATTAAACACCCCCCTAGAAAGCTTTAAAGGCTTTCCCAACACCCTCCTTCATTAAACCAACCAAGTCCTAGTATGAGTAATTACCCAAAAAATATGAACTCAATTTTATTGTCTCTTCTCTTCTCTCTCCTAAATAAATCTTTCAAGCAACCCCTGCCCATTTGTCCTCCCTTGACATCATCTTCATCATCCCCATAGTTCCTCACAATTTAGCTTTAATATGAATTCCCTAATTGTAACATAAATAAAAAATGTCGTTTTGTGCAAAGGAGTATGTTAATTTACATTATGTACGTGTTGCTTGTTGAATGCAAATGGCTTGAAACTTAAGTAACTACTAACCCAGTACAGAATTATGTTATATGAAAAAGGGGTGTTTGCCACTGCCATTTAAAATAATAGTAGTATATATATACTCAGGGGACGGAGCGAGCCCATAATGGGTTTGGGGGTTGGGGTGGGGGGTCGAAATTTTTTGACACAAAGGTTATATGACACACTATCTGTAACAAAATACAAGAAAAAAAATGTGAATGTGTTTGCATGGGGAAAAACCAAATCGGACCGGCCGGAATTCTTAGAGGCTCGGTCGAACACAACTCACCTGAAGGAGCTCACCCCATTCTCCAATTCGTCGGCTAATACCACTCAGGCAGACGTCCTTCCCAATCCCTCGTTTGGAAGACTTATTTGTAACGGCAGGCAAACATTTAGTTGAATCCTTAAAATCCCTCTCTTATGTCTTCTAACGGCCGCAACGATCGTATTATGTAATAATTGTCATTAATTGTGTTGTATGTACTATAAATATTGCCCAGAGAGGCTAATGAAGATATCCCCAGAATTTTTACTCATTCCCTATACGATTTACACTCAATTCATACTATTCATCTGTTCGGTCTCTTTGCTTTCTCTACAAATAGATATAGGAGCAATACTCATTAATACATGTTCTCCCCACCAAATGTTAAAAGAATTCGACTACCCTTGTCAAATATTTGAACAAATACCAAACATGTTTACATTACGACTAGACTTGAAATCATATTGAGTATTAAGTATTCTATTCAATTTTAGTATTTCATTTATATTTTGTTTGTGTTTGAAAAAAAAAATCTAGAAAAAGAACGACTTAAAATTTTAAAATTCTCAAGCTTTTTTTTATCGTGTGTTAAGTTTTCGCCCCCCTTGACGCTCTTTCTGGTTTCGTCCCCAACTACTAGCATTTGTCTATTTTCATTTATCCATTCAAAATTTGTTGGATCACAGGGATCCTGAAATATCGTGAAGATCTTCGTATTTGACAAATAGTTAGCAAACCGTACAAGTGATTTAGACACCACACATTTCAACAAAATCTTGAAATATTGTGCGCATCAGTTCCCTCCCTTATGACGGCCATGGTGTTTGTTTCAAATCTATCACCATAATCCAGAGAATAAACGAGAATGAGTTTTCTCATGTTTATTACAAGATTTAAAATTTTATTCTTGTGTTTAAAGATTCTCAATAATGAAATAACTTCTAAAGGAAGGCGTGAGGTTATGGGTACAACGAGGTAGTGTTGTGACAAGCTTGGTTGATCTAGCTTGGATAAACTAATTTATAGTAGATAAGCTAGTAGAACGAATTTAAAGTATTTCGTAAAATTAATAATTTAACTAATTTATAAATATAAAATGACATAGATGACCATTTGTAATTGATGTATAAAAATAAGAAGGAAAGATCACTTAATAGAGAGGTTAAACGAAGAATTTAGTTAAAGTAATAGGGATAAAAAAGCGAGAAAGTGAAACATCGTAACCTATTTAAACTCAAAAACAACTTCAACGTAGCATCTAGAAAAACGATATTGGGGAACACTTGATATGAGCTTATCTACTAAAAACTATTTGCTACTCAATAAGCTAACAGTTTAGTCTCGCCAAACATAACCTGTAAAACCCCCCGGGTGTTGCCTAGTAGAGCATGACAATATTTGTATTCGGGAGGTCCCGGGTTTAAATCCCCAATATTTCTTTTGAGGTAGGGTAAATGTAATTCCTTTCGTAAGTCCCCAAAAAGCCTCACAGGCTTTCTCTGCTTTGGATTGAATGTCATCCCTTCACCCTAAAATTTCTATTCTAAAAAACCAAAACCTATAAATAAATTCATTTCCTTTTCACTCCATTGTCCATTCCATGCATTTTCATTTATACAAACATTGATATAGGATACTTGTTAGGTTTTGATTACTTATTTTAAATCCCCAGTATTTAGTATTAGCTCCAGTCCACAATATAAGAGATGAATAGTGTTTTTATGGTCTACAATATGAGATACAAACACAATTTTTAAGCTGTATTACATGATCACTCTCCCAACTTTACGTCTATTTAAGTGGTGTAGTTAAAAATAATGTCGTTAAAGAAGGTAAAATTTTAGGCTTGCTAAATGACATTGTCAATTTCAATGTCATTCGTTGATCTGTGTGATGTTTTACCTCTTATATTGTGACCAAAGGTAGTAATTAAGAATCTCCCTAAGACTCCGTTTGGCATAGTCAATCCGCTAGCTTATAACAAATAAGTTCATTGGAGGTATTTGACATGAGTAGCGTATAACATTTTATCAGTAGTCTATAGTGTTTTTTAAAACGCTACTTGAAGTAGCGTTTGAGCTTATAGCTTATAGTGTTTCATTTATCCTTCCATTTTTACCATTATTATTTTAATTAAATTTCATATTTATCCTTCGCCAAATGAATCACGTCTCTCAGTTTTTAGCAATAATTATAAATATTCATTTATGTCATTTTATATTCAATCCCGTAGCTTGTCTGCTATCCGCTATCAGCTCTTCCGCTATAAATATCCACTAGTTTTTTTCCCTATCCACTCTTTTTTGCCAACCACGAGTCTAAATCTATCTAAAAACCCAAATCTAAATTTATGTTTTTTTTTGTAGAAAATCAAACTACTTATCAAGATTTTTTGATCAACCGATAATAGAAATACAGAACAAAAAAAGTGGATCCAACTACCAGGCACAATTAAAGGCATCGAGAGAGATATGGAGGGTTCAATTTCAAGTAAGGCTACCTGTATTCATTAAAACCACCTTAAATTCACTTAAATGCAGACTTCAACAATGACCAAATTTAAACAACTTTGCTTTTTTGGCCATCCTTTCTCTTCATTCTCAACGACAGGTTTCTCCTGTTAAATGCCCCCAACCCACCTTGCCTTCCCATCATTTATGTTTCCCTCTTCCTTCCTCCAGTTTCAATCACTTCCAACGTACTAGAAACTGTCAGAATCTAATGAGCTACCTTTGCTCAAATTCACACTTATTTCTCATCCTCCCATATCTACCACCACTATGCACTAACCAAGCACTAAATGGAGAAGTCCTTTTGGAATTTAGATCCTCTGGAGCATGTAAAGTGTGGAGCAGGTTTCTGAGTCGTTAGATCTTGCTCTAGATCTAACGACTCAGAAACCTGCTCCACACTTTACATGCTTCATATGATCCAAATTCGTCCTTTTGAGAAATTGTGTAGTAAGCTTCAATATGTTTTTATTTTTATAATATATTAAATAAATTTTAGTTGTTACACTAGGTTTATGATCTTTGTTTTCTTGAATATGATTTTTTTTTATTCTTTAGTGAAGGCCCTCTTTGGTAAAAAGTGGCGAGTAGCAGATAAGCTAGTGAATAGTATATGAGCAAATAACGATAAACTAGCTAAAAACACATAATGTGTTTGGTAAAACTAGCGGTTAAACTAACTGATAAATATAAAATAACATAAAAGTTAGGAATTTAAAATTGTTTAATTTATTTTAATGAAGATAGAGAAAGGACTTAGGAAAAATACTGAGAGCAAGATGACAAAAAGTGTGAGACGCTATACACTATAAGTGTTGTTTCAAAATACGCTACTTGAAAGTAGCGTTTGAAAAACCGTTAAACACTACCCAAAAGAGGCTAAACACTCACTCTTAGAAAATCGACAATTAACCACGGCGAAAAGCCGCTGGTAATGCCAAAAATTCGTTGGTAATGACTCGTTTTCGACGGACAAAAAACCGTTGGAAAAGGGCGACTCAGTAATGGTAACCGGTCTTTTCAAACACCTCGTCAATAATTTCCCAATGGCTTTTCTGTCTGTAATTTCTGACCGTTATAGGCCGTCGGTAATTACTGAACTTTTTCGTTGGTAACTTACAAGCCAGGCAGTTCTGATCGACTTGCTGTTGGTAGTGGCAGATTCAGGAATTTCATATAGTGGGGCAAAAATTAATTTTATATTTTCTTAGAAAAATATTATAAGCATTTACAAAAACTCTGTTGGGAGGGGAGAACCCCACGGGCCAACAAAGCCGGGTACTCGTGGTCAGCCAGGTTCCTCGACGTAGATTAGTCATCGGCAAAGCCAGTGAAAACTGCGCACCAATGACATGGAAACCAAAAGAAAATATATAATTTTGCAATAAAAAAAGTAAAATCCAGGCTCGTAAGTAGACTTGTTTAGTCCTCAAGTATTAGTCAAACTAGCCGTCTGACCCGTGCTACGCACGGGGTTGACTAATTTTTAGTTAGCAAAATTAAAGTAAAATCGGAAGGGGAAAACCGAAAACCTCTTTAATAAACCAATCATTCAAGACAACAGTTTGCTGTCCACTGCAGGAATCAAACTCGAGAGCACTAAGTCGACCCCGTGTCCCAATGTAGCTTATGCCAGTGGACCAATGATGTTGGTTTGAAAAATATATAGTCAAATAATTGTGGATTGAAATTAAATTATAGCTATAAATTAAATAAGAAGATTATAAAATTTAAAAAGAATATTGACAAAAAACGTTGAAATTAAACATCCATAGATAATGGGAAGAAAATGTCTAAAACTTTTAATAACATAGTCTATATTTATCAAATGTAAATATAAAAATTTAGCCCATAATAAGAAAGAAAAGAAGACAACACAATTAAAAACTAAAACACGTGGGTATCATGCATGGTTGTATGAAAACTCATGATAAAATAGGAGCGGTTATACAAAGTTGAAAGAAGATGGTGGAGGTTGTATTATAAATGTGGCTGAAGTTCCCGTTGAAAGGAGATAAAAATTTAAACATCAATTAAAGTACGTTTTTAATATCGTTTGATGCGAAAAGACAAAAATAAAGAAGACAACACAAATAGAAAGTGAAACACGTGGGTATCGTGCATGGTTAGATGAAAACCACAAAAAAAATAGAATCACCTATAGAAAGTTGAAAGAGGGCGATGAGGGGATCTATTGTAAACGTGGCCGAAATTCCAGTAAATAAAAATTAAATTAAAAAACTATAAATTAAATAAAAATATCATAAAATTAAAAAGAAACATTAACAAAGACATTGAAATTCAACATCCATAGATAATAAGAAAAAAACGTAAAGAATATTAATAACAACAAATACATTGAAATTGAAAATCCATAGACAATTAGAAGAAAAAGTTTAAAAAACTTTAATAACGTTATCTATATTTATCAAATGTAAATATAAAAACTTAACACATAATTAAAGAGAAAATAAGACAACATAATTAGAAAGTGAAACACGTACGTATAGGTATTATGCAGAGTTTGATTTAAAACCACCAATAAAATAGAAGCACATATACAAAGTTGAAACTATTTTTGAAGAAAGAAGTTCGCATATTTGAATAAAATAGAAGCACATAGAAACACTATTTAGTATCGCACTACATATTTTGTCACAAATTTTTTCCACCAAACGGGTTTTTGGAATGAGCTTTGTGTATCCGAACATGTAAAAAAATTTGAATCCTAAAGTACCTCAACAAATTGTTTGGCAACACATTTTACGTATTTTGTCACGTATTTTTTTAATTTTTCGTCAAACAGGTTGTTGAGGAACAAACTTCACGTATCTGAAGATTCTGAACATATAAAATTTGTTCTGGACCCTAAAGTACCCCAAAATTCAATGTTGGCCTCACACTTTACCTATTTTGTCACAAATCTATTATTATTTTTTTGACCAAACCAGTTATTGAGGAAAAAACTTCGGGTGTTTGAATAGCTAATTTTTTTCTGAATCCTAAACTGCCTCAACACACACTGGTTAACATCGTACTTTACGTATTTTGTTAAAAAAGTATTTTTTTTCACCATCAAGTATACCAAAGCACACTGTTTAGCATATTATTTTATGTATTTTGTCATGAAATTAATTTTGTTTTCACCAAATCGATAATTGAAAAACAAAATTCGCATATTTAAACATCTAAAATTTTTCGAGACCGTAGAGTACTCGTTAAAATATTAAAAAGGAAAAAATGGAAAACATTAAAATAAAAAAGAGGACAAAACAAAAAAAAGAAAAAAAAACTAAAGTTAAAAAAAAAAGTGCGGCAATTCCCGCACGGGGTTGGCTAAATTCTATCGTATATCGAGTAATTAAATTTTTTCGAAAGACTAATATCTCATTGTGCTTGAATGCAAATTTTGCACTGGTCAACACTGAGTTTGTCAACTGTGAGAATCAAAATCAGGAGCACGGGATCGACTCCCGGGCCCCAGGGTAATCTATGTCATTGGGCAAATGGTGTTAGTGTGCAAAATATAAAATCTAATAACTGTGAATAAAAATTAAATTATAAATTTAAATTTTAATAAAATGATTATAAATTTTAAAAAGAACATTAACCTTTGATAAAATCAGAAGGTCTAAAAAATTTTAATAACATAATCCACATTCATCAAATGTAAATAAAAAATTTACCCATAATTAGAAAGAAAAAAAAAGACAACACAATTAAAAAGTGAAACACGCTGGATATCAAGCATGGTTGAAGGAAACCCATGATAAAATAGGAGTAGTTATACAAAATTGAAAAAGATTTTGAAGATTTTATTGTAAATGCGACTGAAGTTCTCGTTGAAAGAAGATCATGAAGGTTGTATTGTAAATGTGGCTGAAGTTCCCACAGGAATCAATGCAGCAATGTTGTACTCAAATTTTAAAGAAAGATAAAAATATAAACACCAACTAAAGAATGGTTTAAATACCCATTGGTGCGAAATGACCAAAACATAGAAGAAAACACAAATAGAAAATGAAACACGTGGTATCGTGTAGGGTTGGATGGAAATTACAAATAAAATAGAAGCACCTATAGAAAGTTGAAAGAGTACGATTGAGGGACCTATTGTAAATGTGACTAAAGTTTACGTAAATAAAAATTAAATTAAAACTATAAATTAAATAATAAGATTATGAAATTAAAAACAAAAGGTTATTGAGGAACAAACTTCACATATTTAAACATTTTAAAAAATTTCGGGACCCTAAAGTACCCCAAAATAAGAAGATGAGGAAGGTTCTATGTAATATGACTGAAGTTCTCTCAAGAGTCAATGTAGCAACGTTGTACTCGAATTATAAATAAAGATAAAAATATAAAAATATAAAAACCAATTAAAGAATGGTTTAAATACCCGTTTGGTGCGAAATGACCAAAATAAAGAAGAAAACACAAATAGAAAGTGAAACACATGGAATCGTGCAGAGTTGGATGGAAATTACCAGTAAATTAGAAGCACCTAAAGAAAGTTGAAAAAGTACGATTGAGGGATGTGTTGTAAATGTGACTGAAATTTTTGTAAACGAAAATTAAATTAAAATTTTTTGAGACCCTAAAGTACCCCAAAATACACTGTCACCATCCCACTTAACGCATTTTTTCACAAACTTATTTTTTTTTACCTCACCGGTTATTTACGAAAAAACTTCTTTGAAGAGTTAAATTTTTTTGAATCCAAAGTACTTCAAAACATACAACTTGACATTTCACTTTATGCATTTCATTACAAAATAGTTTTTTTATACCATCAAGTACACCAAAACACACTTTTTGACATCTCACTTTACCTTGTTTTTCATGAAATTAATTACTTTTTCAATGAATCAATTATTAAAGACCAAAATTTACATATTTAAACATCTAATTTTTCTCGAGACCATAAAGTACTCTTCAAAATATAAAAGAAGTAAAAACAAAAAAAAAACTGAACAAAAAATTGAAAGAAAAAAAAGAAGAAAAGAAAAAAAAAGAAACAAAAAAGAAAAAAAACTGAAAGCAAAAAAAAAAAGAGGGAGTGCCCGCGCGGCATGACAAGCCGCATACAATTAATAGATTAATACTCTTCAGTAATTTTAGGTATATTTTAGCCTTCTTTTGGGACTAGTTTGGCTATACTAATAGCTGAATTTTTAAATAGACAAATTAGGCTCTGTTTGGCGCGTTTCATCCACTAGTGGATAGCAGATAAAATTAGCATGTGAAGAGTACACGTGTTTGGCAAGCACTAGTGTTTAGCGTTTTTCGGGTAGCATTTAGCGTTTTTCAGATGCTACTTCAAGTAGCGTTTTTTCAAATGCTAGCGGATAGCGGATAGCGTCTCATTTTTTGACATTTTTACCCTTTTAATTTTTCTTAAATTACTTCTTCTTCCTCTTTAAACATTTTGTCATCATTAAGTAATTTAATCATTAATTAAATATCCCTTTATGTCATTTTACATTTATCACCTATTTTAACCTCTAGTTTTACCAAACACATTATTTGCTATTCGATAGCTCATCCGCTATTCGCTATCTACTAGCTCATCCTCCACTACTTTTTACTAAAGAGAGCCTTAGTGGTTTTTTTATTTCTTATTGAGCAAATAGGTCTCCGTGTTTTTTTGGTTAAAGAGTTTTTGGCCTTTACTCATAATAAATCAAAACACTAAAGCTTTTCATGTGTGTATTTGGTAGATAAAGAGACCAAAATAATAAAAATTAGGAGAATAAAACAATGGAATTAGTATCAATGATGTTTCTCTTATAATTTTGTATGTTTATTTAAAAAATAATTATCTTATGAGAGAAAAATAAAATATAATAAGGATACTTAGGTAAATTTTTATCTCGAGAGGCACACCAACCAATGTGTGTATCCGCCACTGGCCGTCGGCAACGTACCTGCCAAATACAAATAAAAAATAAAACAATTGAATCATTGAATGTTATTGCAAAACTTCAATGTTGTATCCTCTCATTCTTTGTTACTTACGGTGTATTTGGTGTAAGAGATCTTCCCTTTTTTCTTCTATTAAACATACTCTTAGTGTAAAATAGTTCTAAACTAGTCCTCTCTCTCTCTCTCTCTCTCTCTCCCTCCCTCCCTCCCTCCCTCCAACCAAAGACACTCTTAAGGTACGGTTGGTAGAGGAGAAAGAGGGAACATAGATTAGTAAACAAGTTAACAGACAATGGAAAGTCAGTTTATCTTCTCTCTTTCTCTTTTCCCTTCCTCCCTCCTCCCTTTTTTTCTTCTACCAAACACACCATAAATTTAATTTTTCTCTATTCAATCTCTATCACGTATGAACCCGAGTCGTGAATCGTTGGCAGTGGAGGTTAGATAATTCCTACTCTCTTACGGTTAAATCTTGTTATGCTCTTTTGACGAGCTTAATGCAACATGATAGGTTGGATAGCGATACTCAAAGCGCTTTAGATGATTTGTGGCAGCTTTCAATTCCCACAAGGGGGTAGGGGGGGTTGGTTGGATATTGTTGTTAGTAAAGCTTCCAACTCGTAAGACGCTTATTTTTAAGGATATTATTAAGGACCCCATGGGGTGTGTTGTCACTTTTGTTTTGAGCGGCATCGGGATGAGTCTATTTTCTATTTATTTTTTCTATGCAGGTGGTGTTCTCGATTATAGGCATGGCAACGAAACCATACCCGGGGGGGACCGACCCAAACCTGCCTCGATTTGACGGATTTTCCCCGCTTTGACTGGGTTCGGGTTTGGGTTTTCCCCGAAATTAAAAAACGGGGATGGGACGGGTAATGGGGATATAGGTCCCGTCCCCGAACCTGTCCCTGAACCCGCCCCGAATGTAAGGAATTACATTAATACCCCTCCAAAATTAGAAACCCTATCAAACCCTAAAAACATAACACTCAGCGCCTCACTCCCTCTCTCACTGACTCCTCACTAACTCAGCGCCTCCCTCCCTCTCTCACTGACTCCTCACTCAGCGCCTCCCTCCCTCTCTTCTCCAATCTCCATTTTCGTTTTTCTCCCTCTCTTCCCCTCCAATATTCATTTTTCTAAGGTAAGAAAGTTTCTCTCCCTCATTTTCGTATTTAGTTTCTACCTCTATTTCTCTGATTCTCTCTCCCTCACTGTGTATTTCGTTTCTCCCTCTCTCTCTCTCTCAAACAGGTTTGCGCTAATTTCAGGTTTGCGCTAATTTCAGGTTTCTTCACTAAACAGGTTTCACTTTATATCCTCTCTTTTTGTATCTATGAAAGTATGAATTGGTTTTCTTTGTTGATGAATATTTGTTCTATGAAAGTATGAATTGCATGTTGTTCTAATTAATTTAGGGCTTTTTGTTTCTATGAAAGTATGAATTGCATGTTGTTCTGATTAATTTAGGGCTTTTTGTTTCATAATCTATGAAACTTCGTTCTGCTGCTGTATCATTGACAATTCTGTAGTCATGTCTTAAATTTTTTTTAACCTGGTATGTCAACTCACAATTTCAATGGTTGGTGGGTGATATGGTTTTAAATTTTCTTTGTATCGGGTAATATTGTTTGATATTTTGAGTCTAGAGTAATATGTGAACTTCATGGAGTGTAGAAGATCATTTTTGTTTGTAATAATAATATTATATATTTTTGTAGTGTGTATCTATTCCTGAATTTTTTTGTAGTAATGATATTATACTTTTGGCAAGAACAATGACTTCTTGTACTAATTCTTAACTTTTTTGAGTAGAAAAATTACTGTTTCTAGCTTCCATATTGATGCTTTCTTTCTGATTTGAATTCGTTTTCTATTCTTGACCTGCATGATCACTGTCATAATCTGAATTACTTATTGGTTTTGTAATTTGAATAACTTAATTAACAGGAAATTGACATGGACAAAGTTGGTAATTCTCAACCACTCATTTCACAAGAAAGTGCACACCAACTAGCTCCTGGTTTTGAAGGAAGTTCCAACCCTTCACCTAATGGTCTCAATATATCACCAAATGAAACAGTTGAAACACCTAATACGGATGAGACACCTAATGATGAGACAACTGATAATACAGAGGCATTGACACAAATAGGTAAAGGTAGACTTAGAAGTAAGGTATGGAATCATTTTATAAGGGTTCAAGTTAATGGAGAGGATAAGGCTCAATGTCACTATTGCAACAAATACCTTTGTGGTGGAAGTTAAATGGTGTCAAATATCTAACACTTCAAGCAATTGCAAAAGATATATTAGCAATTACTATTTCTACGGTAGCTTCTGAATCAGCATTCAGCACTAGTGGAAATATCTTAAGCACGCATCGTAGCCGACTTCATTGGACAACCTTAGAGGCTTTGATGTGTGCTAGAACTTGGTTATGGAGTATGGAAAATAGTGGTATGGTTTTAAATTGTTTTTTCAATTTACATATCTTAATAAATGACAAATAATTATGTATATGTTAACTAATTACTATTTATATTGTATTGAATTTCATATTTATATAGGTGGTATGAGTTCTCAATTGAATAATGACTTTGCTACTTTACTCAATGAAATAGACCCCGATGATGAAGGTGAGATTTATGATCCATTTATTTATCACCACCTTTCAATTTTATCAACTTTAGTTTTTATATTTAACTTGTATTTTTCATTTTGTAGGTGAAATATTTACTAGTGGTGTTACTTCCCACTTTGAAGAGTGAAGATGTCAATAGCATTTTGAGAAAGAGTGAAGATGTGGCTACTTGTTTTACAAATTTTAAAATTTCAATGAACAATTATGTTATTATGTAATTTGTACTAGGTAATGTTGTTTTGATAATTTGGATAATTGATATTTTGGATAATTGATATTTTGGATATGTGTTGATATTTTTGATATATGTTGTAATAGCATTGGTTATTTGGTTTTATGTTATGGTGTTAAATCTCGGGTTTGGGGTGGATTCGGGTGTGGGATAAATTTTGGGTTTGGGGGCGAGTTCGGGTTTGGGACAGGTAAAAGCTATTTTTAAAAAAAAAAATTAATTCCATTGTGGGGAACGGGGTTGGGGCGGGGATCCCCGAACCCGTTGGGTTCAGGGATGGGGATCAATTTTTCATCCCCGTTGGGTTTGGGTAGGGGAACGGGGATGAATGTGGGATTCGGGGATGGGGATGGGGAATCTTAAACCCGTCCCCGCCCCGCCCCATTGCCATGCCTACTCGATTAGTTTAGACTACTATTCATAATTGGGTGGGCATTGCGATTATGGATTCTCTAGTTGCTGTCACGCATTTCTGGGCTCATGGTCTGCGAATGGATTCCAAGAATGTTGGTAGATTAAAGTTCTTGTTTTAGATGACAGTCACGTGGTATATATAGGTTCATCAGAACCATAACCTCTTCAGAGCTCAAGTCTTTAATGCTCAGGTGGTTGTCAATCATGTTAAGACTATAACCCGAAGCTGATTCATAAGCATAGAAGGCCGCAATTCAGCTTTGAAGATTTCTAATTGGTGGAGAAATTCTCTTAATTATATGAATTAAGTATAATTTGGCTTTTGCCTCATTCTTCTTGGGGTACTCTTTTTCCTCCTTGGGTCTTTTTCCCATAGGATTTTGGCCCAAAGAGATTTTAATGAAGCACCTTGTATATGTAATGGTTGGGATATCCCTAATACTCCATTTTATTAATGTATTTTGCTTATAAAAAAAGCCTACTTAAATTGTGGGGGAATATAAAAAATTTCTTCTGCCGCACCCCCTCTTTTTTAATTTTGGTCCACTACAAATTCAAGGATATATTCCAAAGTTTTTTACAAATTCATTGGATTGAGTCTTTTTTTAAATCATGGTTGTTTATTTATTTTGGCTTAATTGCACTTATGGTCCTCCTATAATAACTCATCCACAATTTTGGTCCCTCAAATATTTTTTTTCACGATCTTGGTTCTCCTATATTATCCCAAGTTGTAAAATGTTTACCTAGTCAAAATTGGTCAACAAAAAATTTGATGTGTCACCTCATTAATTGATGTGGCATTTATATTTGCTTACACACACCACATCATCATTCCGTGTCACATTATTCTTTAGTAAACAAATAATTCAATTTGATGTTACATACTAGTCTTGAAAACATTTTTCTTCTTTTCTCTAGCCTGCTCTAATTTTGCTCCATCTTCTCTCTAATTTTTCTTCTACTTCATCCATTGAAGAGGGGTGATTTTGGATCATTTTTCGACCCAAAATCACCCTTCTACACTGTCTTTTCTTTCCTTTCATCTAAATAAGTGTTATTAACATAGTTTTGGACTTTTTTTGTGATTTGGTTGTCTAAGTGTGACGTTGTTATTTTGTTTGTCATCTTGTGCTTTGTCGTTGTTTTGTTCGTCGTCTTGTGCGACGTAGCTTGATTTTCTCGTCTTGTTACGGTGTTTGTTCCGCTCAGATTGATAGATCCACTTCAACTCGCTACATATTCAATTAATGAAGACTTGGTCGTCAACGCTACAGACCCAGAGGTATAGGTACTCTGGTAGCTTTAATTTTGTCATTTTTGTAGGCAATTTGTCGTTTTATGCTATTAACTTGGATGTTGTGAGTTTGTTCGTAGATTCGTCATTTTCAGTTTTAGCAATATGGAATTTGTATTGTTTTTTATGTAATCCACTTATTTGAATGAATGAATACCTTATTTTTAGTAAAAAAACAAATAATTCAATTTGTTAATTATAAGCACAATAAACCTAAACCACTTCATCGTCAACGCATCCATGTTTGCAGAACATGAGAGTTCGTTGGATGAGTCAGAGTCCTTTGCTACAGAGCCAAGAGGAAGAAGTGTGTGGATTCTGAAGAAATGGACTTTTGGGGTGGCTTTGACCCTTCACTTTGTTTCTCTTATGGGTATGAGGAAAGGGCTTGTTTTGCTCCTTCTGAAGTGGTTTATATATGCACCGTAGCCTTTATCCAACAATCTTTGACTGGAATCAGTTGTAACAATGATTACCAATTTTGGTGAGGGGAGCAACCCCCATCAACATCATCTTCATCATGTTATGAAAGATTCAGTCTCAAATGCTTCTTCAAAGAGCTAGAGCTTGAGTGTGAGGTTGAATGAAAATTCTCAATGCACCAAAACATGAAGAGGGTAAGGAATCCTTATCACCTTAAAGGCACGGAAGTGGAGACAGGAGAAGAGGATGACAATAGGAGCAGTGGCGGATCTTGACCAAAAACTTTGGGAGGGCCGGCAATTAAAGAGACATAGAGGAACGAATAGGTAGAGATCGACGACGTTGAAGAGCAGTAGTGCAGCTTAATAAAAATACAATTAAAATAGATAAATATAAATTAATAATTATTTACAAACAAAATTAAATGACTAAAAATCCCTGGGCCAGCTGTCCCACCCTTCGAGGTGTCTCCAATCCAGCGAGGGGATTTGTCACTGCGTTCGGCGGTGGATACCCTGGTCTCAACCATTACGCTGTTTTATCTTCTTGTAAAAATCTGCGCAAATATTTTATATATTTAGTAGTTGTTTGTTTTAAAATAGGGGGTATTATAGTAAATTCATATGAATTTTTAGGGCGGGCCGTAAACCTGCCCAGCCCCTATAAAGATCCGCCGGTGAATAGGAGCATCATGGCTTTGGGGTTTAGGGTAATTGTATTTTTCTTTTATATTTATTTACAAATATAATTATATGTCTTTTTAGATGAAATGACAAATAAATACTACATAAACAACTACTGCTCACATCTGAGTTCGAACCCGGAAGCCGACCTCTATATGTCGCTGAAATTGCCAAGGGAACCAACAGTGAAGGACATTTACAAACATAATTTAACAAAAATAAAAAACTTTTTTGTAAAAAAAAAGACATGATATGTGATTAACCAAACATAAATGCCACATCAATTAATGAGGCGACACATCAGATTTTTTTGTTGATCAATTTTGACTGAGGCAAACATTTCACAAATTGAGATAATAGAGAGAACAAAATTGTCGGAAAAAACTTGAAAGACCAAAATCGTAAATTAATTATTATAGGGTTCAAAAGTGCTAATTAAGCCTTTTAATAAAAAATAGAAAAAATGAGCGGAGAGACAAAGACATTGTCGAATGCAAGGATCCAAATCCATAGACTGCTACTATTCATAATTGGATTTGGGACTGCGTCTCCTGCCTAATAGAGCATGCATTTTGTACATTTTTTTTTGCATTAAAATGCTTAATTTGTATTGTCAAAAAATGCTTATTTTGTCTTTTCTAACTGTAACTTGCATGAGCGGAGATTTGATCCTAAACACGAGCGGATAATAGTTTTTTCGTTGAAAGCGTTGGGACACTTTGTGGGTAGCCAGCGATGGTCTGAACAAAAAAAAACTGTAACTTGCAGAGCATAGTGCGCGAAAGCAGGGGCGGTTCTTCCCATGGGATGGGTAGAGCCACGGGCCTCCCCAGAAAAAAAAATTATATACTGCAAATTACAAAACTACCCTCAATGCACTACAACATTTTGACCCAAAGGCAACGCCTGAAAATTGTTGCATAAAGCTCAAAAACCGTTGCCTTAACTTTAGGCAACGGTTTTGAAACCGTTGTGTGTGCGGGCGTTGCCTAAACTATACGCAATGGTTTTTTGTCACCAAAGGCAACACATACCTAAAACCATTGCTATTGATAACTCAAACGCAACGGTTTTCATTTTAATGAAATGGCAACAGTCAAAAACCGTTGCAGGATATGGCAACAATTCAAAACCGTTGCCATTGATGGCAACAGTTAAAAAACGTTACCATTGATGGAAACAGTTAAAAACGTTGCCATTGATGGCAACAACTAAAAACCATTACTATTAGTGGCAACATCAGAAGAACCATTTTCTATTTTGATGTGAAATCATTGCTATGAATAGCGTAACCAAAAAACTGAAGGTTTATAAACTAAAATTTGAGATAAGGTTCGAGAATATATTGTATTTTAAACAACATAAGTAAGTACAAAAAAGGTTTATCCTCATTATATTACAAAAAGCCTGTTCAATTTCCAAAATAAAACTACATAAGTCTTCAAGACATGTCTTATTACTCTTCTTCATCCAAGTCATCAAGACTTTCATCTATACCTTCATTATTTCCTACAAAAGTAACAGAAACCCAATTAATTCAATATACTCTATTAAAAAATATCAAATGCTACAATAAAACTAAACAAGAAATGCATACAAATTTTAAAGATTGGACACTGAACTGAAGTGGTAAAAGATTCCAAAAAAATTCTTATTAAAACAATCAAATGCTACAATAAAACCAAACAACAAATGCATACAAATTTTAATGATTATATATATGATTTACTTTGAAAGATAGTATCACTCGTGAAAGATAGAAACCTCGGCACCTAATCAATTATTGTTATAGCGAATTATACCTTCAGCTGCACTCCATTATCGAGTCTCGAGCGAATTCCCACAAATGTTCAACAGTGCACTCTCTTAAAAAGCAACCATCTGAAATCAAAGAATTAATCACCTACCATTGACATTATTGCATACTCTCATTAGGCCAAAATAGAATCATAAAAGGTTAGTTATATGTATTAAGTTCTGCACTTTTACCAGGCACTTGCCATAAGAGCCAAGTTTGCATCAAAGAAATATTTTATAGTCCTCATATCTTCCCAGTAACCATTGAAAAAACATGTCAGTGATGAAATAGAAGGGCAAAACTTGATTATTCACTTTGAAAACAAAATATGATAAATCAATGCATGAATCAAAGGCTACTTTGAACAGAACATTTTCGATATATAGCAATTTGTATAACCGGAGTAGTGTTTACTTTGAGCAACTACCTGGACTTTAAAATCTTTTGCAGTCATTGGAATGACCTCGGACCCAAAATCATTTGCTAATAACAGCTCCAGAAAAAGTATTACCAAGGAAAAATGAAAATCACTTCATATTTATGAGATGGACTTAAAAAACAGTGTGCTTCATCTGAAGTCATGTTTGACAGTATTATTCATGTAATGAAGAAAATCTAACCAATAGGAACCAAATGGGAATACACAAAGTGCACAAAGAAACTTGAATTACCTGAGAATTTTGAGAAAAACGTCTAATTTAAACACGCATATGCCCATTGATGCAATATATGGAAATCTCCTTGCTTCTTGGGCTGATAATCCAAAAATACTTGTATCTACATGCTATGAGAACAAGTACAAGAACAAGTGCAGCAATAAGATGTAGGAATTAATCTATCTACAAGACATGCTTATAATCATGAATATACTATAGCGGAAAACAAAGACATACAAGCATGCTTCTATATAATCAAGAACAAAGCCATGACTTTGATAACCTTAGGATCTACGACATGTTGATATATCAAGGATTAGATATATACCTGGATCCATAGCAAAGAAGCGGAGAAGGGATCCTTACAAGAAAAGGAGTGAGTGAAACGAGCAACAGTTACTCGTCGGCTTTATGGTTCTTCCTCAACCGGGACTCCTAATGCCTTAGATTCTCTTCAGATGGGGAGAAGAGAGTAAACGTGTGTATAGTGCGGTTAGTCCGGTATATTGGGGACCATAGCCTACTTATAGTGTGACAGTCTATTAGGGTTCCCATTATCCCTCTAATGGGCTATCACTGACATCCACTCATATTGGGCCCATATCAATAATAATTAATTAATTAATTATATAATTAGAAATCCAATATAGCCTTTTACTTATTTTGATCACATATCAATCAAAGCTCCTAATTGATAAATAGCTAATATAATTAATAAAGAATATATGCCCATTATTTATGATATTGGAATAAAATATTCCAACAATCTCCCACTTGGGCAATATATTACACTAATTATATCATAATTCTTTAGGCCGGCATCCGAATGCTATTTATCTTTAGATTTCCCTATACAATCTGGTCCACCTCATATATCAACAATGAGACCACCGCGGCTGTCGTCACTAACGTCTTTTGTGACTGTACCCCGATGACCATCATATTAACATACTCGATGACATAGATCAATATGGATGAGTGGCGTGGAAATTTCATGCAATGTGATCTCATGTCATGCCTATTTCCAACTGGTCCAACTTAAGTCTTTAGTGAGATCAAACTGAAGTTGCTGAAAATGCAAAATTTGTTTTGCATATAATATGATACAAACACATTTAATAATAACAACTTAATTCTGCAGAAAGTCAAAATAACATAAAGTCTGTATCAATGCCAAAATTCTAGAACATAAGGGAAAACAAGAAAAAGACTCCCACTAATCTAAGGCAATCTCAAAACCAATACCCATATGAGCAATGTGCTCGTGGTAAACTTTAGGTGTCAAGCCTTTGGTTAGTGGGTCTGCTAGCATAAAGTTGGTCCCTATATATTCTATCAAAATTTGTTTCTCTTGAACTCTTTCCTTCACAACAAGATACTTGATGTCGATGAATTTCGACTTTGTGGAACTCATGTTGTTGTTAGAGTATAGGACGGCTGCACTATTGTCACAATAAATCTTCAATGGCCTCTTAATGCTTCCAATGATGCTTAGGCCTGAGACAAAATTTCGCAGCCACAAAGCATGATTTGATGCCTCAAAACAGGCCACAAACTCTGCTGCCATGGTTGAAGGAGCCACTAAAGTCTGCTTGGCAGACTTCCAGGAAATAGCCCCTCCAGCCAAAAGGAAAATGTAACCAGATGTGGAACGTCTGCTATCCGGGCATCCCGCAAAATCAGAGTCAGAATACCCAATGACCTCTAAGTTATCTGACTTCCGATAAGTAAGCATGTAGTTTCTTGTTCTCTTCAAGTAGCGCATCACGCGCTTCACCGCTGTCCAATGTTGCATACCAGGATTACTCAAATATCTACCAAGAACTCCCACTATAAATGCTATGTCAGGACGAGTACAAACTTGAGCATACATAAGACTTCCCACAGCCGAAGCATAAGGAACCTTTTGCATCTCTACCTTTTCAAGATCTGTAGCGGGGCACTGATTGAGACTGAACTTGTCTCCTTTAGCCACGGGTGTATCTCCCGGTTTACTATCTTTCATGAAGAATCTATCCAAAACTGTATCGATATAGCTCCTTTGTGACAATCCCAAGATACCCTGAGAGCGATCTCTAAGTATTTGGATACCCAAGACAAAGGAGGCGTCCCCAAGATCTTTCATCTCGAAATTCTTCGTGAGAAATCTCTTAGTTTCGTGCAATAAGCCTATATCATTACTTGCTAATAGGATATCATCGACATATAACACCAAAAAGATAAATTTACTCCCACTGAACTTTTGGTATACACAATCATCAACCGCATTAGTCTGAAAACCATAAGAGGTAATAACTTGATGAAATTTGTAATACCACTGACGGGAAGCCTGTTTAAGGCCATAAATGGATTTCTTTAGTTTGCATACCATAGACTTTGGATCACCTGAAACAAAGTTTTCTGGTTGCACCATATAAATTGTTTCGTCAATGTTTCCATTTAGAAACGCAGTCTTCACATCCATCTGATGCAGCTCTAAGTCAAAATGAGCCACTAGTGCCATAATAATCCTGAGAGAGTCTTTCGAAGAAACTGGAGAGAAAGTCTCTTTGTAATCAATGCCTTCCTTTTGAGTGAAGCCTTTGGCGACAAGACGAGCCTTATATCTTTCAATGTTACCCTTGGAATCCCTCTTGGTTTTAAATATCCATTTGCAACCAATGGGTTTCTTACCTTCAGGTAACTTGACAAGATCCCAAACGCCATTGTCAGCCATTGACTTCATCTCATCCTTCATGGCATCAATCCACTTAAGAGAGTTAGAACTATTCATGGCCTGACTAAAGTTGACTGGATCTTCCTCAGTCAAGCCAATACCTTCCTCATGTTCTTGGAGAAATACAACATAATCATCCGAAATTGCACTTCTCCTCTCTCTAGTGGATCTTCTTACTGGCACCTCTTGAGGTTGTTGAGTTTGAACTTCTGGTGGTGCTTGAGGAGGAAACTCAGTGTTGACTTCTTCTTGAGCAATGTTAGGAATAACATTCTCATTCATTTCTGGATCTGTTGCTTGAACAATGACAGGTACTAAGACTTGACCACTGTCAGTAACAGTTTCTTCATCAAAAGCAACACTCCTTATGTTTCCTTCCCCTCCAAACTCAACATCCTCAAGAAATCTTGCATTTCCCGTTTCAAAAAATGTTCTTGTAGTGGGGTTGTAAAACTTATACCCGCGAGAGTGTTCTGTGTACCCAACAAAATAACAACTAACTGTCTTAGGGTCCAACTTACCTTCATGCGGCCTGTAAGGCTTGGCTTCAGCTGGACACTCCCAAATGTGTATGTGCCTAATGCTGGGCTTTTTTCCAGTCCATAACTCATAAGGGGTCTTAGCGACTACTTTGCTTGGTACTCTATTGAGGATATAAACTGCTGTTTTCAATGCTTCTCCCCAAAGTGACTCTGGTAATGAAGAATGACTAATCATACTCCTCACCATATCCTTAAGAGTCCGATTTCGTCGTTCGGCAACTCCATTCATGCTGGGTTTACCCGGCATTGTGTATTGCGGAACGATTCCACACTCATTGAGGAAAAGTGCAAAGGGCCCTGGACGTTGCTCACCTGATCCGTCATATCTACCATAGTATTCACCACCACGGTCCGATTTGACAGCTTTAATTTTCTTTCCTAATTGAAGTTCTACTTCAGCTTTGAAAGACTTGAAAACGTCTAGAGATTGAGACTTCTCATGAATTAAATATAGGTAACCATATCTCGAGTAATCGTCTATGAACGTAATAAAGTACCTTTGCCCATTCCAAGAATTTGTAGGGAAAGGACCACAAATATCTGTATGTATTAGTTCTAAGACGTCTTTAGCTCTTTCGGCACCTAAATTCCTTTTGTTCGTTTGTTTGCCCTTAATACACTCTATGCAGACTTGAAAGTCAGACAAATCTAAGGGTCCAAGAATATCCTCCGACACAAGCCTCTGAATTCTCTGTTTACAGATGTGACCTAAGCGCTTATGCCATAAAGTGGCGGAATTCTCATTTAATTTTCGTTTCGTACCATGTGAACTTATTTGCAATATTTGGTTATAGGAATGCTTAACATCAAGCATATAAAGATTATCAATTAAAGACCCGTAACCAATAATATTTGGACCATAAGAGAGACTAGCTTTGGCATCTTTAAATGAACAGTCATAACCAGATTTGTCCAAAACCGAAACTGAAATTAAATTCCGTCTAATTGACGGGCAAACATATGTCTCAAACAAATCCAAATAATAACCAGTCTTTAAAAATAGTCTAAAAGTTCCTATAGCCTCAACTGCAACTTTAGTGCCATCGCCCACATAGATGAATCTTTCAGCATCACTCGGCGGTCGGCTCCACAGGCAACCCTGCATGGACATACTAATGTGAGTAGTAGCACCAGAATCTACCCACCAAGTATCTTTAGGTACTGAAACTAAATTAACTTCAGAACAAACAAAAGTGAGAGGTTTACCCTTCTTTACACGCCATGCGGCGTATTTAGGACAATCCTTCTTCATGTGTCCTTCCTTCTTGCAGAAAAAACAAGCTGAGCCCTTATCTTGGTTTTTCTGCTGCTTCTTCTTAGAAGAACCTTCTGCAGTAACATTATTTTTCTTCCTCTTCTTGTGTTGAGAATTTGAAGCCAAATGAGCACTTTCAGTCCTTCCCCTCCGCAGTCTCTCTTCCTCTTGCACACAGTGAGACATAAGCTCATTGAGGGACCATTTGTCCTTCTGAGTGTTATATGTCACCACAAATTGTCCAAATTGTGCAGGAAGAGAGATCAAAACCAAATGCACAATCACATCATCAGGGATGTGCATCTTTAGTGCCTTGAGTTTTGATGCAAGGTTGGACATCTCCATAATGTACTCCCTTACGTTCCCTTTACCATTATACTTCATAGAGGTGAGTTTGGCCAAATGGCTACTTATCTCAGCCTTATCACTTTTTTCAAATGATTTCTCTATTGATTCCAGGAACTTTTTAGCATTCTCATTCTCAGTAATTGAGCCCCGGAAAACTTCCGGAATTGATTTCTTGATGATCATGAGGCACATTCGGTTGGACCGATCCCATTTCTCAATTTTGAGCTCATAAGAGTTCTCCGGAGTGGGAATGGGTCGTTCCTCCCTCAGTGCTTGGTCTAAGTCCATACATCCGAGAACGATTTCAACGGATTCCTTCTAAGACTTGAAATTCATCCCATTCAGCATAGGGATTTGGTTAATTTGAGTAACAAAATTTGGAGAGCTAGCAACAGCAACTAAAAAAAAAACAAATAAACATACAATCAACATTAGTAGCACATCAAATTATAAATAATTATTAGATGTGCAAAAATAACTTTAATTGTGAATTTAAAGACCCAAACAAGATACTAAGCGCACCATTAGTCCCCAATCTTTGGATTGCAAAGACTAACTGCAAGCAGTACTCTCAACGCAATGATCAAATATTGGTGATAAGTCCTGTCAAACAATGGTTGCCTTTGGGCACCGCAATTGCTCACATGGATAAATAACTTTATAATCACCACACATTTACCATCACATGCATGTTATTATTCGGCCAAGTTGCGCCTTCCTTTGGGCCGACAACAACTCGCATGAATAATTTCACGCTACATCTTTTGTAAATTTAATCAAATTGACCTACGTAACAGAGGTTACTTTGGCAACGTGTTATTTCAATCAACTCAATTAAAATATACTAGACAATTTTATTATAATAATAAAATATGGGAAAGGGTCTTAATTCACATATATCCTACACATAAGCGTAGAAAAAAAAACTGAATGTACGGTTATGGCCTCCTAAACGCAAAAGAATAAAATTACAAAAATTACAATTTTTCAGCGCAAAAAACAGCCTCTCCAAGTGGCGTTCTCTATGGTGTTGTCCCCTTTTGCCTTTCTCGATCAATTACAATATTAAAGTGAAGATAAAATAAATAAAGAGAAAGTCACGGTGCGCAGACCGTATTTAAATTAAAATCACGACACGCAGGTCGGCCCGAAATAAATAAACACATAAACAACACCGAAATACTAAGGCCATAACCATACACCACGCAAATTATTCAATAACGAGAACACCGAAATATTATTGAATATATAAAAAAAAATCAAATATTAGCGAGATATGATCTTTATTACCATATATGAAGAGATATGGTCATGATACTAAACAAAAAAGCTAATGCGTAATATACGGATCAAATAAAGCAAATAGTGATATTATACAAAATCATGTTGCACATCTGGAACCATAAACAACCATCATCTATAACAATAAATATTATATACAAATAATGGTCACATAGGAAATAATCCATTGAAGGTACAACTTTAACTATACGATTTTGACAAGAAAACAAATAGCACTTATACCAAGGATGAGTATTATCCAGGTGAAGCATTAGCTCCGGTCAAAAAACTTTAGCGTTAAAAAAAAAAGAAATAATTTTGAACAATCACTCTTAAAAAAAAGTTGTTCACGTGATACAACTATAGGAAAGAAAAAAAAAATCATCTTTCACCGAAATCCCAATAAATCAACATAGAAGAGGGCTCTGATACCACTTGTAGGAATTAATCTATCTACAAGACATGCTTATAATCATGAATATACTATAGCGGAAAACAAAGACATACAAGCATGCTTCTATATAATCAAGAACAAAGCCATGACTTTGATAACCTTAGGATCTACGACATGTTGATATATCAAGGATTAGATATATACCTGGATCCATAGCAAAGAAGCGGAGAAGGGATCCTTACAAGAAAAGGAGTGAGTGAAACGAGCAACAGTTACTCGTCGGCTTTATGGTTCTTCCTCAACCGGGACTCCTAATGCCTTAGATTCTCTTCAGATGGGGAGAAGAGAGTAAACGTGTGTATAGTGCGGTTAGTCCGGTATATTGGGGACCATAGCCTACTTATAGTGTGACAGTCTATTAGGATTCCCATTATCCCTCTAATGGGCTATCACTGACATCCACTCATATTGGGCCCATATCAATAATAATTAATTAATTAATTATATAATTAGAAATCCAATATAGCCTTTTACTTATTTTGATCACATATCAATCAAAGCTCCTAATTGATAAATAGCTAATATAATTAATAAAGAATATATGTCCATTATTTATGATATTGGAATAAAATATTCCAACATAAGAGACAACTGATTTCAGATTGAAAACTGATGTTATCGTACATCATTTCTCAATAATTTAAGAGGGGAGTGGAAGAGTAACAACAACCATAGATTGTAATAATCTTCCCTTGGGTTTTTCCAAGAAATGGTGTATCTGTCCTCTTTCGTCAACCTTAACTAATTCAAAATCAGAAGCTCGACTACAGGTAAAAAAGAAGAAAATGTAAGTATCTCAGAAACCAGATGTGTAAATGGTCTCAGAAGAAACTTTACTTAGAACACCTGCCATCCACTAGGAGACAAGATACAGAAATATCAGCACATGAATTGCTGTGCTTTTGCAGATGTGAAATCAGTTGTCATGTGAAACATTCACGGTGAAATTTAATCATTAAAACTAATCAAATTAAAAGCTAACACTGGCCTGCACAAGTTCCATGCAATCCATTCAATAGAGCTGATCCCACACAATATCAGAATGTTCTCAATGTTTTATTACTCAGAATCCTATTCAAGTTCCATAAGCTCATTCAATTTGGTAAATTAAGAATGAAGATACAGACGAATAAAAACAATGAAATTAGCTATGAAATATAAGCATATAAACAATTTTAGAAGTAGTTTTTGTCTCACTATAACACTTTGCCTCCCTATAACAATTTAAGAAGAAGTTTTTGCTTCACTAATACAAGCATCAGAAAAAATTCTCAAATAGAATTGAAGTTCAGATACAAGAATTAAAGTTTTGAACCTTTTCGCGCTATGTATGAAACCGCTGTGAGGGAGCGAGAGAGAGAGAGAGAGAGGCGAACCACAGAGAGCAAATCTACCTCTGGTGATTGTGGAACGCCGAAACCAGAGAGGGGAAAACAGAGAGAGAGAGAGAGAGAGAGAGAGAGAGAGAGAGAGAGAGAGAGAGAGAGAGAGAGAGAGAGAGAGAGAGAGAGAGAGAGAGACGAAACCTGCGTTAGAGACAAACCTGAAGCTTGCAATCGCTGATGGACATCGTTGTGAGGGAGGAAATTCGGGATTAGAGAGGGTGGGAGCGAAATTTTGATTTAGGGTTATGGTGCGCAAGAGAACTTCTGAGAATGAAAGGTTCTGGGTTCACGCGAGACTGAGAAGGGGGAATTAGGGGCTCTGATTCACGCTAAATTCTGAAGCAAATTTCATTTTGTTTGCTTGACAGAATTTTACTTAATTTTTGAGTTTTTGTGAGATTTTAATTTTGGTGTTTCAGCTTATGGTTTGACAACAAAAAAATTAGAAAACGCGGTAGTATTTA
This sequence comes from Astragalus glycyphyllos, assembly GCA_963573325.1. Classification (NCBI taxonomy): domain Eukaryota; kingdom Viridiplantae; phylum Streptophyta; class Magnoliopsida; order Fabales; family Fabaceae; genus Astragalus; species Astragalus glycyphyllos. Next base: position 77,132,639 of record OY754307.1, read on the forward strand.
GCGCACAAATTTTTTAATTTTTAATAGTTGTCCTTATGGCAATGTTTTTAAATCGTTGGCTAAAGCATAAATAAAAAAACATTGCTGTAGATCTTTTGGGAACGGTTTTGACCCGTTGCCAAAAATAAAAAAATAAAAAAATGAATCAACAACGGAGTCAAAAAACCGTTGCCAATATTGTCTAAGGCAACGGTTTTTTTGGTGTTGCAAGTTTAGGTGTTGCCGTAGGGTCTAAATGTTGTAGTGATGTCAATGAAAACTTGAAACAAAAACGTGTTAGGAACGCTTCCTCTTTCTCTCCCGCTCTCACGTCACGCAACTCACTACTGGAACGACGACAACGCACAACACTACGCAGAGTACATTATAGCCTCTACGCACGCGACGTAAGCTGAGCAACCATCAACGACCAACCAACACGACGCACACTTCATTCCTCTCAGTCTCCATTTATTGTCGTTGTTGTCGACGTCGTTCTTCTCCACAAGCCAGCCACCGCCACTGTATCACTGAGCAACCATCAACGACCAACCAACACGGCGTACGCTTCGTACCTCTCAGTCTCTGTTTATTGTCGTCGACGTGGTTCTTCTCCACAAGCCAAACATCGCCACTGTATGTCATTAACAGTGTTTCCTTCTTGCCTTCTTTCTTGGACTTGTTTCGTTTTTGATTTTGGCTTGCAGCTTGCTGGTTGCTGCATTTTATCATTTGATTTTGATTTGATTTTTGGCTTGCTGGTTGTGGTTGTTGCATTTTATCATTTGATTTTGATTTTATTTTTGGCTTGCTGGTTGGTTGCACTTGTTGCATTTTATTTTTGATACTCTCCTCCCACTCTTGCATTTTGTTTTTGATACTATTTTGCACTTTGGTTGAAAAGTATTATCCTATGGATTTCAATGAGCAAGAGAAGAATAATTTGCCTTTTCAACTTCGACAATTTGTCGTTAATGCCCGCTGAGAATCAAGCTTGAAGAATTTTCTAAAGTAATCAAGAATTATGCTCGTGTTTGGTTGAAACTAACGAGAAGGAAATGTTCTTCTTGCTTGATAGACTAGTTTGCCTTATCATAAATCTTCCGGTTTCTACAACCACAACTGAGAGGTCTTTTTCACTAATGAAAATTATCAAGACTAGGTTGTGAAACAAGATGAAAGGTGGGTTTCTAGCTAATAACATGACAGTTTACATTGAAAGGGAAATTAGTGAAAACATTAGCTCTGAGTTTATTATTGAAGATTTCAAGTCACTTAAAATGCGTAGAGCATCACTTTAAGGTATGCGGTTTAACTTTGTGCTTAATATAATTTGCATATTTAATTTATATATTATAATAGTTTATTTAGTGGTCCACCTTAGTTTTTTTTCAAGATCCGCCACTGCGTGAAAAGACGTACAAGGAAAATCAACAAGCCTAATTCGTGGGTTGGGCTCAAATAAATTGGCCCATAAATGAGTTCTACATGAAGGCCGAGAATGAGTGGATTTACATAATATTTAGGAAATAAAATACAACAAACTAAAAGGAATATTGGTCGAGACCAGGGTATCCTCCTCGCTGGATTGGAGGCACCTCGAAGGGTGAGACAGCTGGCCCAAGGATTTAAAGCTGCTACATACCCAAGGCGAGGATCGAACCCTCAATACTTGGTTAAGTGAGGATGAGCCCCAACTGCTCAACTACACCCTTAGGTTGAAAGCATAGGCAGGATATATATAAGACCTAGTTTGATATTTACATCATGGAAGGATATATATAAGACCTAGTTTGATATTTACTTCATGGAAGATTATCTTGGTCAGCGTCTTCTTTAACAAAGCGTCGCCAGTACCAATGTTTACCCCATATAGTGTACATTGACTCCAAAGGAATTCCTTTAGTTTCAGGCAAGAAAAATATAACAAAGATGGTCATCACCGCAATCCAACCCCCATAGAACAAGAAGGCTCCAAACTTAAAGTGACATAGCATGGTCAAGAATGTTTGCGACAAAATGAAAATTGTTATGAAATTCACAGCAATAGCTACACTTTGTCCAGTAGTTCTAATCTTTATGGGGAAAATCTCACTTGGAATTAGCCATGTGAGAGGTCCCCACGACCAACCAAATCCTGCAGTGTAGACACACAATAACACTAATACCAGTACTGCGTTCCCCTTTGTCATGTCCTTCGTACCATCAACACCACTCCACACTACCAGCATAATAGCCACCGCAATCTTCACATAGCGAGACAAATAAATCAATTAGTATAAATTACATCAGTTATTTAATGAATCTAAAACTATAAATTTTGCTTATAATAAGGACGAGAGTAAGAAGTAAGTAAACTTGAAGATTACTTACTTGACCAACAAACATCACAAGGCCCCCAGTTATGAACAAGAATCTTCTACCAAATCGATCAACAATACCAGTGGAGACAAAAATAGAAGCAAAGTTCACGATTCCAAGTATAATGGCAGAAAGTAAAGCGGCATCATGTCCAAAACCCACAGATTGGAAGAGATTGGGAGCATAAAAAGCGACGATGTTGATACCTGTAAGTTGTTGGAAAAATGGAATTGCAAAAGCCATTACCAAGTGAGGTCGATATTCTCTCTTTAGTAAGGTCTTAATAGGCTCTTGCTTAATTGATTTTGCGATTTCTGTCCATCTAATGAGTTCATCTAACTCAGGTTCAATATCAACAGAGGAACCTCTAATTTTGCGCAAGGCTTTTTTGGCTTGGTCTATTTTCCCACGTTCCACTAAACTGCTTGGTGTGTCAGTTATAAGGAAGGCGCCAACTGTCATCACGATTGAAGGCACTAAGGCTAGTCCAAGAGAGAGTCGCCAACCCCATTTGTGGTCGGCGGTGCCATAGTTTATGCAGGTTGCGACAACCGCTCCAAGTCCTAAGAAACTTTGAAAGCCTGTGTTGAAAGCCCCTCTCCATTTGGGTGGAGCAATTTCAGAAAGGTACAACGGCGCAGCCTATTTCATATGAGTATATCACCATTATAAGTTAATTATTGATATAATAATAATAATAAGGTTAAATTATTTACTTGTAATAAGTTGGTGATTTAATTTTTTTTCGCACCACTACTTTAAGTTATTTAATTGTAATAAGTTGATCCTTTAAGTTTTTTTGTATCACTTAGGTCCTGTAAGTTATTTAATTGTAACAATTCAGGGCTGGAAAATGTAAGTTATTCGGCCTTTAAAAGTTACAATTAAATAACTTAAAGGATCTTTGGTGTAATTTAGTCTAATAATAATTTTTGGTTACATTTAGCATAATAATAATAATAATGTATTGGTTGACTCACATGATTAGTGAAACCTACTCCAAATCCAAGTAGGACACGACCCAAGATGAGCATAGCAACATTTTCAGAACCACCATTAATAGCACTTCCAGCAATAAAGACGACACCACCATATAAGATGATATTTCGCCGGCCAAACGCCGCTGTGACACGGCTAGCTAGGAGAGATGACACTAACCCAGCTAGATAGAGAGAAGATGTGAATAACGTCAATATTTGACTGTCATACACACAGTACATATTCACTTCGCTACTAGCAGCTTTTCTTAGAATATCAGGGAAGAACTTTTGGAGAAATGGCACCATGGTTGTCACACCTCCTGGAATTACATAACATTATAACATTTTCATTAAGAAATACAAAAGGTACGTGAGCTTACACAGGCTCTTAATAAAGAAAAAGAAATAATTAACCTGAAATTCCGATGTCATATCCAAAAAGAAGACCACTGGATGCAGCAACGATGCAAGTAATAATAATTGAGAGTGTTAACTTGCCACCGAAGCCAGCCGTAGTTGGTGTATCAACGGAGAATCCTCCACCGGCCATTTTCAACTAACTTGATCTCTTTGTCTTTCGATCTGCTCTTCAGCTAGCTGAGTTTGTGTAGCTCAGTTTAACTCATAATAATAAGAGCGAGCATGGGCATGGAATTTATAGGCCTGAATGGGAGTTGTCTTTTGCGAATGCCATGTGGATGCATTTTTTCCATTAAAATTTTTCATTCTCTCTGTTGACTCGTTAATCACACACATCTAGCAACTTGATTAGTTGAATTTAATTTAGTACTTGTACTTGCTCATTATTGGGAAAGGATCCACTGACGTTTTGGCGGGAACTACAGAATGCAGTTCCCTTCTTTTCATCCGTTAGATTAATCACACTAATTAAAAAGTGCCATGTGTCCTTTCTCTTTATTTTCTTCTTTCCATTCCAAAAGCTAATAGTATTTCTTACTGACTCATCGCTTCCATAGTTCGCCGCCATTGCAACTGCCTCCGCTCGCTGCAACTACATTTGTCGCTCACTGTCGCTGCAGCGTACCATCACCTCTCGACTCTCCGACCATCATAAAACTCTAATTCCGCAATTTCAGATTCTCAGCAGTGTAAAAAATAACCATTATTTACTTTCAAATTTTTAGAATCTTGAGAGTGCTTTTCAGTGGGATTTATTAGGCAAATATTCAAGGTTATGTGATTTGATTTGATAAAAGTTAGGAGCTGTAATGGAATGAAAGGAGTACATGTGGGAAAATTTTAATGAAAGAGTCATGTTTTGTCCCCTGCCATGTTTACTCCAATCGAAGCACAAAGTCATGTTCAAAACCACTTTCTTTTTAAAATGAACAGGCTACTAGAAAGAAATAATATGTTGTTGGAAGAATCAAATGCTATGTCCCTACAAGAATCAAATGCATATGATACATTTGAAGCATATAAGAGCAGCGAGAGGTGGAGGTAGGCTGCGGAAACAACGAGCAACACAGAAGCGACAGCTAGCGGTAGTGCCAGGAACGACCACACCGGCGACGAGCAACGGAAGCGGTGAGGCGGTAAGAAGTACTCTGTGTAAAAGCAACAACCAGTACTTTCAAAAAAAGCTGATTCTCAGATTCAAAAAGAAAAAAAAATGAAAGAAGGAAAACATGGCACTACCTAAATCGTCGGATTAATCTAACGGATGAAAAGAAGGGAACTGCATTCTGTAGTTCCCGCCAAAACGTCAGTGGATCCTTTCCCCTCATTATTGTGGTACATTCTTTAATATAATAAAATACGTTAGTATAGCACACGCAGGCAATGCAATTATGCAAATATCAATATCATAAGTAATATTTTTTCAATCATTTATTCCTCCAATATAGAGTAATGTAGAGTAACTAATTATTAACACATCTTTGTTCACTATCGGACATGAAGGTAGCTCAATTGACGAATTAATGGACATGAAGAAGTTGAAAGAAGGATCTTCATAGTTTAAATCTGGGAGACTAACATTCCCTCACTTCCTAACTATTACTAACAACTAACATTTGTCACAAAAAATTTAGTTATCCTTTGGTGGTTCTTTTTAGAGGCGTGATCGAGGTCTCTTGGTAGAGATTTTTTTCTTCAAATTTTAATGGTGTGTGGTCTCTGGAGAGTTTCTTTTCCGGGAGTGGTCTTTTCTTGAAGTGTTTTTTTGTGCTTTTGAGTAGGTTTTTTTAGGTGTTTTATCTGGTTTGCCATGAGCCTCTTTGTTTGTAGCTTGCTTCCCAGCTTTATGCTTGGATAGGCCATATCAATAAATTCTTAATTATCGGAAAAAAAACAATTAACATTTGTCTATAAAAAACACTTCTTTGTTTGCAAATATATAAACTTGCGTAACGTAGAAGTCTTCAATAGCACAGTTTAGCAATGGTTAACCAGAATCCAGGGTCCAATCAGGTTGATTTGCTATGAGTTGACTATTATAAGTTATAACAGAATTAGTACAAGAAATAAACTCTTAACCCAACTCTAAGCATGTTGTAGGTTAATCGAGTTCCATTTTATTTATGGGTTTAATTTTTTAACGTGAGCAAATGTTTTCTTTTGATTATCAACTTGAATTTAATTGAAAACATTATCACATGAAATGCGGCATCAGATTACAATTGAAATTCAAACAGAGCAGGTAGCAACATGTCATGACAGATACATGCCCATATTACTTCCCATTATTCTTGACAGTAGAAAATTTAAGTGCAGACTCCAACTTGTATGTAACAAAAAAAGGAAGTTTGGTGCCATTTTTCATCAAAGATATTCTTTTTCTTATTGATTAACAATTTTTCTATTTGCTGATGAGAGGTTATAGGGAGGAAATAAATAAAAAGTTGGTGATTAATTGCACATGAAGAGCAGACATACATAACACAACACTTTTGCTCATCAAGTTCACCATATCTTTAAAACTAATTTCTAAAGCACCATTTTCTTCATTATTGCTGCATAACTTTTAGTGGTTGTTAATTAGCTAGAAATAGTTGTCTTTGTCTTTGGAATACTTTTTAATTGTTTGATGTGACATGTATTCCATATTGAATCACGATTACGAATGGATCAAAATCGTACGGGTCAACTTACAGTAACATATCAGTTAATGAAATAAAACAATTTGGGTTTACTTGGTCACTTAACATTATCTTCAGTGCCACAGAAGCAGCTCGTGTTTATGTTATTTTAAAAATTTGAAATGGGAATGAAAGCTACCTTTATAATATGCATTATGCAGGAGCCTGACTTTTATAAAACTTTCGAGTATATATTGATGCTTTGCTCCAGCCATGTTTACCTGCAATAACTGAAAACAAATAGTAAAAGAGTGTCACTTTAAACCTTAAGTTTTGATTTGTTTCCTTCATGTCTTTGTCAATAGTATCTAATCATTGTCGTATTGCATATTTGCATTTATAGCATCTCCTTTTCGCAATCAAAATCTCCGGTTTCTTTAGTCTGTCTATCATTTAAAAATTTCAATAACCAACATTAATAATTAACAAAAGATTGTTAACGTTTAAATTAAAAAAAGAACAAAATTTTATTGCTATAGCCTATAGACGATATTTTTTTCAATGGTCAAAAAATACAGCTAAAGATGACAATAGTTGATTGTGATTCCATGATGTGTCAATCGTGTGCAAGGAAGAAGCGTAAAGTTTAGTATCATAAATGTCAACTCATCTGCATAGTGGATTTGGCCTTTTTTACCTGCAATTCACCTTCAAAATTCCCAATCTAGAGTCATTTGAAAAAGCAATTACTATTGTGGGGTAAGTCGTAAATGATGTCTACAATGAAGTCGTCTTCTATTTCGGTTCGTTGAACTCTACGAAGTTGCTCTATTTGTGCTCGATTACCTCGTTTGACACCGCCACGTTCTATCTGTCTTTGGAGTGGTATGGGTTCATTGTGTTGGTCATCGCCAATTTAAACGAGCAATGGACATTTATATCGAGTACAAGGTGACTACATATAGAATGAAGCCATATATACCACTACGAAAGTCATACATGAGGACTATGACTTTGGTACGATTTTTATTGAAGTTGTACATGGCATGTGCAACGTCAATTTTTCCATGCAAAGTGCATGCCATCTACGACTTCAACCACAGTCATACTTCTCATGTACGACATTAGTATTTCGAAGGAAAAAAACTGAAGTCGTACATACCATGTACAACTTACCCCATATTTGTAATTACTTTTCAATCTGCCCCAGATTGGGGATTTTGTGGCTATAAAATGGCACAAATTTGTATGCGAGGATGGCTGGCTAGTAGTTGGTGTTGACCGCTGAGCTTTTGAGAGTACTTTGGAAGGCATCGGGTGGCACATCGGAGTTGAAGAGTTCTCCCCTTAATTAATCACGGCTGCTTAGAGTTGAGAGACAACTGGTATATTTGAACAGTCATAAAATTAAACACGTGTACCTCTTTTTCTCTCTATCTCTTTCATTCCTTTCACACCACTTCCACATCACATTTATCACTTCGCTCTTCTATTTCTTTCTCGCTCATATTAAATAATGTCTGAAAAAACATTGTAAGCTAATGAAAAAATGTTATAAGCTAGTCATACCAAATATTTGCCCGAAACTAATCTGCTATAAGTTATCCACTAAACGTCACTTGTTTGAACTTAATTAACAAATAGAGCCCAAAAATTGACACATAAAACACTATGAGAGGACATTGTACTTCTAGAGGTACAAAGTTAAATAGATACTGTAATGAGGATGGATGTTTGGATCTAATGGTATGTGTTATATTACTTTGTTCCGACTGATCATGATGTGTTAGATGTGTTTTGGAAGGATGGAACGTTTCATATGTTATAGATGATTATGTGAATTGTCATATAGTTAGTTACATGTGGTGTGAATGCTTGGGATCATTTATTTATTGATCAAGATATGACAAAAGCCAAGTATAGATGTAAGAAGGACAATCTTAAGGTTTTAATCATTGATGGAATGTATGACATGTGTGAGAGGGTGAGTTTGAAGGTTCGTGGGTGCTAGTTTAAAGTTTAATAGTTGAAGAGTAACTTGATGGATTAATTGAAACCATGAAGAAGATGATTCATAGGTAATGAAATGAGAGAGATTGATGTATAGTGAGTGTCTAAGAATGAATATTTCTTGTCACTCTTTTACTGTCACATTTTGTCTTCTCTTTTTTGGTGGTGAAAAAAAAAACCACCAAAAACAAAAGACAAAATAAATTAAAATCATATTATTAACATCATAAATTAAAATCATAACTTATTATCACATGCATATATAATCTCAGACTTCGATTGGTGGAATACAATAAAACACTATTTTTTGAGACGACAAATGTTTATTCAATGTCTTAGGTTCTAATTCCATATAGTGAGATTGAGTTACTTATCCTTATAACCATTCTATCCAAGTAAAGAAAACTAGCAGCAAAACCATCATAAAAATTCCATGGCTTGACTAGAGACATAGAAATAAGAGTAATGTTATTTAGCCAAAACTTTCCAGACAAAAATAGACAAAAACCACATTACAACACCAATAAATACAATCTCAGATAAGCTTAACTGTAGTATTTTTTAAAAAATTTATTACACAACACCTAACAGCTATAAAAAGTAATGCTATCCATAACTTCCCCTGCAACATATCGTCGCCAAAACCAGTGTTTACTCCATACAGCATACATTGAATCCAAATGAAGCCCTTTGGTCTCAGGCATGAAAAATACAATAAACACTGTCATAACTATAATCCAACCTGCATGGAACAAGAAAGCTCCGAACTTAAAGTGACACAGCATTGTCAAAAACGTCTGTGACAATACAAATATCATTATGAACTGCACAGAAATCGATATGCTTTGCCCCGTCGTTCTGATTTTTAAAGGGAAAATTTCACTTGGAATTAGCCACAATAGAGGCCCCCATGACCAACCAAAACCTGCAGAGTAGATACACATTAGCACCAATAACAATGTAGCATTTCCCTTCGATACTCCTCCCATGCCATGAACACCTGTCACCACTGCTAGCACAATAGCCACCGCAATCTTCAAATCCAAATATAACACGAATTAGTAACATAATAAGACGCACAATAAATTAATCTCATATGATCATTTGCGTATGAGTTGTTGATTCAGCTTGTATGCCAAGTAGAAGTAGAACTAACAGAGAGGTGGTTAGTTAGTTTTTAGCAAAAGAAATGGATATGGATGTCACGAAAGGAGACACGATATTGGTTACGCAGTTCGGCCAATCGTTGCCTACGTCTGCGACTACAGAGCAGCTGTAGTTCCGTTTTATTGATTGTATGATTGTTGTCCTCGAATACAAACACTAATAAGTTTAAATAGACTATTCTATGTGAAAACCTAACGGGCCTGGGCCGAATACAAATATAAAGAAACCAACTATTTACAACTTCTTTATTTCCTTATTCACATCCCCCCTCAAATTGATGCGGGTCATCAAGGAGCATCAATTTGCTAACAAGAAACTGATGGCGCGGACGAGGAACAGCTTTGGTCAAAATATCTGCAACCTGAAATTGAGTATTGATATGGGGAATGGATATAATACGATTATCATAGGCTTCACGAATAGCATGACAATCAACTTCAATATGCTTAGTACGCTCATGAAAAACCGGATTTGCAACAATCTGAATGGCACTTGTATTGTCAGCATAGAGAGATGTCGGCTCAGTTTGAGGAAATCCAAGTTCACCCAATAGACCACGAAGCCAAAGTATTTCGGAGCATGCCGTAGACATAGCACGATATTCCGATTCAGTTGAGGACTTAGAGACTCTTGCTTGTTTCTTACTTTTCCATGAGATCAACGAAGAACCAAGAAACATGCACTAACCAGTGACAGAGCGGCGAGTGTCAGGACACCCAGCCCAATCAGCATCGCTGTAGGCAATTAACTTAAGAGGGACCCCAGTAGGAAAGAATAAGCCCCGTTGAGATGTACCTTTCAAGTAGCGAATTATACGACGAACCGCTGCCAAGTGAAGATGACGGGGAGAATGCATGAACTGACTTACTTGCTGAACAGCAAACGAAATGTCTGGTCGTGTAATGGTCAAGTAGTTAAGACTACCCACGAGCTGTCGATACAATAAAGGATCGGTCAAAAGTTCACCCTCGTCACGATGGTATTTAGCATTAACTTCAAGAGGAGTACCCACAAGATTAGCGGATTGGAGGCCAGCCATAGCAATAAGGTCTGTGGCATACTTATGCTGATGGAGAAATATACCCTTAGAAGTAGAATGAACCTCAAGTCCAAGAAAATAATGTAAAAGACCAAGGTCTTTCATTTGAAATGAGGCTTGAAGTTTTTGTTTAACTTCCTGTATGGATGCTGCATCAGAACCAGTAATGATCATATCATCAACATAAAGAAGGAGCAGAACAATGCCCGTAGATGTACGGTGAATGAACAAAGATGAATCATACTGACTTTGAGTAAAAGAGAACCCAAGTAGAGTGGAACGGAATTTGTCATACCATGCTCTAGGCGCCTGTTTTAAACCATATAAAGAGCGTTTGAGCTTGCACACCCCCTTAGATGAAGAGAATAGGCCCTGAGGGGGAGTCATATAAATATCTTCAGTCAGATCGCCATGAAGAAATGCATTCTTAACATCCATTTGGTGGAGAGACCACCCATGAGAAGCAGCTATAGAGAGCATCATTCTAACAGTAGTCATTTTAGCAGCCGGTGCAAATGTCTCATCATAATCAATACCATATTTCTGCTTGTTGCCTAAAGCAACCAATCGAGCCTTGTAACGATTGAGGGATCCATCAGAATTCAGTTTCACAGAATAAACCCATTTACAGCCTACGGGTTTGATATCTGGAGGGCAAGAAACAATATCCCAAGTGAAATTGTCTTGAAGGGCTTGAAGTTCATCATTCATGGCATTCACCCAACGCACATCTTTAACAGCCTGCGAGTAACAAGTAGGAATAGGTGTGCTAGAGAGAGAAGCAGTTAAAGCAGTATGTGAGGAATCAAACCTGTCTGGTGAATATCTATCAGGTGCTCGGGACGTTCTACTAGAACGCCGTGGTGCAAGTGGTGCAGGATCAGGATCAGGATCAGGTGGCGGATCAGCGTCGGAAGGGGGAATGGGAACCTGCACACTGTGTTTCCTGACATATATGAGTCCTGGTTTAAAACGTTCTATAGGTGAACGCGGGGTAGAAAATTGGGGAAGTATAGCAATATCATTCAGACCAGGAGAAGGGCAAGGAAACATAAACTGTTTATCAAAAAATGTCACATTCCTAGAAATGCGAAAACGATGGTTAGAGACATCATAACAGACGAAACCCTTATGAGAATGACTATACCCCATAAATGCACATTGGACAGATTGTGCTCCAAGCTTATGTCTTTCAATGGATGGTAGGTGAACAAAACACACACACCCAAAAGTGTGTAAGCTACTGTAATCAGGCTGAGTTTTAAAAAGACGAAAGTAAGGAGAATCAAACCCAATCACCATGGAAGGAAGACGGTTGATCAAAAAAACAGCTGTGGAAAGAGCCTCCACCCAAAATTTGGATGGAACAGAAGCCTGGAGAAGTAAGGTACGTGTCACATCCAACAAGTGACGATTTTTACGTTCTGTAACACCATTTTGCTGAGGGGTGTTGGGACAAGATCGTTGAGACAATACACCTTTTTGCTGTAAGAACTCCTGAAACTCATGAGACATATACTCACCACCAGAATCAGACCGAAGAATTTTAATACTGGTTTGAAATTGATTTTCAACATACATCAGAAATTTCTTAAACATAGAAAACACTTCAGATTTAGATTTAAGAAAATAAATCCAAGTAAAACGACTATAATCATCGATAAAGGTGACAAAATATTTATAATGAGCATGAGAAGCGACAGGTGAGATTCCCCAAACATCACTATGAATCATCTCAAAACAAGTAGAAGCACGATGAGCACCAGACGGAAAGGGAAGTGTTTTACTTTTAGCTAATTTGCAAACAGAACATGAAATAGAGGCACTAGAATCCATAGGTTTAGTACCTAACAAGCCAGTCTTAAATAAGTGAGACAAAACAACAGAGTTTGGATGACCCAATTTCCTATGCCAATCCTCACATACATTCAAAACACTAGTACAAGCAAGAGATAAATGATTGGGAATAAACTGGAGTGGAAACACTCTCCCAACTTTAGGCCCCTTCGCGATCACCTTCCCCGACACCCGCTCCTGCACAACACAACCATCCTGAGTAAGATTAACATCACAACCTTCATCCACTAATTGACCAGCAGACAATAAATTTGAGGCAAGCGCAGGTGCTACCAACACATTTCGAAAGGTAGAATTTATGTCACCAACATTAGTTATAGGAAGGGTACTACCATCAGCAATTTGAATTTTCTGATTACCAATATAAGAACGTAAATTATGCAAGAGTTTAGAGGAACCCGTCATGTGATTCGATGCACCAGAGTCAAGTAACCATTTGATGAAAGAAGACATACCAGTAATGCCCAAGGCAGAAAGAGCAGATAGTACCGCTTGTTGAATTAAGTCAAGCTGTAGAGCACCACCATCAGAGGCACCAGTGGTGGAAGGACCAGCGGAAGAGGTAGATGCACCAGTGGTGGAAGGACCAGCTGCAGAGCTAGTGGTGGCATGGAATGCCTGCACCGGACGCTTAGTCGGTCGTGGAGGGCGCGTAGGACAGGCAGAAATGACATGACCCTGCTGCTTGCAGTAATTGCAAAATTTCTTAGGACAACTACGAGTAACATGTCCAAATTGTTTACAAGAGAAGCATTGAGTCTGTCGCATATCACGGCCTCTAGTTTGCGCAGCATATGCAATTGTCACAGGTTCAGAAAGGACGGGATCATGAGCCATGGTTCCTTGAGTATGGAGACGTTGTTCTTCCCTGAGCAGTTCACCAACACAAATATCCAAGGAAGGAACAAGGTTCCTATTCAGCAAAGCACCTCGAACAGCCTCAAATTCTGGACGAAGTTTCATGAGGAATTGATCTCGTTTACTAGTATCATAAACATCTTGGACGGCTGGCAGTGACGGCTTGGGAACAGCAGCATAGATAATAGCAGAGTGTTCTGTCCATAAATTCAGAAAACCAGAATAATATTCTTGAATTGACAAATTACCTTGTTTGTAATTGGCGATTTCTAACTCCAATTGAAAACGCTTGGCCGTATTGTTCTGATTGTAAACATGCTTCAAGTAATTCCACATTTCTTGAGCAGTTGAAAAAGATCGCAAATTATTGATCATCTGAGGATCAATAGTACTGAGGATCCATGAAATAATTTGAGCATCTTTGACTTCCCACGCATCTAAGGCAGTTTTGTCTTCGGGCGCCTTAGAAATCCCATCAAGGTGACTCCATAATCCTTTCCCTTTGACATACATCTTGAAATGAAATTCCCAAGCAGCATAATTCTTGCCGGTAAAGCGAACACAAAAATTATCCTTTTCTCTTTCAGCAGCCATTAAAATAGCCAATAGAAACCAACAAATACTCTTCAATAATAATAAAGAGCAGGTCAGCCTTTGTTAATAACCTTTGTTAATAATAATAATAATAATAAAAAGTAACCCAGGGAGCAAAAGACCCTTTGTTAATAACAAAGAGCAGGTCAGCCTCTTCAATAAAGTTGCTGTAGCAGACACTTTAAAAATTAAAAGCCCAATGTCCAGTAAAGACAGCAACGTCACAACTCACAGAACCAACTTTGAACGCAAAACAGAAGCAACGAAATTGGAACCAGGAACGAAACAACCCACAGCCAAGGAGCACACGAATGGCAAACAGCAACAACAAGAATGATGAAGCAGTCACGAACACAACCAGGAACACGAAACCGCAAGTGGAACCAGAGACCACGAACGCGATCACACGCACGGAGAAGAAGAATCCAAGAGAGAGACACGATTTCGAAGGTCGGGAAGAACCGGAAGGTACCCACGAACCAGAAATTGACGAGTTCGAAACACTAAAGGAAACCATGAGCAACGATGAAGGCCAAGGCAAGAGCGACCGAAGGAGGTGTCGCTGACGAAGTCTCAGTTCTGAACGAAATCACGAGTATGAATGAAACCCTAACGAAATCAAAGGTATGATCGAAAACTTGCTGATACCATGTCACGAAAGGAGACACGATATTGGTTACGCAGTTCGGCCAATCGTTGCCTACGTCTGCGACTACAGAGCAGCTGTAGTTCCGTTTTATTGATTGTATGATTGTTGTCCTCGAATACAAACACTAATAAGTTTAAATAGACTATTCTATGTGAAAACCTAACGGGCCTGGGCCGAATACAAATATAAAGAAACCAACTATTTACAACTTCTTTATTTCCTTATTCACATCCCCCCTCAAATTGATGCGGGTCATCAAGGAGCATCAATTTGCTAACAAGAAACTGATGGCGCGGACGAGGAACAGCTTTGGTCAAAATATCTGCAACCTGAAATTGAGTATTGATATGGGGAATGGATATAATACGATTATCATAGGCTTCACGAATAGCATGACAATCAACTTCAATATGCTTAGTACGCTCATGAAAAACCGGATTTGCAACAATCTGAATGGCACTTGTATTGTCAGCATAGAGAGATGTCGGCTCAGTTTGAGGAAATCCAAGTTCACCCAATAGACCACGAAGCCAAAGTATTTCGGAGCATGCCGTAGACATAGCACGATATTCCGATTCAGTTGAGGACTTAGAGACTCTTGCTTGTTTCTTACTTTTCCATGAGATCAACGAAGAACCAAGAAACATGCACTAACCAGTGACAGAGCGGCGAGTGTCAGGACACCCAGCCCAATCAGCATCGCTGTAGGCAATTAACTTAAGAGGGACCCCAGTAGGAAAGAATAAGCCCCGTTGAGATGTACCTTTCAAGTAGCGAATTATACGACGAACCGCTGCCAAGTGAAGATGACGGGGAGAATGCATGAACTGACTTACTTGCTGAACAGCAAACGAAATGTCTGGTCGTGTAATGGTCAAGTAGTTAAGACTACCCACGAGCTGTCGATACAATAAAGGATCGGTCAAAAGTTCACCCTCGTCACGATGGTATTTAGCATTAACTTCAAGAGGAGTACCCACAAGATTAGCGGATTGGAGGCCAGCCATAGCAATAAGGTCTGTGGCATACTTATGCTGATGGAGAAATATACCCTTAGAAGTAGAATGAACCTCAAGTCCAAGAAAATAATGTAAAAGACCAAGGTCTTTCATTTGAAATGAGGCTTGAAGTTTTTGTTTAACTTCCTGTATGGATGCTGCATCAGAACCAGTAATGATCATATCATCAACATAAAGAAGGAGCAGAACAATGCCCGTAGATGTACGGTGAATGAACAAAGATGAATCATACTGACTTTGAGTAAAAGAGAACCCAAGTAGAGTGGAACGGAATTTGTCATACCATGCTCTAGGCGCCTGTTTTAAACCATATAAAGAGCGTTTGAGCTTGCACACCCCCTTAGATGAAGAGAATAGGCCCTGAGGGGGAGTCATATAAATATCTTCAGTCAGATCGCCATGAAGAAATGCATTCTTAACATCCATTTGGTGGAGAGACCACCCATGAGAAGCAGCTATAGAGAGCATCATTCTAACAGTAGTCATTTTAGCAGCCGGTGCAAATGTCTCATCATAATCAATACCATATTTCTGCTTGTTGCCTAAAGCAACCAATCGAGCCTTGTAACGATTGAGGGATCCATCAGAATTCAGTTTCACAGAATAAACCCATTTACAGCCTACGGGTTTGATATCTGGAGGGCAAGAAACAATATCCCAAGTGAAATTGTCTTGAAGGGCTTGAAGTTCATCATTCATGGCATTCACCCAACGCACATCTTTAACAGCCTGCGAGTAACAAGTAGGAATAGGTGTGCTAGAGAGAGAAGCAGTTAAAGCAGTATGTGAGGAATCAAACCTGTCTGGTGAATATCTATCAGGTGCTCGGGACGTTCTACTAGAACGCCGTGGTGCAAGTGGTGCAGGATCAGGATCAGGATCAGGTGGCGGATCAGCGTCGGAAGGGGGAATGGGAACCTGCACACTGTGTTTCCTGACATATATGAGTCCTGGTTTAAAACGTTCTATAGGTGAACGCGGGGTAGAAAATTGGGGAAGTATAGCAATATCATTCAGACCAGGAGAAGGGCAAGGAAACATAAACTGTTTATCAAAAAATGTCACATTCCTAGAAATGCGAAAACGATGGTTAGAGACATCATAACAGACGAAACCCTTATGAGAATGACTATACCCCATAAATGCACATTGGACAGATTGTGCTCCAAGCTTATGTCTTTCAATGGATGGTAGGTGAACAAAACACACACACCCAAAAGTGTGTAAGCTACTGTAATCAGGCTGAGTTTTAAAAAGACGAAAGTAAGGAGAATCAAACCCAATCACCATGGAAGGAAGACGGTTGATCAAAAAAACAGCTGTGGAAAGAGCCTCCACCCAAAATTTGGATGGAACAGAAGCCTGGAGAAGTAAGGTACGTGTCACATCCAACAAGTGACGATTTTTACGTTCTGCAACACCATTTTGCTGAGGGGTGTTGGGACAAGATCGTTGAGACAATACACCTTTTTGCTGTAAGAACTCCTGAAACTCATGAGACATATACTCACCACCAGAATCAGACCGAAGAATTTTAATACTGGTTTGAAATTGATTTTCAACATACATCAGAAATTTCTTAAACATAGAAAACACTTCAGATTTAGATTTAAGAAAATAAATCCAAGTAAAACGACTATAATCATCGATAAAGGTGACAAAATATTTATAATGAGCATGAGAAGCGACAGGTGAGATTCCCCAAACATCACTATGAATCATCTCAAAACAAGTAGAAGCACGATGAGCACCAGACGGAAAGGGAAGTGTTTTACTTTTAGCTAATTTGCAAACAGAACATGAAATAGAGGCACTAGAATCCATAGGTTTAGTACCTAACAAGCCAGTCTTAAATAAGTGAGACAAAACAACAGAGTTTGGATGACCCAATTTCCTATGCCAATCCTCACATACATTCAAAACACTAGTACAAGCAAGAGATAAATGATTGGGAATAAACTGGAGTGGAAACACTCTCCCAACTTTAGGCCCCTTCGCGATCACCTTCCCCGACACCCGCTCCTGCACAACACAACCATCCTAAGTAAGATTAACATCACAACCTTCATCCACTAATTGACCAGCAGACAATAAATTTGAGGCAAGCGCAGGTGCTACCAACACATTTCGAAAGGTAGAATTTATGTCACCAACATTAGTTATAGGAAGGGTACTACCATCAGCAATTTGAATTTTCTGATTACCAATATAAGAACGTAAATTATGCAAGAGTTTAGAGGAGCCCGTCATGTGATTCGATGCACCAGAGTCAAGTAACCATTTGATGAAAGAAGACATACCAGTAATGCCCAAGGCAGAAAGAGCAGATAGTACCGCTTGTTGAATTAAGTCAAGCTGTAGAGCACCACCATCAGAGGCACCAGTGGTGGAAGGACCAGCGGAAGAGGTAGATGCACCAGTGGTGGAAGGACCAGCTGCAGAGCTAGTGGTGGCATGGAATGCCTGCACCGGACGCTTAGTCGGTCGTGGAGGGCGCGTAGGACAGGCAGAAATGACATGACCCTGCTGCTTGCAGTAATTGCAAAATTTCTTAGGACAACTACGAGTAACATGTCCAAATTGTTTACAAGAGAAGCATTGAGTCTGTCGCATATCACGGCCTCTAGTTTGCGCAGCATATGCAATTGTCACAGGTTCAGAAAGGACGGGATCATGAGCCATGGTTCCTTGAGTATGGAGACGTTGTTCTTCCCTGAGCAGTTCACCAACACAAATATCCAAGGAAGGAACAAGGTTCCTATTCAGCAAAGCACCTCGAACAGCCTCAAATTCTGGACGAAGTTTCATGAGGAATTGATCTCGTTTACTAGTATCATAAACATCTTGGACGGCTGGCAGTGACGGCTTGGGAACAGCAGCATAGATAATAGCAGAGTGTTCTGTCCATAAATTCAGAAAACCAGAATAATATTCTTGAATTGACAAATTACCTTGTTTGTAATTGGCGATTTCTAACTCCAATTGAAAACGCTTGGCCGTATTGTTCTGATTGTAAACATGCTTCAAGTAATTCCACATTTCTTGAGCAGTTGAAAAAGATCGCAAATTATTGATCATCTGAGGATCAATAGTACTGAGGATCCATGAAATAATTTGAGCATCTTTGACTTCCCACGCATCTAAGGCAGTTTTGTCTTCGGGCGCCTTAGAAATCCCATCAAGGTGACTCCATAATCCTTTCCCTTTGACATACATCTTGAAATGAAATTCCCAAGCAGCATAATTCTTGCCGGTAAAGCGAACACAAAAATTATCCTTTTCTCTTTCAGCAGCCATTAAAATAGCCAATAGAAACCAACAAATACTCTTCAATAATAATAAAGAGCAGGTCAGCCTTTGTTAATAACCTTTGTTAATAATAATAATAATAAAAAGTAACCCAGGGAGCAAAAGACCCTTTGTTAATAACAAAGAGCAGGTCAGCCTCTTCAATAAAGTTGCTGTAGCAGACACTTTAAAAATTAAAAGCCCAATGTCCAGTAAAGACAGCAACGTCACAACTCACAGAACCAACTTTGAACGCAAAACAGAAGCAACGAAATTGGAACCAGGAACGAAACAACCCACAGCCAAGGAGCACACGAATGGCAAACAGCAACAACAAGAATGATGAAGCAGTCACGAACACAACCAGGAACACGAAACCGCAAGTGGAACCAGAGACCACGAACGCGATCACACGCACGGAGAAGAAGAATCCAAGAGAGAGACACGATTTCGAAGGTCGGGAAGAACCGGAAGGTACCCACGAACCAGAAATTGACGAGTTCGAAACACTAAAGGAAACCATGAGCAACGATGAAGGCCAAGGCAAGAGCGACCGAAGGAGGTGTCGCTGACGAAGTCTCAGTTCTGAACGAAATCACGAGTATGAATGAAACCCTAACGAAATCAAAGGTATGATCGAAAACTTGCTGATACCATGTCACGAAAGGAGACACGATATTGGTTACGCAGTTCGGCCAATCGTTGCCTACGTCTGCGACTACAGAGCAGCTGTAGTTCCGTTTTATTGATTGTATGATTGTTGTCCTCGAATACAAACACTAATAAGTTTAAATAGACTATTCTATGTGAAAACTTAACGGGCCTGGGCCGAATACAAATATAAAGAAACCAACTATTTACAACTTCTTTATTTCCTTATTCACAATGGAGCCTCTTTTAATGCAAAACCTTTGTTAGGGAAAAAACATAGAAGGTTCATTACCTGACTGAGGAGCATTTGAATGCCACCAAGTATGAACAAAAATCTTCGACCAATTCGATCAACAATCATGGAGAAGATAAGGATTGAAGCAATGTTAACGATTCCAAGTATAACAGCAGAAAGCAAAGCAGCATCGTTACCAAAACCCATAGATTGAAAGAGATTAGGTGCATAGAAAGCGACCATATTGATCCCAGTAAGTTGCTGAAATAAAGGAATGGCGAATGCAATCACTAAGTGAGGTCGATACTGTTTCTCAAATATGGTTACAAAAGGCTCCTGATTCACAGCTCTTGCAAATTGTGACCGTCTGATAAGTTCTGTCAATTCAGGTTCAACGTTGATTGTTGATCCTCTGACTCTAAGCAAAGCTTTTCTGGCTTGATCTATTTTTCCACGTTCCACTAAACTGCTTGGTGTGTCACATATGAGAAAAGAGCCGATTATAATTATTGTTGCTGGTACCACGGCAAGGCCAAGAGAGAGTCTCCAACCAAAAGTGTGCTTGGCGGTTACGTAGTTTACGCAACATGCAACCACCACACCAACTTGTACGAAGAATTGAAAGCCTGTGCTTAATGCTCCTCGCCATTTCGCTGGAGCGGTTTCCGAAAGGTACAATGGAGTAGCCTGGTTGTAAAACGTCAAGTAATATGAGACAATTTTTTTAACCAAAACGTCATATAATATGAGACGATGAAGTGTGATATAGCTTACTTGATTAGTGAAACCGATGCTAAAGCCGAGAAGGATACGGCCAATGATGAGCATGGCAAGATTTTTGGCACCACCGTTAATGGCACCACCGAGAAGGAAGATAAAACCGCCTAACATGATGGAATTTTTACGACCCAAGGTGGTTGTGACGCGACTAGCTATGAGAGAAGTGAGCAATCCAGCTAGATAGAGAGAGGAGGTGAATAATGTCAACAATTGACTATCATATACACAATACATGTTTGTTTCTGCGCTTGCAGCCTTTCTAAGTACTTCTGGGAAGAATTTTTCAAGAAATGGCATCATCGTCGTCACACCACCTGGAATTTTAATTACACATTTCATTCAAATTTAGTTAGCTTAATTTGTTTATCCAATTTTTTAATCAACACCTTCAATAATCAATACTATAAAATATAATGAAGTTTTCGTTTGCATAAAAATGAATCAAACTGCAAATATAAAAGAACCTGAAATTCCGAGGTCATATCCAAAAATGAGTCCGCTAGATGCAGCAACAATGCAAGTGATAACAACTGAGACTGTTATTTTGCTATCGAAGCCAGTAACTGGTGCTTCAATGTCGAATCCCCCACCAACCATTTTGAACCTTGTATGATCTTCAAGGACGCAGAAACATCTCCCGCGGTTCTTTTTAACAGTTACCAAGATTAACAACAGTTACCAAATGTATAAAACCTCCGATGAAACAAATTCCTTTGACAAACAAAAGCATAACCGGGAGAAA
Organism: Astragalus glycyphyllos; assembly: GCA_963573325.1. Classification (NCBI taxonomy): domain Eukaryota; kingdom Viridiplantae; phylum Streptophyta; class Magnoliopsida; order Fabales; family Fabaceae; genus Astragalus; species Astragalus glycyphyllos. Next base: position 77,153,889 of record OY754307.1, read on the forward strand.
AAACTTGCATGGAAATTTGATCTTGTGGTGATCTGATAATTGATGTATTGTATGCTGCTGGGTCGGGTAGTATGAGGCCCGTTTTATTGTATTGGGCTCTTTGTTGCGGGCTTTCTATATTGTCCAAAAAAAGTTAAAGTTTGGCTAAATCATACTAACATTCCATGACCTTTATAAAATAATAATAATACTCCACTCCAATTTGCATTGAAATTATATATTACTAGGAGTAAGTATGTCTTATTGATTTCTTTTAATTTACGAAATCTTTTAGATAAAGTGAAATATTCTATTGACCCCCATATTATGGTGGTGCCGTAATGATAACTTACTTATGATGATATATTGCATTTTGCATTTTTGTACTAAAAACGTGATCATATGCCATTGTCGCACAACTATGGCATTGGCCTCCCTATGAAAAATTTAAGTTTTGATACCCAACACTCACTCACTCAATGACACTTCATTTTTTTTCTATTTAAATATTTTAAAAGGAAATTAAATGTTGAACTAATTTTGCCCAAGGTATGATACCTATGAAACTCTCAATGGGTATGGTAGAATTTTCCAAAATTTAAAAGCTAAGGACCCATTATATTTGTGAATTATAGTTTTCTAACAAGGAGATGGGAGACTGTAAAGAGAAATTTTGTGATGGAGAGAAGATGAAATGCTAGTTATAGAGTATGCATTTAAAAACATAATGAAAATAGTTTTTTATGACATTCTCATTGTTTCTTAAATTGCAGACAATAGTTCACTTCGAGGTTTATTATCCTTTCGTTTTTTTCTTATGTTTTCTTGACAATAATAAACTTAGAGCATTTCATTATAATAGTAGGTTCAATATAGGTTGGAATCAAATCATGAACTTTGGAGCTAGCGTAAGATCGCGACGCCCTTGAAAGGGTATGAGCGACACAGTTAGTTGCCTCCTAATAACGCTAATCTTAAAACTTTCAAAAAAAACTAAAATCTGTTTACAATAAGAAATAAGCACACACAACTCGGTATTAGTATTAGGATTTTTCTTAAGTTAAAACTGCTCATATAATTTCATCATAAATCAAGAGTTTAAAGAGACAATACAAGGTGGTGCAAAATGAAAAACCTTGGTGACAAGGGTGAGATAAGGATGCTCTTGCGACTCGGTGAGCAAGCCTATTATCTTCTTGTTAGCAAGATAAAATAAACAAAATTTTAGAAAATGAAAATATTTTCACAAGTAAACGGGACCTAATTAAATAACTTTTCATGTAAGTCAACTTTTATTGAGTCATGAAAATGTAGATTTGACACTTACCTATAGTTATTCTTTTTGTGTATTATGTACGACGTATAATACCATACACACTCAGTATCGTTACCTATAGTTTCTTCCTCACTGACATTGTATCTTTTACCTACCGTCCAATACATATATATATATATATATATATATATCCACAGTTTTTTGACTGTTATCAAAAACGTTTTTGGAGATGTCTTTTTTGTTGTAGAGTGAGATAATACATTAATTACATTAGACATCAATGGAATCATATCCAAAAGGTTCACTGTCTTAAAAGTAGTTGCAGATGCATTGGTTTTGGTCTTCATAGGGAACATTGGTCATTTTTTATGCTGCAGCTTTGTTGTGCTCAAAAATGCTTTGTTGGTGTTGTGGTTATCTAGAGGTGCAGCTTCTGGTGCATTATGATTTTGTTTGATTAGCTTTTGTGGGCTTTCAATTTTGTTGTATCTGATAAAAGTTGTTTCCTGGGCTATATGTTTCTTGTTTCTTTTTGGAATTGCCCTTAGTGGTGAATGATTTTTTATAGAACTCAATTTTGTCCCTTAACTATGTTTCACTGATTTGTTGCTGGTGGGAGGCTGCATCAATCTGCCTGGGAAACAATCCTGGTTTGACTTCAGAAGTTCAACTTTTGGAGACGATCATCTGCAACACGAGTTTGATAAATATGCTTAACAAAATGGGATACTTCCTGCAACAATTTGAGTCTGTTTAAATTGAGTTTTAAAAACTGTGTTATGGTTTTTAAAATTTAAAAAAGAACAAATTTGTTCATTAAAATTTTTGGAAAACTAAAAACCATTTTTAAAAAGGGATTTTAATCAGGCTTATTTAATATTTAATTTTATAAAAAAGATGCGTCTAAAAAATATGTAAAAACTAGAATGACCAGTGCATTCATATATGGCTCGAAGCAGCCAAATGATATTCTAAAATTTTATAGTTTATTGTCTCGTCTATTATCCCAAATTCAAACCAATGAATTGAAGTCAATATAACTGTAATTGCAAGCAACAAAGTAAACAGTCCAAATCACTCCATTAAAGCAAACACTGAGGAAACCACGGGAGACTATGGACATACAAACAATTAGCGATGGTCCTTTTGGTCAAAAGATATCAAGGAACCTAAAACACAAATTTCCCCAAACCCAGAAATACAAGGTCAAATAATATAACAACACATCTCCACTAAAAATTAACTAAAAACAAAACAAGACATAGTATGAAATAAGTTAGACCTAGCAAATTATACCAAGGCGATGCTGCTTTCGCCACCAGGTGGCTTCCTTACGCCACCAAAGTAGTCTCTAGATTCTACCTTGCCATCAGCAAAGATGTTACTGCCACTTATCTCTCTAAGTTTAGCCCCACTCAATGATTTCTCAGCAGTTGAAGGTGGAGAGTCACCCTTGAATATGTTGTTTCCTGAAAGTTCTGCAAATTTCTGGTTAGGAATCTTCTTTGCTGTTTTCAAAACTGGTTCCCCAGAAGCGGCACCTTGATCTCCATCAGCCTAACCAATGTCACAACACAAAACAGCAATTATTTAGAATGCACAAAGATTGAGAGATGCTACACACAAACATTACTATTTGCATTATGCATAAAAAGCTCCAGTTTTAATAGTTCTACTGCAGTCTGCAGCACTCAATTTATACTCAAAATGTTCATATCAATATTGTGAAATTACGATGCCTACTTTATGCATTATTCATTCAATGATGCGAGAACTTCAATTTTTCTTTCTGGTAAATCATTACTATCATCATGGTTGACCAAGTACTATATGCACAAAGATGAGTTATTGAAGTATGATCCAAATATCTAAATTGAATATGAGACAGAAGAAGAGATCAAAATTTGAAAGTATTCAACCAAAATAATTCAGATTAGCAACTTAAAGTGGTGCATACATGACGCTCTCCAATGTCTAAGCTCCCTTGCAACTCCAGTATGCGAGGAGTTATTGGCCGGGGTTTGATTTCTGGTGGCGGAGCAAATATGTCTTGACCACTAAGCTCCTTGCATTTTGCTTCAGAAAGCTGCTTCTTCAACTTATCGGCATCATCATTTTCCATTGTTCCACTTAGCTCACGTTGCTTGGCCACCTCAGCAACTGAAGTTGGCTTTTTTGGCGAAACACTCTCTTCATCGCCAAAGGAGATGTGACTGATTCCAGCAACAGCTTGCTTCAATTTTCAAAAACACAAACAATAAAAATACAAGTTAGCATAAATCCACTGCAAAACTCAATCAATACAACAAGCAAACGAATCTATTTTCATATTAAAATCATTACCTGGTACATGCGTAATCCAGTTTTATTTGAGGAAGGGTTGGCACTGCCAGCCTCTGAGGTGTCATCTTCTCCATTGGCTACGAATATCCCACTACCAGTGATCTCCTTCATCTTATACTCCGAACAAGGCTTTCTGGAAATTCCTCAGCTAAACAATTTCAGATTCCACACACAATAAAGACACCAAGCAGAACTGATGTAGGACTCATAACAAGGAATAAGTGCAGGTTTGGTTCATAAAATGATTTCAATATGGAGTTCAAATTCATCTCAACTAGTGTAGAATCACATACTAAGCAGCTGAGCACATGAAACTGAAATCAACAAAGTTAAAAAATGGGGGTAGAACAATTTCCTCTACTTTATAGCATTCTTTTCAAGCTCGGAGATTAGGGTGGAATGGTAGGAAAAAAATTGAATAGTAAATGGTATGTTTCTTCATTCTGAGACAATAGATAGTTGGGACTGCCATAAACCAATTTATACAAAAAGCAATACGTGATACTACTGATAGCTCAATGTGGGATAATATGGTAAAATGCAAAAAAATGAGTGGTAAAGTTTATAGGGACTACACGCTGCAATGAAGATATCATGAACTGAATTTCATATTACTGGAACAAAAAAAATCTGATTTTCCTACTCCAATGTTAAAAATGGCATGTCAAACTGAAATAAGATTTAAACGATAGATCCGTTCAAGCAAATCCCATTTCAGACATTGGTTTCCTATTAAGGGTTTTGAAAAATGTGCTGAAATTGTCAGTGGAAGACTAAGACCAAAAAAAGAAACAGGGATTATTGATTACATTACAGATCAATGAGACAAACAACGTCTGAAACCCAATAGCGACAGCAATTTAGTTATTTAAATAAATAAAAAATCATAAACCAGCTATTTTCAATTTTGATGATTAAAAAATAAAATGAAAAATCAGAAAGGGTTTCAAAAAATAAGGGAAATTTGAATGAGCAGAAGATAGGGTAGAGCAGATCTAACCGTTTGTTTAAGCTCTCGACCTCTTCATCTGTGACCTGACCTCCAAACACCACCTTGCTGATCCCATCCGACGGCTGAAATAAATTCCAAAGCAAACAAAGAAAATAATATTGTTTTTCAATTAGCTTAGCTACGAAACCCAATTAATTAAAGAAAGAAAAAGGATTAAAAATACCTGGTGAGAACGAGAGGCGGAGGAAGGAGGAGCTGGGGAATCAGCGGGTGGAGTTTCCGACCAAGTAAGTAGATCTTTGGTTGAAGTGTAAGGTTTCCTCACCGGAGTGTTCCTCTCCATGTTGCTAAACTCACACGTCTGTCACAGTGGCTGTTTCTGGATTTGCGAGGTTGTTACGTTACTTTTTGGTTTCTCAACGGTAGAGAAGAGAAAATCAAAGGAGAGGAAAGAGTGGATTTATATAAGGGAAATAAATAACAATAACAACGAGTTGAGTGGAGTGTGGAGTGTGGAGAGAGCAACGAGTGTTCAAGTTCAAGTAGAAGCTACTCTTCTTCTGTTTTTATTTTTTTTTAAATTTAAAATTAATAATAAAATAAAGCAAACGCCAACCCACCCAGACGGATAGTATTTATTTATAGCCCATTATTACCCCTCCTTATTTTTTTCCTTTTCATTAATTAATATTATTTTACTCGCTTTCTCGATTTGAATCTCCAACCGCCCCGCTAAATTCGCATTTCTCAAACTTTTCTTTTTCCCAAGTGTCGGTTGTTATAGGTAGAATTTGTATTATTACTTTCTTGCCCTCTACCCAAATGTCTTTATTTTCCTTAATTATATACCTTTTGTCATGATAGCTTAACTGATTTAACTTTTTTTCTTTCCTAAATTTAGTCAAAAGATTAGCCACGTATGCCAACTGCTAAATCAAAAGTTAATAAAAGCATTCGTTGATGTGTTAAGGAAACATTATTAGTTTTTGTGTACTTTGGTTTATTAAAATAAAACTACTATTACATGATAAATATGGCTTTTTTCTATTCAAAAGTTGCAAGTGGAATGTACTAATTGATGCGGGGTAATCAGTAATGACTATTACGTGTAACTAAAAGTGAGTAATTGAAATTAAAAGGCAAGCATATATTTTTGTGGCTATCTCTTTAACAAGAAACCAAAAAGAAAATATTTGTGGTAAATAGTGGCAATACTAATTAAGTGGTGGGAGGTTCTAGGAACAAGGTATACATTCCTGGGATCAGATATCGCGTGAAGTTCATGTGCAAAAAGTCAAGGATTGCCAACTAATTTGTGACTTTTATAAAAGAAAAATTATTCTTGGCAGCGGAAGGAATGGCGAGAGGCAGAGAGGAGAGGTATTCTATTCAATCAAGTGAGCTTTTTGCCCAGAATAGTTAGATTGAGCTAGCTAGAATTCTCTTTTTATATTTCATCACTGAAACCATTCGTGGGACACAAGCAAATAACGTGAAAAGGTTTCACGTGTGCCCAGTGGGATGGATGGATGGCATCTTTCATATCATCAACATTGTGATTCATCATTATCTGCTTGGTGGTGCTCTCAGAGATGAAATGAAAGTCCCCTCCTCACATGCTCCCACTTAGCTTTTCTTTTCCTTCTTTGTTCAAAATTCCAGTCAATAATAATAATAATAATTATTTGTACCAAACGCTGGTTGTAAGGGCATTTTCGTCTCTAGCAATATAAATCAGGTGATTGTGGGAATGCAACGGTATCGATCCTAACGATAAAGTTATCCGTTGGAAAGCAAAATCCACCCAGTTCCTTCCGGTCACTAATTAAGGGACATTTCAAATTTTAAATTTCTTGTGCGCCTCGATTACCAAAACATACTTACAAAGTATGGTCTTTTTCTTGGATAAATATTACTCCCTGACTCTTTACAAAAACCAAAACAAATATTCACAACTCACCTAAATTCGGAATTCAAAGTAAGTCTCTTTTTACTTTCTTCTTGGAAATACCTAAAATGAGATAAATCTAGAACATAATTTCACTTCAGAATTTGTCTCCTTTTTAATATTTCTGGGAAAACTTATATATGTTTCTTCTAGTTTATCTATGGGAGATAACTCCGGAAAACAATTCTACTTCCGGATTTATCCCTTTTTGGTATTTCTGGGAAAATCCGTAAAAACCCTTTCGGATTTATTGTTTTGGAAGGGATTTTATTGTTTTTTAATTGCTTTTTGATCTCTTTTAAATATTTTTGTATTAAATTTATTGTAATTTTATTGTAGTGGGCAGAATCCGACGAGGACATCGAGGGGAGTCGTCATGCGAGCAGAATAACATGGTTTCCAAGACTTTTCTATCAGTCATATCTGTAGAATCGGTAATTATTGTGTCTTTTGTTTCTAAAAAATCATTTACGTTAGCTAATTTTGTTCTTCAATTTAATATTTATTATTTTACAGAGGCGGATTAAAATGTCTTCTGAATTCTATGATGCTTACCATCATAAGTTACCTCGAAGACTTAACATAGAAACTGGACATGGAACACCTCATCCTGCCTCTGTTTTTGTCAACGATGCTGATGGCACCCCATACATAGACACGGACACCTATAAGATCATGGATGTTTTTGGAGCGGACGGTGGCACAGTAAGACGTAGGATGGTTGAGTTGACCTATACTTCACAAGGATGTTTCAAGATACATATACCAATGAGTACCGAACGTGTTCGTCCTAGAGTGATGCGTCGTCAGCCACCACCTCTTCAAGTTCAAGCTCCTCAAAATGATGTTGTTGGAGCAATTGCGTCCAATTCCATTGTTGTTGATCTAGATGATTAGTTATGAATTATTGTGACTCATTTTTCTTCTTTTCTACTTACTGCAAATTTCAATAAGTTATAAATTGTTGAGAATAATAATTAATATTTTGTTTTCATGTTAGATAATTGTTTCACGCATGTGTTTTATATCGTGTGGTAGAACTAGCCGAACACGTCAATTTATGTGAATTAATATTTTAATTGACGCAAAAGCAGATTACATTAAAACGTCAACTGAAACAAACATAAATGTAATTACATTAATGTAGGGGTGGTTACGTCTACAACCTCAGTGCGACCATTGCATACATTGGGATCTGGAGCAATAGGAGTCCAATGCTGGAGACATCCAACATCTGAAGCTAACCATGTCCTAGCCTCTTTTTGAGGCATAATGATGCCAAGACTGAGAAACAGGAGGTAAGGTAATAGACTTTCAGAATTCAACTTAACTTATATATAAAAAAAGTTAGAACCGTTTATAACATCATCTTAACTACTATAAACATAAACACAAAATATGAAATAATGTAAGTACTTGCACCCAGTGATTTCCATGGACAAACCCAATATTGATCAAGTCAGTCATGCTATCACGAGCTATATATCTACCTCGCAACGGTAAAAAGGTTCATGACCTTCCATCCTCCAATGATAACACAACTAGGGCGCCGTTATATCTTGTTATAACGTGCCCCATACCAAGCATTGTCATCCACTTCTTTGTCGGTTTTGCTCCCCCAAAACTGACAAATAATGAATGACGTGACGAAACCACCCAATCAAATGCATGTCGTGTTGTGCCCGCTCCTTTGTTGACAGTTGTGAGGATAACGGTTGTGTGGTTGCCTACTGTGAGGACGCCCGCTGCTTTGATGATCGCTGGGAGGTTTTGGGTGTCATTTTTCATTGCCTCGTCCATGTGCTCAAAACAGGAATGATCTCGTTTGACATCATACTGTTTGAGCTTCTTTGGTGCAACCTTCGTTTTGATTTTGGAGGTTGATGGAACCGTGTTGGTTGTGGAAGGAAATGCACATTCATCGATCTGTCTCTTAAATGCGAACCTTTCGGTAATATCTATAGCATTCTAGCGCTTCTAGATCGTCTCAATAGAATAACTGATGTCACAATCTGCATTTGCTTGATTCACGTGTTCCTCATCCATACCCTCCAAACCGAGCTTCCTCCAATGCATGTCAACCAGCTCCAACGAGATTGGATTACCTGTCACGTGAAAATATCTAAGCTCACAAGTACAAGGTAACCCATGTGTAACCTTAATTGTGCACCCGCATCGGTTCTTTCCAAATGATCTCATGTTGAGAATTCAAGTGTAAATGGTTAGCTCCACAACTCATGCTTAGGTAAAGGGATTTGGATTCACCAATTTTAGACTTTTTATGTAGAGAGAAATGAAATGAAACAAGAGAAAAAATTTAAATGAGAAAAAGAAACAAAATCATCAAAGTCACTTCAGCGCAAAGTTAGACATCCTCATTCCCCAAAATTTAAATGATCATACAAAATTATAAGAGATACATAATTGATACTAATTTTATTCTTTTATTCTTCTAATTTATATTATTTCAATATCTTCTAACACTAAATACACGTGAAAAGCTCTAGTATTTTGAATTTTTAGGACTAAAAGCTCAAAAAGTACATTTGGAAAAGAACACAGGGACCTATTTACTCTTTAAAAAAAATGAAAAACACTAATTTGACCATTAAAAAATGTTCAATTTAGTAAACAAGTCTCAACGGCAGACTAAAATTTTCTAAGATTATTGTAGAAGGACTAATTTTACTGGTATTTGAGGATTAAATTGATATTTTTCATTTCTTAGAGACTAATTTTCTAATTTTTGCCCCCGCCATAGAAAATTTCTGGATCCGCCACTGGTTGCTAACACTCTTTTTTTTATGGGAAATGATTCGATATATATGTGAAGATGAATGGCTAGAAATGACTCAATATATACTTGCGTTAAAAGTTTCAAAATGTATTTTTTAAGTGTCATGTATTGTTGATAATAATGCTAAGTAACCCGCTTAAGGTTAGATGAGTAGAGGCTAGGTTGTGAATCAAGGTGAGAGGTTTCATATTCAATCCGCTTCGATCCATACCTGAGTAGGTTCAAGCAACATCATAAAATCTAGTTTCAAGCTCAACCCAACCCAGTATAATTTGAAAGAGTTGAGTTCGAGATTAGGTGGAAAGCCACATCAATTAAAAGTGCCAAGTAAGAGATGCCACGTTAGCATTCCGTTTACAATTTAGCTGAAATTAATGTCAAAGACTATTTTTGCAAACGGAAAACTAAGTGAGGGATTAAAACAACTATTTTTATTTTGTAGGGACTAAACTTAAAATGTCCCAATTTTGTAGGGACTAAAAACATATTTAACCCTATACTAAAAACATAAAATAACACTTTTTTATATTAATATAAATAATATTTTATTTAACAAGTATACTTCTTTATTTTCTCTTATTACTCTTGCTATTATTTTTTCGCAGACAAGCTAGTAAACAATCATATTATTATTTTCAATTCACTTTCTCTTCTCCCTTTCCTTTCTATTAGTTTGTTTTATCTTTCTTCTATGGACCAAACAAACCATTATGCTTATTTTGTAATATTTTACTATACATTTTTTTTGAAAAAATTTAATTATTCGTATCTGAAGTTTTTCAATTCAGCAAAAATGGTTTCTCAGTACTTTTTTTTGGACAAATGTACCCATTTTAAAATCCAAATGTTTTGGTGCCAAAAAAGATTAAAATATTCTGAATTTGGTCCTCCTAGTTTTTTAATTTCACTTTTAATCTCTCAAAGTCACGAGATTTTTACATTTTGTCCTCCATTTTTCCGAAATTAAATTTTTGAGGTTAAAAGTAAAAAAAATCCATAATTTAGAAATCAAAGATACAACTAAAAAATACTGGACCAAATTTACAATATTTAAATTTTAAGAGGATATAAACTTGATCTAAGAAAATTGCAATTTAAGTTATATTTTTATTTATTTTCAATTTGTTTATTTTTATTTAAACCATTAAAAACATGGGTGATAAGCAGTAGAGACACGTAAGCCGTTCACGGTCCACTCCACCCTTGAAAGGTTGAAGGCGGAGCGGAGATTCGAATTGTGACAGCGGTTATGGCAACAGGTATGGCGGTAACCGGTATCAGTGTTTACGCGCGTGCCCCAACATTCTCTTCCTTCAACTACCCTCAACTCACGCGCTTCTTCTCACCTGCAAAGTTTCGACTTCGAGCTTCTTCTACGGCTTTCCTTGACACCAAGCCAACAGTAACTCTACTTCTTCCTCCAATTCACAATCCCCAATTCTCTTTTCTTATTGTGCACATTTCAATTCTCATTCATTCAATCATTTATGTACTTCATCAAACATGTTTATTAAGGAATGTAATTTTGTGTTAAGGATTCCGTCGTAGTTGAGAAAGAAATCAGCCGGAGCAGCAATCCGTTGGCTTGCCCCGTTTGTTATGACTCCTTAGCATGGACCAGTGATCCTGCTTTGTCCGTGTGAGTTGATATTCACGGTTGATTATTTTCTTTCTGTTATATTTATGTGTTAATTTTGGCAACTCTCGTTTTTTATATGGTTTTCTGTTTCTTCATTGGATAATTTGATGCAGAGATACTATCTCTGGATCTAGTTTACAATGTAGCACATGTCAGAAAACATATGTTGGTAACCAAACACATCTTGACCTCACAGCAACTAGTGGAGCTAAGAACTATGGTGAATCCATGCCAGCTTCCACTGAACTTTTCAGGCAGGCAACTTCCCTTTCTTCTTCTTTTGATGTAAAATGTTTTTTTTGTCTTTCCTTGTGAATCTTCAAATGTATTTAGTAATTGTTTTAGAACAGTGTATGTTGGTGATTATATTAGAAAATGAAAAGGTTTGTAGTATAGTGCAAGCAAAAATAGGTATTGAACATCTTTATTCATATGAGCTAACAACTGAAGTTTGACCCAATTATTGAATTATCAGGTCAATAGTTGTGAATATTAATGGATATCTAGTGGTTTTTTCCTCTTACATTACTAGGACTTTTTCCCAGAAAGAAATCTTGGACTGGCGATGCATTGTCTTTGCAAAGGCTGGTCTCAAATACACTGGTGGTGCTGACTGCTGAGTGTGGCATAATAGCTAGAGTAATCACATTGTTTTATAAGGAGTTTGGGAAACACATTTAGGCACTGCATTTCTCATCTTTAATCATGTTCCTACATTTGGAATTCCGTTTTAGCAATTTTAGGTACCACTTACTTGCATATAGTAAAGTGGTGTTTTAAGCATAGATATAGTATTTATGTAGTAAGTAGTTTGTTAAGAAATGATACATCGCTACTTAGCAGTATCATTTGTTGTCTAAATGTTGTAAAGTTTTCTTTAAAATGACCTGCTACTTCTATGCATAGTGATTGCTTGTTGAATCAGGGTGCCGTTGATATCATATCTCTATGAGAGGGGCTGGCGTCAAACCTTTTCCGTATTGGGTGGTTTTCCAGGTCCTGAGAAAGAGGTTAATCAAATGTCTCTGTTTCTAATGGCAATGCTTTTCTTTTTCAATATGGTTTCTCATCTATAAATTGGTTGGTTATCCTTTAGGTTCCACTTTCTTCAATAAGCTACAATCCAATTGGAAAAATAGTGATTATTGATATTTGTTATATAGGTCCATCCATTAAGAGTATAGAGGAGCGTCATAAACTATTCAATATAATTCAACAACTACTTTTGATATGCAGCTTGTCCGGCAACAGGTTGTAGCTTAATTTACTATTTTTTGTTATAAGCTAAAACATTGAGCTTAACTCTTCCAGCTTCAAATTAGCTCATATGTGCCCCGACGTGGCTCATGGGTGTCTTGATATTGAGAGCTATATCATTCAGTTTGTCTTAATTACCTTCTGGCGATTGATTAAAGGAATATGAATTTGGACATGGTGTTGCACAATTCAATACATGAAGTTTGTTAAAATTCTAATTAGATCTATCTTCTACACTATGCTTGTACAATTAAAGAAATATTAGAATTATCTTATTCATGCATGGCTATTGAATTCGACTGCAGTTTGAACTGATGAAGGGTTTCCTGAAACCAGTATTGGGTGGAAATATCATTGATGCTAGTTGTGCAAGTGGATTATTTTCAAGATTATTTGCAAAAAGTGGGCTGTTTTCTTTGGTTGTTGCCCTAGATTACTCAGAGAACATGCTGAGGCAATGTTATGAGTTCATTCAGCAGGAAGATAACTTTCTGAAAGAGTACACATATTTCTATAGTAATTATGATTTTATAATATCAATCTTTTGAGGTCAATGTTTTAATGGAACAGTTTAAAACAATCTCATTAATATTTCTGTTGTTAGGAATTTCATCTTGGTTAGGGCAGACATAGCTAGACTCCCTTTTGTTTCAAGTTCTGTTGATGCTGTGCATGCAGGAGCAGCTCTCCACTGTTGGCCTTCACCGTCAGCAGCTGTAAGTGAATACTTATTAATTAATATTTGGATTTTGTAGAAAAATAACTATTTTTTAGAATATCTGTGGAAATGGGTTGTGACATACCATTTAACCATGGAATCCCAAAAGTTTAAGCAGTATCGTGTCAGCAACCATGAAAAACAAGTTTCATGCTTTTAAATATGCTGGCCGATTTTGAATATAGGCTTCTTCTATAATGTTACCGTAACATTTTGGATTAATAACTTCAGTGGATTTGTAACTTCGCAGTTGCATAGTTTTGTCTGATGGTCATGTACTCATGTCTAGCATCATTCTGTTTATCCTATATAACTTTTGGTTCCTACATAATTTCCATTATCTGATTTTGCAGGTAGCTGAAATAAGTCGTGTTTTACGACCTGGAGGTGTCTTTGTTGCAACCACCTACATACTTGATGGGCCTTTTACAATTGTCCCCCTTTTAAGTACACTACGTCAGGTATAGAACTTTTTGGTTGGGATTCTTGTGTCGGTATTTGGCATTCTAGTTGGAATTGATAAACTCAATGAGAGTAACAAAGTATACTCTGTTCAGTTGAGAAACTCACTGATGTATAAGTCAAATGGGCCACTATTTACCTTCCCATGATAACTTGAGAAGATTGAGACTATACAGAGCACCTTTCCTTACTTTTATCTCGAGGACAAGGTGGAACCGATAAGGATGGCTATAGACGAGCCTTTGACAAATAAATACTTGACATATAAATACAAAAGGAGAAAAAAGGAAATGGGTTGGTTTGTATGCATTAGAGAAGGAGGATAAATGTTATAAATGAAGAGGAAGTGGTGGAGGTAGAGTGCTGCAGATTGTACCTGCGGGAACAGGGGATTTGAGAGGGAGATTTTGTAATGATTAGTAAAGAAAGATGTAGAAGTACTACATTTCAAAAAAAATTGTTCACTTTGCTCTGTGTGTTAATGAGAAGAACTTAGTCTCTAAATAGGAGGGTTTCTCCTTGAATTTTATTATAATATCAGTATCATTTCACTCTATATCACTTTCATTCAAAACATAGAAAGATGAGTAAACATCCATTTTAGTTTGTAAAAGCTTGTGATAGGGACTTGGATATTATGTGGTGCCAAATCCCACATCGAGTAGTATGGGATGCTCTGTAGGATTTTAAGTGGCTTGATTCTTCTGCATTGACAACTAACTTTTAAGGAAAGACTCCCTAAGTGCTTGGGTGCTTATCATTGGGTTTCAGAGCTGATTGCCAGTCTCAAACTCAAAGGGATACCTACAAAGGCTCTGACCAGAAAGGCCTAGCAACGCGTCGTATAATGCAACCACGGAAATACCAATTTAGTCTTGCATTCATAGGCAGCTGACATCAAAAAAATCCTCCAATGATAGGAAATACCAATTTAAGTCTTGCATTCATGATTGTTGTTTACTTTAGGAACATTTATTTATTTATTTATTAAAAAAATTCTGAAATTTTTGATAGTGGGCAATTTGTTTTCCATTTTAGAATATAAGGCAAGTATCTGGGAGCTATATCTGTCTCTCTGAACGTGAACTTGAAGATCTCTGCAGGGCTTGTGGACTGGTTGGATTTAAATGCATTAGAAATGGGCCTTTTGTGATGATTTCTGCTGCAAAGCCTAAATAAGGTTGGAGTTTCCTGGTCCTCTCTTTCTTTTTGAGTAATATGCATTTCTTTGTAAAAAAAAATAGTTATGTGTTTCTTGGTTTTCTCTTTGCTAGCTTCAAAACATATTTTGTTACAACCTTTATTTCTTGACAATCATCTTATTTAAATCATTAGTAAATAGAAAAGCTACAAGGTTATCAGTTAAAATAGTCAGCCTTCGGTTAGAGTTACATTTTATTTAAATGATATTTAGAGTTGCATATCATGAGTTGGAAAGGCACAATACTATTGATGAGCCTTAGATTACCTTTGCACTGCATGATGCTTGCTATAGGAGGCACATTGTCTGTCCGCAATATTTATTTTATAAAGATATCAAATTTCCGTTATATAATGGTAGAACAAGCAATAAAGAGATTCTGATTTGTAGTCTGATATTGTAAGCAAAAGCTGAAGTGTGGAATTTAGTATACCCATAGACAGTGAGTAGATAATAGCCCACATGGACTAATTTGTTAAAGTAGTTAATTGACGAACTCATGCATCAGTCTGTAACCATTGAAGCTTTGTAATTCATTCAACAGAAACCACCAATGGAAAAGTGGCTTGAGCCTAGATGAGTATTTCCTCTGTAAGATTCAAATTCGTTTGAGGTTTGTGCTTATGACTTGTAATCCACAGCAAAAGCGAACAAGAATTATTGAGTTAAGGTAGATTGTGAAAAGAGTGTCCATTCATGTTGATATATAAGGCAAAATTTATGTGTAAATATCATAACTCCCCCATTTTACCCTTCTACTTTATTAGCTTTTGGTATTTGATGTATCATAAACTCATCATAATTCTGTATTTATTAACTGGAGTATTAAGAATATGCTTTATCATTCAGCATATTAAACTTCAGAGGATATGTACTTGGTTGAATTGCATATAAACAAGGGAAATTCTCTCAAAGAAATGTAAGGCCTTTTGCAGTCTCTTCTCACTCTGCTTGTGTAATTAATGCTAAATGTTTGCTAGAATTCTAAATTTTTTGAATATGATGAAACCCGACCTCTCTTGAGCTTAAACTATCCCAGGCGCAGACTGCGGAACTGCTAAAACTATTCACCAAATTTGGAGACTGACAACTGCTGGAAGAGCAGTGTGTTATCTTCATCATTCATCAAGATCAACATCACTAATCGTAGTCCCTAACATACAGTTAATCTGATTCAAACTCTTCATGCACGAGTAAAAACCATCTGGTCCCATTTGCTGCATTTCTGGTTCTACTAAAGCCTCTATTCGAGCTCGTTCCATGTCTCTTGGATTAGCACAAGAAACGTGTAGAATGAAACAGCAGAGAAACATTGGCAATCCTGTTGCTGTATACAAAGCCTTGCCCAATGATGCAGCATTCTCTCTATTTGTTAAAATCTCATGTTTCAGTTTACATATGTGATCCAAAAAGGCTGTAGCTAAATTTAGCAAACATTGAGGGTAATGTTTTTTTAAAGACTTTATTTGTTTGTGGGTAAATAGTTATTTTAATCCTTGAATGTGTAAAGCACTGTCATTATAGTTCTTGAATATATCGAAATTGCAAACACATCCTCTAGTGTCTCTATAATGAGTCATTTTGATCATCAAATGTGTTTTTTGTTAATTATTTTGGTCCTCAAATGTATTTTTTAGTCAATTTAGTCTCTAAAATTACTAAAAAAATACGTATTTGCAATTTTGATACATTCAAGACTATAATAACAGCGTCTCACACATTAAGGGACCAAAATAACTATTTACTCATTTATTTGTTTGCAGCTGGAGCATTCCAATGAGGAAAAGATATCCACCATCTTACCTCCAAATAAACCCCCAACTGATGCGGCAATCATAAACAAAGCTATGAGGAAAGCAGTTTTCTTGTGGGAGAATCAAGTAGGCTCTAACCACTTATTAATCCAACAATATGAAGGAAATTCTCCAACTAGGGATACCCATGAATGTTACAAAAGCTATCAACAAAAAAATATTTTAAAAATTAATAATTGGTTTTCTTTTTATCTTAATTCAATTCTTCAAAGCAAACAACTAAAATATCAAACCAACTTGATTTCAATCCTATTACTACTTTCGTTAGGTCCTGATTGTCTAATTTCATTTTCTTTAAAAAACGTGAATCACATGAACACTTTATAGTTTATACTTATAGTTTATACACACCTACCCACAACAGTTAAGTCAAAGTTTAAAATGCTTTGAAAGGTTGAGCAACTTCCCAGAGCCTGATCACGTGACCACGTGATTTTTCTTGACATAATACTCCAACTGCAACCCTACACTTAAATTGCAAAACTTGAGCTCCAAGCCTTATGTTGCTTCACTTAATAGTTAAATATCCTTATGTTGCTTCACTTAATAGTTAAATATCGTCCGTTCTCAAGCCTGTAGGTACTGTGCCCCCACAGTACTAGTGTTGGTCCCTGGAAAACATTCTTTATCCTCCTACGAGGATTCCAGCGTGTCTAGTCTCCACAGGCGCTAACATGGTTAAATGCAATATAGATAGTGCGACTAAGGGTTGCTCTGGGCTTGCAGTGTGTGGTGGTATTTTTGGAGGTATGAGTCTATGAGAGGTGAGATTGTTGGTTGGTTCTCTGTGAATCTGGAAACCAAAAATGCCTTCCAAGCTGAACTTTTTGGGGGCTATGATAGCTATTAATTTGGCCAGTCAAAAAGGGCGGCACACTCTTTGCTTGAATGTGACTCTTTGCTAGTTGTTGTAGCGTTTCATAATGTTGATTTAGTCCATCGAAAACTCTGCAATAGATGAATTAACTGTATTTTCATCACCAAAACTATGCATTTGACTTGTTCGCATATCTATGGAGAGGGTAACTCCCCCGTGCAATAAGCTGGCTGCTTATGGCATCTCTGCTGTAGGTATGGTTTGGTGGGATCTCATTCTCTCCTTTATTTCTGAAGATTTTTTTAGGAATAGATTTGGCTTACATTTTTTTTCTTCGTTTTAATTAGTTCAGATTTGATGGGTCAGGTTTATGCCCCGCCCCCCATGTTTTTTGTTTCTTTTCTCTTTTTTATCAATAAAACTTAGGGGGTACGTACTCTTTTTCCTTCTAGATGTTTTTTCCCTAAGAAGAGTTTTGCATCAGAAGGTTTTAGCGAGACTCAATATCTCTTTCTTTTGTCTTTAAAAAGTCTTTTTTGATGAGAGAGAAAGATGAAAAATAGAGGAAAATATGTTGAGAGAGAATGAGTTGAAGGAGAGAGATAAACTCAAAGTTAGGAGAAAATTCTCACCCTAAAATTAGACAATCTCTACCCTACTATGATCTACTCGATCCAACGATTAAGAAATGTTGGGTACCATACACAACCTAACTCGCTTATTTATGGAAAAAGCACTTTTTTTAGACAAGACAAAAAAAAACTACATAATATATCATATTTTAATTCACAATTTGTTTAGCTAGCCAAATTTTAATTCATTTGTCTAAATCCGATTGAAATTTTAATGTGAATTGGGTATCCCTGCATGAAATTGCGAAGATTTATCCTACGAGTCGTGTTGAACCACATGACTAACAAAGTTCTCTTTCGCTCTCGTTCATATTTGAACTCAAGAACACACCTTAGAGCATCTCAAATGTCGAACTTGTTTTTGATTGCTTAAGTGGGCTCCACAATGCCACCTCACTTTTAAGCAATTTTTTCAGTTTTTTGCTCCAACCCAATAAAAACTCAAAATAAGCCCCACGAGAAGTTAAAAAAAAAAAAAAGAGAAGGTTGGATACTTCACAGATTCTCTCACTCATATTGACCCACCAGCCAATTTTTTTTATTCCAAAATATTATATGAACATTCCTTTTGAGTTCTTATGGACGAACTTGTTCAAGCCAGATGGGAGAACTCCACCCACGGACGAGAGAAAATGAGTTCATAAAGTGTAAGAACTGTCTACGAACCTATGGAGATGGCCTTAAACAAGTTAAACTCGAAAAGACCCCTTGACCCAAAAAGAAAAACGGAGAAGACCCTCACAAACTCATCTATGCACATATAGATTATTTGTTTTCATATCCTATCTTACAAATTATTTAGTTGGTTAAAAATCTTGATGGTGTTTTAATACATTCCCCCGAAAAAAATCTTGCTGGTGTATTGATGTGTCGGGTGATGATCACTTGGTGTAGTCAATAATGGCGGGTTTATTTGTTTTCTTTTTGTAACAATATGATAAACGCTATGGAGAAGTTGAACGTGTTTAAATATATGGTTGAGACTTGAGAATTTGATATCCATACCTATTATCATTGCACACGGATGGGCTTCATCGTTTTTTATTTGTGGTTATTGCCAACTCTATTTAGAAGGACATTGGAGTTGGACATTTCTCGAAAAGAAGTTTATAGAAAGAGACAGGAAGGAGAATTAAAGAGGTTTAAACAATTGAAGGAGCTCAGGAAATGTATTAAGTAAGTTGGTTCGAATGGCTTGTATGAGACCAAACAAATAGCTACAAATCTTCCCCATCATAATCATAATAATAGTATAATCCCTCATCTCATGTCCATTTCTTCCCCACCCTCCGTTTTTGGTTCGCAAATAGACCCACCACAAATTATTATGATGGGCACCGACGACAATGCTATATTCTTGTGTTGTTTTGTTGCCCACCGTGTATGTTAGGTTTGGACTTTATGGGAAGGTTTGGCCTTGAGTCAAGCCTAAAATACATCCACAAATTTCATAGTAGTCTTTTGCGCATGCTTGTCGCATGTGACTACATTGGCTACAAAATCTCTTGCTTTGCCTTGATTATTTTGAGAAACGTGTTTTTACGGACAATTGTTGTCTACTCATGGAGCGCTTCAGTACTTTTAACAAAACATTAATCTAAGTATGTGTTTAGAGGTAAATTTTGCAACAACTAATACTATACTGTTACTACATGAATTAATCCTGGGAGCATCATGTCGACCTCCCGTGTTCTAAAGTAATTTATACCACTGGAGGAGGAGGAGGAGGTTGTTGTCCAAGTCATCTTTGAATGATTTTTGGTTATTAAATATCTACGAATTTATTTTGTATCAACAACACCCATCTCAAAGGACGGCAAAATAGAAAAAAAAAACATTTATTTCAATAACTCTATGTTTTTACCTTGAACAAGTAGCTCACTAATCTATTCAATATCAAAGAACATACACATTGTGAGCCCTAAACATACATATTGTGGCCCTAAGCATAAACATTGTGAGTTTAATCAAGTAACCTAACCTATTTAATATCAAAGAACACATACACATCATGAGTCCAAAACATACACAAATGTCCACATTATAAGCCCTAAACATACACATTATATGAGTATTTGACATAAACATACTACTTACAAGAGAAGGAGGATGAGGCAAAAACGAGCAGAGGGGGAGGGAGGAGGTGCGAGAAGTGGGTGGGAGCAAACATATAGGGATGAGGACAGTGCGGGTAGAGGAGGATCAGAGGAGAAGGACATCGTTGTCGATGACCAATGTGAGGGTGACAAAGGAGGAAGAACCTTGACGAATGAGAAGGAGGAGCGAAATGAGGCGACAAAGGAGGAGGTAGCGCGCACCAGAGAGACATTGAAAAGAAAGCATAAGAGAGATGGATTTTGCAAATTTTGTTGAATTGAAAGGTCATTTGATATTTGGAATTTGATTTTCCAAATTGTGTTGCGAAATTAATATTTGGAATCGATTATAATTACAAGCGGTTCAAAATGTTTGGCAGAAGTTTTATTTTTAAGCGTAATTTTATAATTGACTCCGCGTCTTCTATATAACCAATTTAAAATGGTGTTTTTTAAGCTAGCTTTTTCACTACTGGCAATAAGATGCAGTTTAGAATTTCATAATTCCAATGAAGCAACTTTTGGCTTTGTAGACTTTCAATTAATTAGCCTTTTACAATTAAACTAAGTAATTTGAAGTTATAGGAAGCAAAAAATACATAGTTGGATTTATTTAAGTTATAAAAGACTTGTAGATGTAGTATACGAAAAATCTCAAAATATATGCTTTGCCGTCTGTTACGGGGGTGGTGGTGCTGAGAGCTACGTATTTAGAAGCCGGCACCGACGAACAAAACGACAATGTGTGTAAACTTTGACAATATTGCTTAGAATAATATTGGATGGTCCCAAATAGGACCTACGTTATGAATATCAAATGATATCGTTAATGACAATGCCTCAGTCTCACACAAAATCATCAATAGTAACAAACAAGAATCCCCCTACCAAACTCCTAAATGGAATAGACAGATTAATTCAATACGTGGTGGATGCAGTTTCGTATCCCCCTTCTTCTTTTGGTGGGGTCTTCATGCCAAACCAGAATTGTTTGCTTGCCATACATCCAATCGAAATAAAAAAGAGAGACGCTATATATTATCATATACTATATTGATTAAGCAAAGGTAGTAAAATTGTTGAATTTGGAAAGAAAAAAAAAAGGACTCAGTGGTTGTGTGGCTTGGCAAATAATCAAAACAGTCATCATATACAGTCAGCCACAATCAATTACCAAATCTACAAGCTTTTTTCAACAGGGGAAGTTGTTACCAGCTACTACAATCATATGAATATAATTTAATTTGATGGTTTGTGTCCATTATACTATAACTTCAATAGTAATAATAATAAACACATTCTCTGGTCAAAAAATTTTGAAACAATGGCCTAATGTTCAATGAACATAATTAATTGTTTTCCGTGATTAGGAGAATCATATACTATTTGCTTTTCAATCTTTATTTCTGGTCAAAAAGTGTTGTTTTCCAACAACACGTAAACCTATTACATAGTATATATATTTAAACAGGACATTTTTTTCGTCAAAAAAATAAATAAATAGTTGTGAATTGTAAAGAATAAAGTAATAGTTCACACCTAAGTTACTAATTCATGCTTCAACTTGAAGTTTAATTTCATGCCAAACACCTATAAGTGACTGTTTCAAAGTCTTTGTATACAAAAATTTACCTACCAAACGTATATCATACACAATTATTTTCGTTGGGAGTTGGGAGGAGTGAAAACAGTGTGACAGAGTGAAGATTTTCCATGAGCAGGTAATGGGCGTAGAGATGCTGATTTGAAATCACAACAAGCTTGTGTTCTTATAAAAAAATGTAGTAGGGGGGTTAATCTGGAGGAGTCAATGTTATTTTACTGAATAGTAGCAATTACATTCTGAAGTCTGAAGATACAGCTTTGGAAACAGTCTTTAGAGCCTTTGTCATGTAACATGCATTGCATGCTGTTTTGTATTGTTTGGTCGTGGCCCATCCATCTTGAGCCTTGTCCTATTATTTATCAAAAAAAAAAATTGCCTTTGAAATTGAAAATTGTAGGGCTCCCAATTCCCCTCCCACCAAATTTTGTTCAAAGTAAAGAAAACTGTTTATTTGTTTATTTGAATGGACCAGCATCATGTTATTTTTTAATTGTAAAAAAAAAGCATCATGTTATTTTTCTTTGATGCTTCTAGATTTACCCTAAAGTAAGTGAAGCTCTCCCCAAATCAATTTTACTACAAACAATTATAATCATGAATCAAGGATGATAAGGTGAGTCAAATCTCTTTGACATATGATTCCTTATTTACGTTTTGAATATAATTCACTTTATTCTACAAAGCATAATAGCATAACTAAAAGGAATACTTTTATAAAGGACAACATTTTTTAAATCATAATTAAAGTGGTGTTTAGAATTCTAAGCTCGAGATTCATGAGTAAGATCCTCTTCGTTTCTCAAAAATAAAAAATCAAACACTTTGTTACTATAGTTTTAAATATAGAAATGTATAGAGTCTTGATTGGATGACATACGTTAAGCATTCATATTCATTATACATCCAAATATAATAACTGAACTCTCCGTTTCTTTCAATTTCTTTTGAAAAATAGAGAGGGTCTCAACTGGAGGTTCAAACAGAAAGGGAATGAGAGTTGAAATATTATTCATCTTTCAAAAGAAATGAATGGTTTTATAAGATAGAAATATACATGCAAGAAATATTAATTTATTAATTTTTTGTCATTTATAAAAAATTAAGTCATTTAAAAATTTTGTTTCTACCACAAAACAACAAAATTTTGTTTTTCAGTTTATAACATTGGAGTATTGTGAGCTGCTTTTCAGATATTTTTATGTCTTACCTCCTGTACCAAATTTTTTGGGACTCGAGTTTGGCACCGGGGAACCTCCTATTTTGCTTGCTGGTGTTGTGGGTAAACTGGTTGTTGTTCGATTGGGGTTCTGGTTCGATCCTGGTGGTGAAGTCTCTATCTTGAACTGGTTGTTGTGGCCTTCAACAGAGCTATCGTCTCTCTGCCTTAATGTGTTTCTACTCTATGTGGTTGTCATCTCTCAATGAAGTGTATACCCCTAGGTCGTTTGGTCGTCATTTACGGGGAAAGCTTAGGCTTTCCATTCTTTCCCCTCTACTCCTTCTCAGTGGTTACTACTTTTTGGCGGTGGTGGCTTACAATGCTGATTTGTGGTGGCAAATGGCTTCAGTTGGCTTGTTTGGGTAGCTGGCTGGCTCTATGCTTTGTTAGCTTGCTGGGGGTGGAGACAAGTGAGGGACACTTTGGTACTTCTGGTAGCTTGCCAGTGGAAAACCTAGTGGACTGTATTGTGATGTTTGTGCTCCAATTATGGCCTAGAGTGGTCTTTCTCTTCTATTTAGATTGTCTGTTTACTTGGTTCTTAGATGTTAATTTTGCGTTTTATTATGCTTTTCAGTAAGTTAGTTTAGTAGATTTAGGTTGGTTCAGGTGCTGCTCATAGGCTTAATTTTATCTTTAGAGTTTCAACTATACCTGATATGTATTCATCCCTCAGAGGACCTAGTGATGCTTCCTTGTAAGCTAGTGACTTACATTCTATGTAAAGTTTTGGTGGCCTATGTTCGTGATCAATGAAAATTTACATATTTGACCGAAAAAAAGCAACTCAGAGACCATATATTTTTTTGGATATGGTTAATACTATTGTTTAGATGGGGAGAGATTATCAAATTTCTCTCTACTCGTCTCTTCGTTCCTATTCATCTATCGGAAAAGGGTGATTTTTTGTCATTTGTTTGGCCTGGAATGGCCAAAATTCACCCATTGCATTGCTTTTTCTCTCTTTTTATTTGTGCTGTTTTCATTGTAATCTCCCAATTTGAATGAATGAGTATATTTTTTAATTGGATGGAGGAGAGATTTAATGACTTTAGTGTGGAAAAAGTCCACCATACTTTTGTCGATTATGTTTTATCTTTGTCATCTACTACTTTCTCACCAAAAGTCTGAAATCACCGAATCCAAATGCAGTGGAGTATCTTATTAAACAGTACTCTGACTGATTTATTTATTTTTACAAAAGAAGGTGATAAGAAGCTAGCTTGCTGCAACTTAAAGTGATTATATTCTATTCATATTTTTATGTATATATAATGTCGAATATGCTTTTATTTGTTCTAATATTGATATAGGCAGAGTAAAAATTATACTAATTAAATGTAGCCTGGGCCCTTGAGATGGATTGAGAACACGATTTAACGGATTGATTATAACAAATAATACGAGACAAAAACTTATATACTTATAATAATATTATTTGTTAGTGACATGAGAGATAAGCACATACTTAAGTGATCATGGAAAGTTATCTGCTTGGGGGTAAAATAGACAGGCAATGGATCACCATATTATATATACCAGTGAGCTGTAAATTTTTAAGCTCTGTATTCCCTTAAGCATGTCAAATTGGAATTTAATATTTTCTTTTATTCCGTTTAAAACTTGCATGTTAAAGTGTGTGTATGATTTCTTAAACTTTAAAAGACCGGAGAAATTTTGTATGTAAATAGAAACTACCTTAATCTACAAGTAGAGTTTTGCCATTTAGAACAATACCGTTGGTCAAAATCTATTTTAGAAACTTTTTTTTTCGAGGTTTTTGACCTTACTCTGGTGTTTTGGAAAAATGAAATTGACTAATCCAAAACTTGATAGAGAGTCAAGCAAAACCTTACTCCAATTTATTTCATCGTCAGAAATCAAATCTGGAAACTAGTTCAGTCCCTCCCCTCTAGGAATTTGACTCTACCTTATTGTTTTAGTATTGGTATTGTACACACCGAAACCAAAAATCTTATACAATGGATTTGGTATTTGTTTGTAGTGTTGTTTAGAATCATGGACCCTACAGTACCCAATGTCTGTCTTCCATAGCCTTAAAAACAAAAAAATAGGTTGAGTGAGTGGGTTTCTTGGAAGCCACTTTCTCTTGATGAATTGAAGGCTCTTCATATATATATATACCCACCCACACAAATAATATGTACTACAATTAACAAGCCTAGAGTGCAAGCATCGTACATAGTATATATCCAAGCAATCACCTTCATCATTTCACTCTCACACATATTTCTTTCACCTTCTTCATTCTCTCTCTCTCTCTCTCTCTCTCCCCTCTGCCGACAGTACCAAATTTGAAACAGGTAGCTAGCAATGGCAGGAAAAGACATGAACAAAGTGGAGGTAATTGAATTGGGGTGCGGTTTCGTAGGGAGAATTTTCAAACTCAAAAACAACAAGCTCAGAAATTCATCTGTTCATTCACTACCCATAAAAGCTACCAACAATGAACAACAGAAGAAAGATATCCATGAACCACAGGTTCCCGCAGAGCCTCTTCCACCAAAAGTGGATGCTAGAAAAAGCACTTCTTCTATTCATCGTGCACCTTTGAACAGCCAAAATGGGAGACCTTCCGATGCTGCAGCAAGAATCTCAATTCAACAAAACCAAGAGCCAAGTGGTAATACTTTGGAACTTGCTAGAATAAGCACTACTACTAGTAGTAGTAGTCAACAACAGCGAGAAACTGAGAACAAGTCACCAACAAAGGAAATGAAACTAACTGGTAACTTGTTAATGAATAATAACAGTCCAAGAACAAGTGTTACTACTACTCCTAAAAAGAATAAAGAGTTGAACACTAACACTATGTTCTCTTCTGCTAATAATGGTGTGATGGGGAATATCATGAGGAAAAGTGGTGATGGGATGTCACAATTTAGAAGTCCCAGGGGAAACAGAGTAGACCCTGAAGCATTGAAGTCGATGGGAAATGAAGCATATAAGCATGGAAGGTTTGCAGAGGCTTTGGCTTTATATGAAAAAGCTATTGCTCTTGATTCTAATAAGGCAACTTATCATTGTAATAAGAGTGCTGCTTTAATTGCCTTGGGAAGGTTTCAGCTTGCAATTGTTGAGTGTGAGGAAGCCATCAAACTTGAGCCTTCTTATGCTAGACCTTACGCCCGTTTGGCAACAATATATTTCAGGTACTCTATAATATTGACCAGATACATTAGTTATTTAATAAACTTAAAACTGTATTTTTTGTTTATAACTAGGTTCAGAGCGAGTAATATAATATGCTTCAATCAATTTTAATAGTACTCTTTGTTAATAGAATTGAAAATTTTAATGCAGGTTGGGAGAAGCAGAAAAGGCACTGAATAGCAATAAAAAAACTTCATCTCTTGATTCTGAACTTGTATTCCAAGTCCAGGCTCTTCAAAATCATCTTGATAAATGCAGTGAAGCAAGAAAAGTCAATGATTGGAAAACTATATTGAAAGAAACTGAGTCTGCAATATCCTTGGGTGTGGATTCAGCTCCACAGCTGTATGCCTTACAAACTGAAGCTTTGTTGAAGCTCTTAAGGCATCAAGAGGCATATTCCACATACGACAAAATTCCAAAATTTGACCTTGATTGGTCTACTAAATTATTTGGCTTGCCTTGTACTGCTTACCTTTTGATGATAGGAGCACAGATTTACTTGGCAGCTGGCAGGTTGGTGAAAATGTTTTACTTTTATATCTTTGACAAATTATTCAATTGAAAAAAAAAAGCAGCAATCTAAGAAATAAGGGACCACATTTAAATGGTTGTGCTTGCTAATTAATGTCAAGTGCTAACAACCTTAAAAAACAAATCCGGAACAACAATTTATTCATGTAACATTATAAAAAAAGTCATCATCTTCACCCTGCTATTGCTTCCTTTGTATTCAGCATGATACATTATCTGAGCCTTATTAGGAATGATCTCAAACTTTGCAATTTTATGTGCTGACAGGTTTGAGGATGCTGTGACAGCATCTCAGCAAGCAGCTAAACTTGATCCAAACAACAGCGAGGTGAATGCAGTGGTAAGGAGGGCCAGAGCCGCGACATCTGCCAGAATGAGTGGTAACTTGCTGTTCAAGGCATCGAAATTCACGGAAGCGTGCGCCGTGTATAATGAAGGACTAGACCATGATTCATACAATTCAGTTCTACTATGTAATAGGGCAGCATGTCGTTCCAAGCTAGGTCAATTTGAAAAAGCAATTGAAGATTGTAATGTAGCCCTTATAGTTCAGCCTAGTTATAGCAAAGCAAGATTGCGGAGAGCCGATTGCAATGCCAAGGTACTTTAATCTCTACTTAATTAACTTTTACTATGTACTTTTTTTGTAGCTAATTTTTGTTTTGTAACATATAATAGTTGGAAAGATGGGAAGCAGCAATTCAAGACTATGAAATGTTAATAAGAGAAAAGCCAGGGGATGAGGAAGTGGCTAGGGCTATGTTTGAGACACAACTACAACTCAAGATGTTGCGTGGTGAAGATATTAAGGATTTGAAATTTGGTTCAAATTTGGTTTTCATTTCAAGCAATGACAAGTTTAGACATTATGTAACATCACCTGGTATGTCTGTGGTGCTCTTTTGCAACAAAACAACCCACAAACAAGTATTGCTAGTGTTGGAGCAAACCTGCAAGAGATTCCCATCAGTTAATTTTCTTAAGGTAGGTTAATTTATAATCTTTAAGCCATGCAACTTGTGTGATTATCACTGAAATATTGAAAAATTATATTGTTTCTTATAATGGATTTATATTTTCAGGTGGAGATTGAAGATCACCCTTACTTAGCCAAATCAGAAGGTGTGAATTCTGTTCCAGCCTTTAAAATATACAAGAATGGATCAAGAGTGAAAGAAATTCCTGGCAACAACCACGAGTTACTTGAAAGATCAGTTAAAATATTTAGTAGCTGATGATGATATTGATAATAAACACATTTCTTCAAATGACAACATACACCGCAGGAAATGAGGAACAAGGAAAGCTAAAGAGGAAAGCATAGCATTGCTGTGGCTTTTAGTAGAGTTTATAGAAAAAGGGAATTCTTTTGTGTTAATTATTGATTCTTTATATCCTTTGGATGTGAGTAGTGGTTCATTTTTCATATTGGTTTGGGATACCTAAACAATTTCAGCCTTTTTCTTGTAAGTTATGCAATCTTTTACAGAGTGGTTTTTAATAGGTTGTAAATTAAATTAGGCTGAAACATGTATTTTCTCCTTACAAATACACAGATTTTTATTTTTAGTCCTTGTTACAAATTTTTTTTTCGCCTATGTAGATTTTGTATTTTGTTTTTCGTTTCTATATATAATATAGGCATTTTTACTTTTGATCCTACCATTTCGTTTATAATCCTTGTAATAATTTTATTGACTCAGAGTACATAATTTTATATTTGAATAATTATTCAATTGTATTTTTTCTTTGGTGATGAAAAAAACATTTGAAAAAACCGTGTATACTCGATGGTATTTTTTTTGAGTAGTAAAAACAAAGAGGTGTATATTCATACCCATGTATAATTTCGAATTAGGGCACACTTAATTTGGTGTCTGCAAACATATTTTTTGACAAATATTAAATTTATTTTTACTCAGACACATAACTACACAGAATTTTAAATCAGTTTTTTATTTTGAAATAATAAGTAAATTGTTTGTGGCATGAAAACGGAATTATAAATGTAATAATAGATTTCCAAGTTTGTTGAGCGATGATCACATTGGAAATATAATGATTAACATATAAATCAAAGATGTATCAAATCAAATGCATGTAAGATTTGGATTGGGGAACAATTTGATTTTCATCCTTTTAACTCATTGAACGTAGGGATCTTGAATCATATAAAGAAGAAATCATGAACAATGAGAAGAAAAGAGCGAAAAGATATTATGCTCATCGTGATTTTATTCACTTCGATTTTATTTATTTGACTGAATGCTCCTTTGGCTTAATTCTACACTTATATCTTATTTCTTTTCTCTTATGGCTTTTCACTCAAGGAAGGTGAAACGTTTGAGGATATTTAATAAATTGTTTGTGGGGGTTGCTGGAATTTTCTAGTAAGTACTATTTTTGTTATATGTCGATGCTTCTTCAACTTGGAATATTTAAGACAAGTTGGTGAGGGTTTGAGATTTCGGGTGAATTTCAAAGGTTAAAAGAGGATGATATAGTTGACTTTCTTGGAGAAAATGATGGTGGTGGGTGTGATTTCTTTGATGGTAACTCGGTTCGGGATGAAAGTTACCCTTTGTATGACCTAAAAGATTGCAACTTTTTAGATGAATGATTTCACTGTTCCGAGAATGGGAGACTTGATTTCTTCTACACAAAGTGGAGATGGTAGCCTAAAAATTACATCTTGCCCATGTGCTATAATATTAATGTTGTCTTTCAGAACACTATTAGTGTACCAGGAAAAGTTGCAATATTTAGGCCGTCATCTCCACTTTGTGTAGAAGAAATCAGGTCTCCCATTCTCAGAACACTGAAATTCTTCATCGGAAAGGTTGCAATCTTTGAGTCATACAAAGGGTGACTTTCATCCCACACCCAGTTACCATCAAACAAATCACACCCACCACCATCCTTTTCTTCAAGAAAGTCAACTCTATCATCCTCTTTTGACCTCTGAGATTCACCCGAAATCCCAAACCCTCCGCCAACTTCTCTGAAATATTTCAAGTAAAAGAAGTAGTTGCATATAACAAAAACCGTACTTACTAGGAAAATTCCAACGACCCCACAAATAATTTATTAAACATCCTCAAAAGTTTCACCTTCCTCGAGTGAAAAACCATAACAGAAAAGAAAGAAAGAAAAGTATTGGTGTTGAAGAATTAAGCAAAAAGAGTATTCATTCAAATAAATAAAATCGAAGTGAATAAAAGCATGGTGAGCATAAAATCTTTTCCTGTTTTCCTTCTCTTGATTTCTTCTTTATATGATTCAAGATGCCTACATTCAAGTAGTTAAAAAGATGAAAATCAAATTGTCCCCCAATCAAATATTACATACAATTGAGTTGATACATCTTTGATTTATATGTTAATTATTATTGTAGCGGTCGGAAAATCCGAGAAAAGATTCTTTGTTTTTTTGGAATGAAGCCGCCATCAAAATTTAGGTTTAAAGGGCAAACGTTGATAAATCTATTTGATTTGGTTAAGGGTGAAGTCGATTATGCATGAGAAATGTATTAGCATTCCAGAACATTACAAATTAAAGTGCAATAAGTAGAAAACTTTTTGTGATATATTTTTATTTTTTTAATAAAAATGATTTTTGGAATTTGATGCATTGAAAAATTGAAGGTATTCACATCGGTCAAATAAGTTAACGTGACTGTGGCTAACAACTTATTTAAAATTTAAGAAAAAACATCATCTCATAATTATTATTTTTGGTGAAACATCATCTCATCATGGACCATTGAATATGAGCATAATGTATCGTAGTCGTATCGTAGGTGATATAAAAGAAACTACATACTACAGTGCATTACAATATTAAAATCTAGATAATTTTGAAAAAAAATAAGAAAGATTAAATAAGAGTAAAATAAAGAATGTATGAAGGGATGGAGTATGCACATACACTGGAAAATTATCCACCGACTGAGAAATTGTTTCCACTTCCTTCTCACACTTATTTGTAGAAAGGAGTTTCAGCTTATCATGGGATTTGACGAAGCTTATTCATGACATGTGTTGGGTTGTCACAGTTAGCAGCTTATCCATTCATGGTGGTTTGCTTAGGAGAAGAAACAGAGATTTGTGACCGAATCGCCTCCTCCTTTTCACTATGAATTGTTATGTTATATATACTTTTATGTGATGCAGATTTTTTTTTATATTGAATGCTGACTGCAATTTGGGTAGAGATCACAAAGTAATTGAATTTTGATTTTATTTGATTTCCTTTTCTTAATCAGATTTATTGCAAACTTAATGGGAAGATTTGTTTTGATTGTTTCCGAATTGGGAGGATGGCTAGGTCAAAGATGTACTTAGAGAAGAAGTATGCACCAAGCAACAGCCAGCGAGCTGGATTTGCTATTCTTTGTATTTTTATTTTTTCTATTTGTTTAACTTTTTGTAATTTTAATTTTATTTTTACAATCTGGTAATCTTGTAAATTAATTTTGGGATTTTTTGACTTTTATATATTTTTAATCTTTTTGCTATTTATTTTTATGGTTTTTGATTATATGAAAGATATAGAGAAATAGGAAACATAAGTTGGGTCAAACACAACCAAAAAAAAAACTAAACATAAGCCCAAATAAGAAGTGTAGGCCCAATTAAACAAAATAGTATCTAAACGAGGCTAAATGCTAATCTCGTGATAATTCGACTTGAGGCTTACAACATGCAACTTAGTAAACTAAAAAAGGATCGTAGCAATGAAGAGAAAGCGGACAAAATTGGGGAATTACAATTATATTCTATTGAGTTTGCATTAAGTTTGCTCCCCATGAAATCCTCTAATTGTGACATATTGGACATTTTGCTTTGAGGAACAAACACAAATGTATTATTAATAGATAGATATACGTCCTCTTACGCTAGACATGAATAGGTTTAGCAAAAAATGGTATTAGTTGTCGCATTAATTGATTCATCATTTTCGTGATCTCTGATGTGCGCTATTCTTTTCTATGGAAGAGGAAGATAGGTAGTAGTAGAAAAAAGGAAGAGAAAGAGCAACGAGTAAGGGAAAAACAACAGAAGAGATGTGTTGAAGGTTCTTATTGGATAAAGGGTAGATCAGTAATAATCTAATTAAATGAATGGTTCCATCTAGAGCTGGAAAAATGGCCCGGGCTGAGCCGGGCTAGCCCAAAAAATCATAAGGCATGGGCCAAGCAATTGAGCCCACTTTTATATACGGGCTTTTTTGCCCAACTAGAGAAAGTTTGAGTCCGCATCGAGCTAGCCTGCTCGAACCATGGGTAGCCCGCATACCCGCGAATAAATAAATAGGGTGCGTTGTTGCGTGCCAATACCACTATTGCGACTAATTCTTTCCTTATTTTTAATGTTTCTAAAAAATATTCTTTTTAATTAGTATTGGTGTATAATGCGGGCTAGCACAAAAAGCTTGCAACCTGCATATGGTCGCGCTTAGGCCATAAAGGTTGAGCCTGAATTTCAATTTGGCCTTTTTGTCTTGACTCTTAAAAACCCCGGCCCAAAGTGGGTCGGTTCGCATCAGGCTGGGTAGCCCGTTTTGCCACCTCTAGAACAAGAAAAATGAGGGAATGTGATGTTTTTAAGATTCCAAACAATGGAACACTAACTCATTCAATTTCATTCCGTTCTCATTCCATCCTATACCACCGATCCAAATATACCCTAAAATGAATAGCATTACAAAGTCCTAGGAAGGTAGCTTAGTTGGCGAGCTAAGGGACATAAAGGAGTTACAAAGTTGCAAGAAGGAGGTCTAGAGTTCAAACCCCGGAAACTAACATTCCCCCACCCACTAACACTTGCTGATATCAAAAAAAAAATAGCATTACAAAACATAATACAGGGGAAAACTTTTGCGATTCCATCAACCCATGTATACTTACCCTGCATCGATTCATAAAAGAACGCAGAAATCAATTGTGAATTCTGCAATTTTGGAGAAAAAGATATATTCCTTTATCTTTAAGAATGTAGAGAAAGTAAACAAACTCATACACATGCATGCCATGCCATGCGAGTGGCAGTAGCAGTAGCATACTTGCCAGGGTCCTTCTATAAAGAAATGAGAAAGCTGTACAGAGTAACTAAATTGATCATGATGATCATTCAGAGATGCTAATTCTGGGATTATGATATCAAATTTCCCAGTTATCACTCACACGAAAAGTATTATGAAGAAATTCAGCACAACACAAAAAAAGTAATGAAAAACAAAAATAGGAGTAGTTAATTAATATTGTTGTATGATGATCATCTTTTCCAACTTCGACTCCTTGACATGAGATCTCTAATCCCATTCCCATCAACAATCCATGTCTCAGTTGCAATATCAGTTGAAATACCGCAATAATCAGAGTGGCACCTCATCACATTAACCACCATTTTATCTTCCTCCATCAACGACTTTAAACTCTGCCCTCTCTTCACCTCTCCTTTTTCCTTTTCTTTTTCTTTTTCTTTTTCTTTCTCTTTATGTGATTCCTCTTCCTTTTCATCATTACCATCACCACCACCACCACCACCACCTTCACTCTCTCTCAACCAACTTTTCGCCGGAGCAGACCTACAACGCATTAACAACAACGCATTCGGCGGAGGAGCAGCAGATTCTTCTTCACCATTCTCCTCCTTCTCTTTATTCTGATCCTCTTGCAACACCATGAACCATTTAGAAAACACGGTTTTTGAACCTTCCTTCTCGTTCTCTTCTACACTCACGTGATTTTCATTTTCATTTTCATGGTACACTTCATCATCCTCATCCTCATCTTCTTCCTCATCCGATATGACGCTGGTTCCAGAGAAAGATCCGAAACAACGAAGATCAAACCGTATAGTACGCAAGCAAGTCAAGAACTGCATTACCTCTTTTTTAAAACCAAGTGACTCAGCCCAATTGAGACGCTTTTTCTGTTTCTTATCATTGTGAATTTTCTCTATCTCTTCCATAACTGATTGCCAACTCCTACAACCACTACTCTTGGGCCTCACTTTTATCTGTCCAGCACAGGTTACTTTTGGAGATGTTGGTTCTGAAATTTCTGAGCCCATTGACTTTGTTTTGTTCCATAGCATAGGGCTCCCTTGGCTACCAGCACCACAACCCCCTCTTGAGATTGATCTATTACGCCGGTGGTGGTGGTGGTGGTGGTGGTGTTGGTGACGTTTGTTAGGCTCAGAAGGCCTAGCTGGGCTGCAAATGGGCTTTGGCATTAGACTGAGATGAGCCCGTGAAGGGAAACATACTAATAGATCAGTAGAGGGCTTTGCTCCTCTATTTCCTTCTCTTCCTTTCATCATCTTTTTTCTCATATGATTTTCTTTTGCTTTGCTTGCACCTTAGATCTTGCACTTCTTCCTAAGTAGTATGAAATAGTGTGATTAGTAATATTATTATTGTGTTAGAGGGAAGGGGTTTGGGTTTTTAAAAGAAAGGAAGGAAGCAGTGACAGCTTATCAAATAGTTTTGCTTTAGCCTTTATCTAGTTGTTCTCTTTAACTAATAAGTGTTTCTTCAATTAATTCTCTTTTTGGTCCCCCCTTTCAATTTTTGGGGGTCACGGGATAACTTTCTTTGATATTAGTGCTTGGCAAAAACAATTTAAAAAAAGAAAAAGGTGATATGGAAAATAAAAGCCCACGAGGCCTGCTTCATGATCCAATAATAGCCACACTTTGTGAGCCCATGACAGATGTTGGTTCATATCCTCTATTAGTTATTTTGCCACTACCAAGAACACACATGCCCTCAACCTCAACCAACTGAATGTCATTGACCCCTCCCTCCTATGGAATCCTCATGATTTTCTATGAGAAAATTTAAAGAAAGGAAAAGGGCCCTCGTTTGGAGACAATAGATATCATTGCTTAGGGATCAGTTTACTTTACTCAATTTCTATTTAATTGCTTCCTAAGGGAAACCCAGCTGCTGCATCATCATCCAACTTATTTTTTTTCCCAAAGTAATATCATTCTCACGTGATAATTTGAGTCACAATATTGAACACTCTCTCAATAGAAATTTGAACAAATTCGCCATATTATGCAAGACTATAGCTCTTTCTGCTAAAGCTAGTCACTCACATTGGTATCATTCATCTCATACTAACAAAGAAAGCTTTTTTTCTCTAACTAGAAGTATTAATACCTGTGACTTCAACACGGGTCAATAGGAAAACAGTTAATAGATCATATCTTGTCATCCTTTTCTTTTCTGTCTAATATTGTCTCTTACTTTTTTATCATCATAAATATATAAAATATTATTAAAGGAGCACTTTTATAAAAATGAAAACAATCACTAGCTAATATGGATAAACATAAATATGTAAATTTATATTGAAAAATATGAATGTTAAATGACTCTGCAGAAATTTCAAGATAAGCTTAATGATTAATATAATTTCTAAACATGAATATGATTTGACAGTAGAAAGCAGAAAAGTCCTGCTGAGGTCTCTTGTAAAAAATTATGAACTTGGTTCATTCTCTCTCCCTCTTTTCTTTTTCTCGATCGAGTGTCGTTTAAGATTATGCGCGGGTATTAAGAAAATGATTGGATATGCTAAATTTTATGGTAAAAAAATATGGTAGGACTAAAACTCTTTTGCACTTTTCTTGGTTGGTGCAAAGACACGGTTATTGATATTTTAAAGTAAGGGTATTGTTGGAAAGTAATAATAAATATTGCATTGAGATTCATGACAGATAATTTGAGACAAAGAAAAATGGCAAAAATGACACTTAATATGAGACGGAGGGAGTAATATATTATTGAGTGTGAAACGGGAATTAATGAAAGTGTGGATGCCATAATGAAGAGGGTGGTAATGCATGCACTTGAGAGCATGAGAAAAATGGTCCCCTCTAGCCATGATACAAATAGCACTGGGATTAGAGTTTGCGCTTTACCGGTATGAATCATATCATATATAATATAGGCTAAATACCTGTTTTGGTCCTTTATGTTTTGACGAAGTTTTACTTTCGTCCTTTATCTTTTTTTTATTTCGTTTTAGTCCTTTATGTTTCATTTTTGTTTCGGTTTCGTCCCTACCGTTAGCACTATTTGTTTCATTTTCGTCCTCTGCTTTTTTGTTTGGTTTAATTTTGGTCCCTCTCAGTTTTTAATTTGTTTCGTTTTGGTCCCTCACTTTCTTGCACAATGAAACATAAAGGACTAAAACGGAACAAAAAAAAGATAAAGGACGAAAGTGAAACTTCGCCCAAACATAAAGGACCAAAACAGGTATTTAACCTATAATATAATACAATACTATTCATCTTTATTTATTATATTCATATATAGTTGTCATCATGATCACCATTACACAACTATCCTAAGGGGATCCAATTCTGTCCGTTGAGGCTACTCAGCCGAACCTCATGATCACTCTCAACTATTTATATTTCAACTATCATATGAATTTTGTAAGTTATACATACCATGTGCTTTTTACCGAAACTTTTTCAAAACTTACTATAGCAAGCACACCATCTTTGAATTAACTTACAAATTTGGGGGACGCAACACAAGAAAATCGAATTTTCAAGTGAAAAAGACACACAAAATCATCATCATTCACAAGCAAACAAACTTTAGTGAATTTTTTTTTACCATTTTAACCATTAGGGGTCAAGAATACCATTTTTAAAATAATAAAGGGGCCTGGACCAAAAAAATAAGGGTTTTTTTTTTACTCCCACAGTTTACCCATATACCCCCACACATTTTTTTTGGATGAAAATACCCCTGTCTATTTTTGGCTCAATCAGATTTAGGTCTTGAAGACATAAATACGATTTATTTTTTACAAATCGTATGTACCTATAGGTGGGTACATACGATAATCCTGAACATATTCCAATCGTATTTACCTAGACTGAGGTAAATACGATAGAAGTAAAAAAACAGAGCGTATTTGTCTTGGGTGAGGTAAATACGATTCAATTAAAATACAAATCGTATTTACCTAAGGGTGGGGGTACATACGCTTTATAAAATACAAATCGTATTTACCTTCACCCTAGGTAAATACGATTTGTTAAAATACAAATCGTATTTACCCTAAACCATAGGTAAATACGATTTGTATTTAATCGACGGCCAGATTTACTCTGCTGGCCCAACGGCTATTTATTCAACGGAGTAAATTGCACAGATAGTATCAACGGTTGATATTCATTCACGAATTCTATAAATACCCACCCCCACCCTCATTCATTTCACACCAAAATTTCACTCTCAAATACATTTCTCACACATCTAGAATGCAAATTTGCCTAACACAACGGTCTGCTGAGAATAGGCTCTGCGCTATACATTATTGGGGCAACATCACGATGAGAGAAGATGGGGTCTACTTTTGGAGTCCGAAGCCGGAGTTATGCCGAATCCACCGCGCCATGGGGTTTGATGGTTTGAAGGATAAAGTCTGGTCGAAAGTTCAAGTGATTGGGGACGACCGTGACGTCACCGGTATCACTTATCGGAAACCCGATCGTGGAGATGATGGCTGCATTTCCTACTCGTCCATGTCTATCAAGACCGACGAAGACGTGGCGACCATGTTCGACATTCATGACAAGTTTATGGGGTATAAGCCTTTGGAGCTGTACGTGGAAACACAACGGAGCGTCAATGAGATATTACGTCGTCTGCGAGCACCGGAGTATTAGGATTAGGGTTTAGTTTGTTATGTTTTATCTTTTATGTAACTTTGTTTTATCGAATCAATGAAATGAATGAAATAGAAATTTTAAGTAAACTCGTAAGAAATAGTAATCAACTGATATAAAATAAAAGAGTTAAAAAATAAATCCAGAAAATACAGACATAAAATAAAAGTAATAATATAAAATGTCCTAGTCATCACTCTCTATCTCTAGTATCTGCATCAACTGGAATAGGCGAGCGTACGTCGGAGTGGCCATACGAATATGGCCGCGACGAAGCCCCTCTTGTACCGCATCTATCACACTCTATACCCACACAGGATCGCGCTGTGGGGGTGGTTCAGCTGCCTGCTCTGGTGGTGGTGGTGCAACCGACAACAGCCTGGGAATAGATACTCTGACGTACCACTGTAAGTAGTCCGCAGCAACCTCACCCAAATCCCGAGCAGGCCTAGTCGACTGAAGTACCTCGTGCACACTAGGCAAAAAGTTAGAAATTTGGAAGATGCAGGTATCATGGCTAGGACGACCGGTGAGAGGGGGGCGTGGGATGACCTGGACGTACCCAAACTAGCGGAGGCATCTATCTGGCATGTACGGAACGGTGATGTCTCCCCAGCTGAGGAAACCGCTGTAGAGTGCAACATGCTCAAATGGTCTAACATCCCGATGACCCTCAAATGGTCGCCAGCATACATCATCAGCAGTGAGGTCGTCAATCCTCCGCCTGTAATCGACCAACTTCAGTGCATCTGTCTTCTTTCTCTTCCAAACCCCACAGAGCGGTGTGTGCACATCAGATGGCTGCCTCTCCACCAGATGAGGAAAGTACCATTAAATCCAGCTCTGAAATGCAAAGATAAATAATTGAGTTATTTAAATTGAAAACATAAATATTTAAATTAAAAACATAATTATTTAAATTAAAAACATAATTATTTACCTGTAACATGGAGGGGTAGCCAGCTAAATGTTTGGCCTGGTCCAACGATCCATAGTTCAGCTGGTCGTACATATGATCAAGTCCAGCCACACCCCATGCATATGAGGGGGGCCAAACCTGAAGCTGTGAACCTCTCCCAAAACTGGTGGTTCTGGGAATAGACCAGTAGTCTCTTAGCTAACTTGTTACCATGGTTGGTAGCCTTCACTTTACGCTCATAGATCTGTATTTAAAAAAAAAAACTTTAAAAAAATTACGCTATGTAAAATGATGAATTTAAATACAAACACAATGTAAAAAAATAAATTTCACTAACCGGGTTAAGCCGAACACGGTAGCAGACATGAGACTCCAACCTAGTGAATAGAGAATGCTCCTCCTGATCGTGGTGGTCCTGGTCCTGATAGAACTGCTGCTGAGGCTCGCCCATATACTGGTCCTGCTCATACTGCTGAGGCTCAACCATATGCTGGTCCTCCTGCTCCTCATACGGGTGGTGCTGCTGGCCCGGCTCGTACTCAAACTCTAGGGACTCCGGCTGCGGGGGCTGTCTGGCCTCAGCGCGCCTACGCCTAGTGGAGGCGTGTCCCGCAACTCTCTGGCAGGTGCGTGTGCTGGGAGCGGAAGACGACGACGCCTGGTCAGTCCGTCGAGAAGAAGACACTGAATAAAAAAAACAGATTAGTTAAAAAAAAAGGAAATCGTATTTACCCTAAAAAGAGGTAAATACGATGCGAAATTTTAAAAGGAAATCGTATTTATCAAAAAAAAGGTAAATACGACTTACTTGTTTTTGAAGCTTCTGGAGGAAATCGTATATAGCTAGATACGATGAGAATTTTTGGTGGAAATTGTATTTATCTCTCAGGAGGTAAATATGATGAGCTCTAAAATTTGACTGGTCAAATCGTAAGTAAGTGCCAAATGGTAAATATTTTGTAAATTTGTAAAAGGGGTATTTTTGACTTTTCACTCACTGCGTGGGGGGGGGGGGGGGTAAAAAAAATCCCAAAAAATAATAATAAAGGGGCCTAGGCCCGATAGAGAAACGATGATTTGGGGTCGAATGTTGTTGAAGGGTCTAATATGGAGAAGTATCATCAGGCGCACAAGCCTGAAGCGAGTGGTGGGCTTGTATTGCAGTGAGAGATTTGAGGTTATTCAACGTTAACTTGTTGTGGAAGTGGAGGTGGAGTCTCTTAGTGGATAGGGTAGGGCTTTGGAAGGAATTGAGCTAGAAAAAGGGGTGGGGTTGGACAAAAAAAGGCCGAAAAAATATAGGGCTTGGCCCATTAAAGTTGAGTCTGTTTTTGTAGTTGGGCTTTTTACATCGACTTGATTATAAAGCTTGGGTTTTTTTTTTTACCCCCACCCACTCACCCTATACCCCCACATAATTTCTAAAACCCGAAAATACCCCTGCCCAACTAAAGCTCGCTCGGATTTACGTAAATCCGATTTGTTATTTTTAAGAGCGGATTTACCTATTGGGTAGATAAATCTGCTTTGAAAAAAATAACAAAGCGGATTTATCTTAAGTGGGGGTTAAATTCGTTTTGTTATTTTTAAAAGCGGATTTACCTTCTTGTTAGATAAATATGCTTTGAAATTAAAATTCAAATTAAAATTAATTTTTTTTTAGAAAAATAATATATATATATATATATATATATATATATATATATATATATATATATATATATTCCAATTACCATGGGTTTTGACAGAGATACCAACGCCCACTGCCACACGCGACAACATACAACTATTCATCAACATTATTCAGTGCACACAAAATGTATTCTCCACTTTCCTCCTTTTAAATAATTATTTCATATCTTTCTTTGTATCTTTTTAACTCAAGAATATGTTTATTACTTGTTTTTTTAAAAATAAATAAGCATGTCATATCATGCCAGCTCGTAAAGCCCTGAATAGGGATGAGCTTGGGCTATAAAACATTAGCTCGATTTTCACCCTGGCCTTTCGGCCTAGCCCAATGAAGCCTAAACTCGATGCGGGTTGGGTAGTCCATTTTGTCAACAATAGGAAGGAAGCCTTGGTGTGGCTAAATATGATCCTTACATCGTTTTCTCATCCTCCCTATGCAGCGAGAGGAATCGTCGTCAATTCTCTTTGTCAAGGAGTTAGGACCGTTGGGCTTGTGAATTGTGTAACTCAAAAGATTTTAAATGGTTCTTCTACTTCTACCTCCTTTTAGCATGATACACGGGTGGGGGATGCCCCATTGATCATGTCTTTCCGTATGCTCTTATTATTTTCCCACCAAGCGGGCCACATTGCATATATATAAACAAAACCGCGTATGTTTACTAACCTGGTTCCAATGTTGATTATAGACCTGATCTTTGAACATTTTCAAGGTGACAACTTTGGTACTAAGTGGATCGACCCTGAATGTAATGAAGAAGAGCCATGTGACAAGCGGTGGGAGGCCAAAAAAGGAGACGAGACTACTATCTCCTTCCAGATAGCGTTGGATTGGCTTTCGCCAGAAGAGGTCACCTAAGACTCATACACGGATCACAAACTATTCCAGCTCTTCCACACACTAGCCTATTTTAGGGGGTTTGTACGTCATGCAACGTGCATGGTGCCATATCTGTCAGACCGTGTCGTCAGGCAGTTTGGCTACATACAAGAGATCCTAGTTAACCCCAAATCTTCTAGACAAAATCTGTTTCAGTGAGCATCTCATTAAACGTGGTCAGGGTGTCATATTGGGTATCCCATACACGATCCAGGGGTATATTGACTTTTTTAAGAGGGTCTCACACCCATACCTAATACCGGCCAATTACCCCATACCGGATGAGTCGGAGGCTAGACAAATATGTGTTTTAGGTCTATTGTTTTATTTGATTAAACTTGATCTTATTTTAACACTTTTACTTTTTGTCTCACAGCTAATGCCCGAGATCATGGGTTTGGTGGAGGAGCTGGAGCAGATGCCAGATGGAAATGTTCCTCGATAGACGCATGCCTGGGGCATACTGAATCGACTGAAGTCTATAGTGAGGCCATTCGCCCGACTTAGGAGGTATGGATGTGTCTACTAGAGGAGAGAAGCGTGAGTCGAGCGGCAGACACAATAGTTTTTATGTTAAGATTACAACTTTGTACGAATTATGTAACTAGTTTGAACCACTTTGTAACTCGTTTATTTGTAACACGTTTACTTCTAGTTAATTAATATATCTGTTTATCTTCATGTATAAATCTAGAATTATATTCATCAAATGTATAACTGTACATCAAACAAGAAACATAACAAACACAATTAAAAATAACAAACGTGTGATTACATACAACTCCAACGGATAACTTTTACAAATTGGGCATGCGTTTCCATCATAGTGCACGTATCATCGTCAGTCTGAATATCCGTCGCTGAATAGCGAATACTACCGTCATCTCCATAACTGGGCTTGCGGTAAACAATACAAGGTATCTGTCTAGGAACCCGCCCTCTCGAACCTTCCTCTCTACTTTTTTCCATCAACTCCAAGAATGTGAAGTCATTTTTCCATCCAGCAGAAGACAAGATTAGGACATTGAAACCAAACACTAGTTTCCTTCGTGGTGATACTTCCACGGTGATGAAGGACAGTCAGGAATGCGTCATTTGAGGAATGTGAAGCCATTTTTCCATCCAGCAGAAGACAAGATTGGGACATTGAAACCAAACACTAGTTTCCTTCGTGGTGATACTTCCACGGTGATGGAGGACAGTCGGGAATACGTCATTTGAGAACTAGGTTGATGCCATCTCCATTTCAGAGGGGGCGTTTGTTAAGAAGCAGGGATGTTGGTGGAGGTTGGTGTGAAAGAGATAGGAAAATTGAGACCCTATTTATAATGGGTCTCGTTGTGTGTGAGTCGTTGATTATAATTTTTATCATAAATCTGAACTGTTGAAATTCTATCTGTTGAGGCACGTTTACCATAGAAAATATCATCCACTTCTTTTCCTAAGACATCTGACTGATTATAGGCCATTGATCAAAATTATCGGTGGAGTTTGAGCTATTGAAACACAAAATAGTTGTTGCGACACTATGGTACGGTACTAGTTCGGTCCCATGGTGCCAAACTTGTTAAAAATTCTACAAATGGGGTGTTTGACATGACATAAGGGACACGGTTGGAAATGTTTCATTCACTAAAGGTGTTTTGGTCATTTCACGGGATTTAGGGGTGTGTAGTGATTAGGGAGAACTGTAAAAAGTATGGGCTCTGAATGAAACATGAAGTAATTGGCGATTGGGCCTGCAGGTTGAGAAACTATAGTAAGGTCAATTTCTAAAGGGATTTTTTTTTTGTACCCCCACCTTTTCCCTCAATACCCCCACAAGATTTTTTAAGACAAAAATACCCCTGCCTAAAGTGAACGTGATCGGATTTACCTTAGGGGGAGGTAAATCCGATTTGTTAATTTTAGCCATCGGATTTACCTTTTTATGCACCCCCACTAGGTAAATACGACTTTAAAATTAACAAATCGGATTTACCTTAGGGGGAGATAAATCCGATTTGTTAATTTTAGCCATCGGATTTACCTTGGGGGGAGGTAAATCCGATTTCCCTAAAAAAAGGAAAATCGAATTTACCTCCCCCCAAGGTAAATCCGATTTTGGATATTAATTTTTTTTATTTAAATTTTTTAAAAAAACTTATAAAAACACTACTAAAAATCCGTTAAAGAGTTAGAACTAATTCAAAAATTATACAAACACCACTAAAAATCTAATAAAACCAAACTAAGGCTATGCAATTTTTTTTAGATTTTTTGGAGACTGTGAAAAATTAAAAAAATTAATAGAAAATAGTAAACGATGGAATTTGGGAATTTGAGCCCCTCTATCCTTATAAAAGTTACTTCTTAAGGAGTATTGATCCTTGATTTATTTCGGATTTAATGGCTGTGGTTTCATTGCAATCGGAGAAGGTTGCCCGAAAATTGATTTTTTTGCCTAAATTATTCGCTCGACGTACAGCATCGTCACGTGTTAACAAACAACACACTAAATTGAACCCAAAGAAGACCGATATTTATATTATTGATATCTAATTTCTTTTTTCTTAAAAAAGTAATTTAAATTTATTAAATGATTTATTTATTTATTTTTGGATAAAAAATCGGATTTACCTATGGGTGGGGTACATCCGATTGGAAATCAGATTTACCTTTGGGTGGGGTAAATCCAATTTTCCTTTTTATTGAGTTCGGGATATGTTGGAGTTTTTGAATTTTGTAAAGGGGTATTTTGGTCTTTTCAAGGGTGTGTGTGTGTGTGTGGGGGGGGGGGGGGGGGGGGGGGGGGGGGGGGGGGGGGGGGGGGGGGGGGTGGTATAGGTTCAAATGGGTGGGGGTAAAAAAAACCCATTTCTAAATTGGACCAAACATAAAAGTACCTTTAAATTGGGCTAGAGTGATATACCAATAGGGTGTCTTGAAACCCATTTCAAGCCAATGAATTAATGAAACCCATTTCAAGCCAATGAATTACGTACTCAACTCCTGCGTATGAATGATGCATCATGCATGATATCCTTTGTGCATGCCTAGTCGACATTAGATTGGTACTACTACTATTATCTTTTCTTTACATCTTCATCATTCTCTATTCCAAATGTCATTGTCCAATCCAACTTTAAATTTAATTTCACACTGCAACCAACCAGTACGCCAAATGGCTAGTGAGTAGTGACCGACAAAATAAATGATAGCAAGGTAGGCATGATAAATATCAGGTTCTAAACCTTAGGTTTTCTTCCCCCTTCTTTTCTCTTCTCTTGCTTTTACTTTATTTTCACAGGGACGGGGAGGGTCTATTATCTTGTGTTGGAGTTTCTTGAACAACTTAAGTCATAGCCGCAAGACTTTTAGAAGGAAGATATGAAAGTTTAAACCTAACAGTCTTTTCTTTTATTGTTAAAAATGATTAGTTTGAGTAGTTTTTTTTGTGTGCGAGTAGGGATGTCACATGGTGGGGCAGGCACAGGTAGTGGTTACCCGCTATACCCATCTCGTTGGATATAAATGCTACTTGTGCCCGCCTTGTACTGCGCACCTGAGTTTTTGTCCATCATCTTCCCCTTCTTGTCGCACCCGGGCCAACCTCAAGGATCAACCTACAAGCCTTAATAGTCATCGATATTCACCCACTTACTTAGGAAAAAAGTTCCAGAGCAGTCAGCCTTAATGGCATCTACAGCAAAATCAGGAACAGAATAAAAAATTCTACTACAATAGTCTAAAGACAGACCAAATTTGGCAAAAGCATCAGCAACTTGGCTTCCCTAAAAATATGGGACACTGAACTATCCCCCAAAGACCCAACATGGCGCCTAATGTTGTCGCTGATGGTGAAACTAGGATGTTGCACATAATCATTAATTATTAGGTTAAACTGCATTTTTTGTCTTTTATCTTTGACCAAAGTTTCAGTTTGGTCATTTATTTTTTTCCCACTTCGGTCTTTTATCTTTCATATTGGTGTCAGTTTGATTATTTATCTTTTTTTCTCACTTTGGTTATTTATCTTTCATATCCGTGCCATTTTTGTTCTTTATCTTTTTTCCTCTCTTTGGTCTTTTATCTTTCAAATTCGTGTTTGTTTAGTCATTTAAAACAAAAACACAAAATGAAAAACACTATGAATGTGTTCAA
This sequence comes from Astragalus glycyphyllos, assembly GCA_963573325.1. Classification (NCBI taxonomy): domain Eukaryota; kingdom Viridiplantae; phylum Streptophyta; class Magnoliopsida; order Fabales; family Fabaceae; genus Astragalus; species Astragalus glycyphyllos. Next base: position 77,198,690 of record OY754307.1, read on the forward strand.
AAACTCCAATAACACTTCGATTTCTTATGTGACCAAATTGAATGAATGGACCCTAATTTGAATAAAATTTTACAAGAAATTCAATGGGACCAAACTTAACCTCATAAAAGTATTTATGTGCAAAATCACTTTTGGAACCAAAATAAAAAAACCTTCAATCTCAACAATAGTGATTTTGCTATAGAGCACCAAATTGAACGATTCTTAAGCCTAAAATGCTCAAAATTCAACAAAGAATCAGTATATGGGAAGTATTTCGTTTGAGAACAAAAAGAAAAACAGGAATGCAAATAAAAGTTTATGTTTCTCAACGTCTCTCTTCTCATTTCTCTTATACATTCTCATCTCATGATCTCTCATCCTCCTCATATCTCTCTCTCTCTCTCTCTCTCTCTCTCTCTCTCTCTCCATATATTGCATAGTTTTATTTATAATTTATCTAATTATTATTAATATAATAATATATGTTCTATAAAATCATTATAAACATTAGAAAGAGAATTATAGTAAATTTTATATTCTTTTGCTCGTGTTGTTTATTGTTCACCAAACATTGCAGCAGACAAAAAGTTGGCTAGTACTCTATAGTATTATATCGTCCAGTCTAGTAGTTACCTATTTGCAAATCAAACAAACACTTACAAATTATAACTATCAACTTCTCCATGTATTATTAGCCAACTGCTGATTGATCAAATGCTTATTTTTACGCATTCTTATCTTTCTTTCAAAAATTCTTCTTAACAAATAGCAATGTTCAAACAATATAGGCACATGTTACTTTAAAATTTCTAAGACCATCAAGCAACTTGTCCATGTTGTGGCTGTGAATTATGATTTCAAGTCCATGTAGGGCACCATATATAATCATTGCTTAGTTCGTTCTTTCTTGGCTTCTTGGTCCTCCCTCTATTCGAATATCGCGTTTTTTGTTCGTTTCTTGTTTCTAATTATTTTCTCTCTGCCTGCGCGTAATGTGAATCACTTGATGAGTCGACGTAAACATAACTGACTAAGACACATTTAAATGATGAAGAAAAGAACCTCTTCCTTCTCACATTACAAGACCATCAACCATGTGTAGATTCTTTCTAATTATTTTGTTTTAATTTCTTTCTAATATGCAAGACCATTTATCAACCATGTGTAGATTCTTTAATTTCCCCCGAGTGTTTTTGATTCCTTTAATTTAATTTCCTAGCTCATCACGCACCATGTGTAGATTCTTTCTACCTCTAAAATATTTGTATAGAAGCACGTGATGAAAACTGCTCAAAGAGCGTCGCGACGGTATTTTGAAATTATGACTTGTTAGGCTGTTAGTAAATGTCCAGTCTCGTCAAATGTAGGTATCAATAATATCAATTTTTTGTAATAGCGTATATCAGAATCAGATCACATAATAAAGAAAATCTTACAGTAAAGCCAATCTTAGTAGTAGTTTTTAATTATTGTGGTCGTGAGTTTCAAATTACGCAACAGGCAAAAATATTCTTGGCAACTTTAGGCCATCAAACTACGATCATCCAAAACGCAAAAATATTCTTGCTTTTCCTTTTTTGTTGGTCGGTAGTGTCATTATTTTTGGTACTATAGTTTCCTGTATTTTTTGGATATGCTGTATTCATTATTTAATCATTTCACTTGTTTGTCAAAAAATATTTAATCAATTCACACTAAATTCATTTTTTAGATAAACCAACATTTTGGTCACATAATATGTGATACCTTGTTGTTATAGTTCTTGAATGTATTATAATTCTTGAATGTATCGAATTGCAAACATAAGGTGCACGTGGCTTTGAGAGAGGTTTGCTTTATGGGCCTCGTCTCAAAAGTCCGGTTTAGGTTGAGCTTTGGCCTAGTCCAGAATAACATTAATTACATTTAAAAATATTTGTTTATTTTTTTGATTTTCATTTATAAATACTAGTGGGTGGTTAATGTGTTTGTGGGTGGTTAATGTGTTGGTGTGTTAGTGGGTGGTTATCGTTTATTAGAAATTTGTACATACAATAAGGGCATTTTGGTCAGAAAAATCTGACACCAAAATGACAGTTTTTTTTAGAATCCCCTTTATTAATAGTTATAGATAACACTTTGTTTTGAGCGTATTTTTGTTTTAAGATTTTCAAGCAAAAGATTACTTTTTTGTTATCTGAAAGTTATATTTTGGCTTCGTTGTGGTTTGAGTATATTGATTATTTTTCTAAGGAGCAATTTTTATATGTTTAGATTAGGTTATGGACATACGTTAAAATTTTTAATTAGTTTAGGACCAATTTATTTATATAATATATCACGTCAGCATTGACTAACTTTAATGTAACAAAAGAGCTTAATTAAAAAAACTATATTAGTTCACGTTCATGATTATAAATATTTTCAATTTATGGTTCTATTTAAAAATTCTCAAATAGTTTAAGGACTTACAAAGTAAGTGTCAGTGTATCAAATGTGAATAAGCACCACATTAGATGAAAATAGAGATGTTGATCAATATATAAGTGAAGGGACCCATACACCTAATGTTTTAAAAATTTTGAGTGAAAGATATGTTGCCAAATCCACTTATATATTTGCTCATGGCCCAATGTGGAGATCTACCCGCTGTTTTAGGCTACCCTTTTGACCAAACAATCCTATCAGAATCAATAGTCAAGGAGACTAGCCCCTTGTGCTAAAATCTACCTAGCAATGTGTGGGCTAGTTGTCGTAGCGTTGATGAATGTGCGAAAGGGAAGTGCAATTGTATTTGGATGAAAAGAAGTTTTCACTTGAGGAGGAGATTGTTGGTGTATCAAGTGTGAGTAAATTTTACATTGGATGGAAATAGAGATGTTGAACAATATATAATTGAAGACTTCTTTTCATCCAAACGCTCAATGCATTAAGGTTTTGGATGAAAAATGTGGTGTCAATTCCACATATATTTGCTCATGGCCCAATGTGAAGATCTCCCTGTTGTTTTAGACTCCCATCGTAATCCAACACAGGGTAATTAAACTTCAAAATATACTGAGTAAACATATTTAAACTAAAAAATAGAAATAAAAAATAAGAGATTGAGATACTTACCTCAAAGGAGAAAGGTATGTCCCAATGTCCATATTACCCTGAATCGATCCGTACATACTATGCCAAGCTTGAAGCTCCCGTCCAAAAAAGCCTGAACCAGGAACAACCTGAGATAGCCAACAGAGGGGTCAGGCAAAATTTGAAAGACCACTTGGGTTCCTTCCATTTGAAGGTCAAAGAGAAACTCAAGTAGCCCTATCGGATAATTTTTTTTTTTAACTATTGGTCCAATTAATATATTGTTTTTAATAATGCTCATAAATCTCTATGATCCATTACTCTCATTCCTTAATTTTAGTAAATGAGTGGTTATCTAAGTGCACTTAGATGAAATGATAGGACAAAATACAAGAATCAAAATAAGTTAAATAGAACTAACTCAAAATACAAATTAATTAAATAGTACTAACACAAATTACCAATTAAATAGCACTAAAAAAAATCAAAATTGGGATAATAAGAACAAGAATTGATTCAAAGAGAAATAATTTTTTTTTAAAATAAAATATGTGAGAGTGTGGTGTATTAGAGTGGTGTAAAATTTAGAAGTTGGGTACAAATGATATTTTTCAGGAGGTACAAAAACATTTTTTCCTAAAGTGGCCAATGCTGTTGAAAGAGTTTTTTGAATGTAAGATTTCGCACAAGTGGCCAACATAGCTAAATAGGAAAGTTTGAGCACTAATTAGACTTTTAAAACTTTAATTGGCTAAACTCACTTCATAAAAATTATAGTTATTTTTCCATCTTTCCAGTAGCACAAGTTTCACCTGAAAATGATATCTATAATTTAAGATATTTTCAACAAAAGTAGCTGTCCTAGCACCAAATGCAATATTTAAGATATTACAAGTTTCACGTTTGTGCATTTTTGTAACATAATTATGGCCCTTTTTGCTAGCAGAACTTCATAATCTGATCTTGAAGTCTTCATATAACATTTAAAGCCATGGCAGTACGTTCTAGTCATATTTGTGCGTTTTTGTAACCTAGGGTCCTTTTTAGCTAACAAAACATCAGAACCAGAATCAGATCTTGAAGTCTTCATAGAACATTTTAAGCCATGAATGCAAGCTTTCAAACAGGGTTGGTTTCTAGCTCCAAGATACTGCATGCCAAACCTTCACACATGCTGCTTAGTAACATTTTCAACATTATTGTTCTCACTTTCAAGTGAGAGAGTTCATAGTGAGAGAAAGAGGGAGAACTGAGGGGAAGAGAGATTTTATAAAACCACTTTAAATGAACTTTCATAAATATATTTACAGATGTTCTATAAAGCATCCCATTTTTTTTTTTATTAATAGATTTAATATTGGAAAAAAGAATTAAAAGGCACTAGGGGTGTATTGGCTGATCGGAATACAAATACCAGTTCCCTAATTGCACTGAGATGTTCTTCCCATGTTATGCAATTATGAACTACTTTTGGACCATTGGCACTGATGCAGTGGCTAAACCTAGTACTTCTGTCTCTGATTGATATGCAAAGAAAGGCATTGATTATTCACACGAGTTGTCGGATACCACGTAGTTATAAAATGCAACTAAAAGAAAAATAAAATTTTATAAATTAAATTAGCATTGCATTATAAGATGTCATGTGTTTTTTAATGGGGTAGCATTGTAGGACAATCAATTGCAGTTTAGACCAATGGACGACCATTCTAGCTAGTGCTCAATGCACTATAATAATAAAAACAAATAACGAAAGGAAACTTCTGCAAGATATTGACAAGGTTTCTAAGAACCATCCTTTTATTGTTATCATAGCATAATAACTTCAGGGAATAATTTATTAGATTATGATAATAATTTTGTTCGTAGAATGTTCTTATTCGTTTCACTAAGTACATTTAACTGGATTCCTTAATATTAAACAAGTTAAAAAAAAATCGGAGCGTTATCTAATATGTATCTTGTGGATTTGTTCTATATGCTTTTTAAGAATGGGTTAATAAATCATGATTATACGCATATAGTACCCTCTTTTCATTCTATGACAATCTTATAGGTGCCACTCATTGTTGTCCTGATTCCTTTAGTAGTTTAGTGTGCCTAACACAATTTAGGGCACCTAATCTTTGCATATTCAAGCTGAAAATATAAGATGAAAAAATGTGACTAAACCTTGAATATATTGATGCTAGGGGTCTAAAATGCACTCAAGTTGCTCCAAAAGCCCAATAGTAAATTCCAACTTTTCCAATTTTTTCCAGGCGCGTGAAAGGATATAAGACATGGTAGAGAGAAGAAGTGTTGGTGGGGGATAAGGGAATTGAAAGATGAGTGGGCTTGGTGGGCATAAGTGGGCTTAGCACTAAACCATGATTTGTGGGTCCAAGGTGAATCATTGGCATCGTGACTAGCAAGTCACATCAACGAAAGGCTACAAAGGTGGACCCATGCCCCTTGGGATTTTTTCTTAGTTAATGGGGGACCTCCTCTATATGTGAAGCTTTGAATATGAAAAAATCTCTCTCTCAATAGCTGGTGGCTGGCGGTTTTTTCAGTTGATTACCAAATTCGTAATATATGCTCCTAGAGTGCCCTTTCCATTTTGAGATAAATCTTCCTTGAGAATGAGGAAATTGAACCCTTTTGAAGGGTTTGATGTACGACAACCACACCACTATTTTGGAACCTAGCGGTCATGAATTTGGTTAGATGAGGCGCAGCTGGCATATTGCATTTTTGTATATGCAATGCAAGTGGATCATCTCCTTTCTTCATGTTTCTCATTCACACAAAATAATGTTTCCTTCAAAATTGCATGTCAAGAAAATATCTCAATTTTACTCAATCATTCATTATCTGGTAAGACTTAAGCACATGTGAAGAAGAACACAACCCAAAAGATTATCCATCAAGTAGGAGAGCCTCATGGAATTAACAAGAAAAGAAGCATGTATCATATTTGCAGTCCGAGCTAATTATGATTACTCAGTTTGGGTTGGTTCAAATTTTAATGTTTTTTTTTTCCCCAAAATTTGATACATACCAATCCAATATTGGACGAGTTAGTTTGGGTTAGGCTTACATGTCATGCAATATAATGTTAATTTTCTAAAATATAAAATATAAAATATTAAAAAAAACTATACTTTTTTGTAATATTCCGGCACTTCTAAATTGCAAAAAGGAATTAGAATTTATAAATCAAACTCATACCCATTAGTAGTCTTCCAATTCATAGTATTAAAATTTACTACCATAAATTGTGCTTCTAAAATTACAAAACTACTATGATCTAGTAGCTAGGGTTGGTTTGACTTTGCGGGTTTATTTTTTATACTTCGCTGCCTGAACCAAACATTTATGGGTTGGTTAGAGTTTGACACGAACACAAAAAATGTCTAAACCAAACATATTGGTTTGGATTGAGTTGTGGGTTCGTTTGAATTTACCCGAACCACTGAACACCCCGCGCTTAAGCATCACATTGAGTCTTCTTATTTGCTCAATGCAGGACTCCTAACATCACCACCTCCTTCAAGACTCAACGTCCAATGTGACTTTCACTCTATCGGCACTGATCCAATGTAGTCCTTTTCTTTTTTGGAAGCTTCACACACCTTCCTTAATTCAGTCTATAGGTAGCCTTTTTCGTAGTCAGCTTTCAACGAGAGCACCAATTGTTAGGACTTAAGCACATGAGGAGATCCCAACTCAAAAGACTAGTACATTATGTGGGAGAGGCTCATGGCATAATTACCACATTGAGCCTTCTTATTTGCTTAATGGGGACTCCTAATACATAGTGCAGTTGCCTCATCGAGACTAAATACGACAATATCATTATTGGAATAAAGAAAATTCTCTCATGCGCGCTAGTGACACTCAAATAGAAAAGCTGAGACACTCTAACTACAACGTTTTTAGGTGATCTTAATATTCACTTTATATGTATGATCGCATAGCACAACTCATATTGATAGGTGTTGGCCTTAGCTAACAATTAGTTAGTTAGTTAGTTAATAGAAATAAGGCATGCAACCTATAAGTAAGGGGGAAAGGTTTAGATAATTATCATCTTGTCAATTGTATTAGGGTCATTTTGGCATTAAGAGAGTCTAGAGTCTTTAGAATATTCTAGGAGTTTAGTTGTCGAACTTTGTCTTAGCCGAGAATCGGTTAGTAGCTCAGACCTTTGACTCCTCGTTCTTAAGTGATTTCACTGAAAGGAAGGAACTTTGTTTCTCAGTTATGGGTTCCCTAACTCCTCCAAAAAGTGTTAGATTAAATAGAGAGACGTGTAGGATTATATCTATTAACTAAGATAAACTAAAACACAAGTAAATAGAAAGTACAGACTAAAAAGATATAGATATTGGATTGATTGATGTGTGTTTACAAATGTACAATATATATATATATAGAGAGAGAGAGATATGGTCTCTCTTGGCCACTACTAGTAGCATACAACTTAACCATCATTGGATCAACTAAGATCAACATACAAGAATGCACAAGCGCCCTAAGATCAACATACGAGAGAGTCGTTCCATAACGTCCACTCGCACAGAGGGTGGGTAAAATATCTTCCCTCCTATTTCCATGGAGCTTTTCCACGTTTTCTTCATCCGCTTCAGTGTTCCAAGTCTCCACGTGCAATTAATACTTGCTCCCCATGCAAGCCCTTTGCCTCGGCCAAAATTCTTCAGCTATATATGCGCTCCAATTTACCCTTAGCCACTAGCTCCTCAGTTGGGCCATATTCTAGCCGAGCCCTTCCTGAGCCAAGCTCGCTTCTGCTCAGCAAGGACCATCACACCCTTGGCGTTTTAGCCAATGACTTGTCTTTAAGCACGTTTACTTGGGTTTTCTGCCAAATTCCTTTGCACTTAACTATTTCTTGCTTTTCTCGGAAAGTGTTGCTTCGTTGATGTTCATAGCTAGCTTCACCATAATTTAGTTCTCCCCATAACTGATATCTTATTCCTGAAGGGAACTCTCTATTTAGCGCATACCCTTATCTCCTTGACCACATTCCATCAAGGCTACCATCATTAAATATGTGGTTGCTCTCGCTAAAAAAAAAATAGAAAGAGTTGGGAGAAAAAGATAAATCAAGTCCATTAGGTGATTTGCCTTCGTTCTTTCTCCTTATTTGAGTGTCTCGGTTCATGTTCATTTGGTCAGACCTTTGCCTCGGCAACGTCTTTCCTCGGCCAACTACTCAGCAGATTTTGAGCGTTAACAAGTTTGCTGTATTTTCCCATATCTATTATTTATTTTATAATTATCATGGATCGTGTTTTCGGTTGAATTGATTGGACTTATCAGTTTGGTTTTCGTAACCTTTCTTTTAACATAAACCAAGAAAAGAAAGAAATCATATAAACTGTATGCTCGAAGAGTAGCAAGACCATTACCATCTCATCATCAGAAAAAAGAAATAAAATACATAATATATAAAAGAAAGATACCACCATATATTCTTCGTCACAAATTAAGGATATTTAGAAACGCATCGGATTCTATATTTGACCACACAGGTTCATGCATTGCAGCATCTAATGTACAAAAATCAAATGACACTATGGCGTATGGATGCCACTCTTAGTGTGTTAATTGACAGGCAAAAAGGGAGAAAAGTTGTATTTAATAACTAGAACTCCGAACTTGGGACATATTGGAATCCAAGAAACTTAGGATTTTGTAGTTTATTTAATGTACACATGCGCACAGTATAGATTCTTAGGATTTTGTAGTTTATTTAATGTACACCCTTGGGTTGATGCTGAATTACTCTATTTTTTACTCTATTGCTATTAAAGACACAATTCTTCCCTCTTTATTAGCAGCAGAATATTTCTCTCACAAATAGCAACGAAGTTTCATTTCCTTGATATTCAGTTTATGCTTTTTCTTTGCAACTAATTATATGTGGTAGTATTTGTGTGAAATAACGACGAATTTCATAATCACTCACTAAATACTTCGTGACACCAATTTTAGTTATGATATGTCTGTCACAAATTGTAACGCTAAAATGGTTTGCATTGAATTTTAGATTGATTAGCTATTGGTTTTTCCCTCTCTAAATTTGATTTTTCTAGTAATGTAAGGGTATAATTGGAAGAAACTAATTAATTTATCATTGAGTTTGTAAAACATCAAAAATTATGGGATTTAGAGAGTATAGTTTAGTGTATACAGATAAATGTCTATAGATTTAAAAATATGCGCATTTATACACACAAAGCTATAGTAATGAAAATATTATCTACTTTTGAAAAATAAAGAGGATCCCAACTCAACATGATGGGTCATTTATTTTTTTTAGTTTGGACTATTGTTAGGTATCCGCGGATGTTCCAACGCTTTCAATGAAAGACTAATATCTGCTCGTGCTTAGGAGCAAATTTTGCACTGGCCAATACTGAGTTTGTCCACTACAAGAATCGTACCTGGAGCATCGAGGCGATCTCCCGTATCCCGAGGTAGCTGAAGCCACTAGGCTCACGGTGTTGGTTCGTCATTTATTTAATATCGAAGAGATAATTAAAGAGGTTTTTTTAAAAAAAATTTAATTTATAAATTAGAAGGAAGTAGATATTTTTTCTTGCTAACTACCGAAAAAAATTGAATTAGATATTATATTCAAAAGTTGAGAGTGTTTATAAGTGGGAAACTCACACAACGGTTTGGGCTCCAAGGGTTATCCAATTTTGTGAATGGGAGAGGACACACATAAAATGACTACCATGCACTCCGTAAAAGGAGTCCTCACCTCACTTCTTACTCACACACAAACTTGAAGCATTTCCAAATCCCAATAATCTCTTCAGGTTGATGTTTAAAAAACAATTTCGAAATAACAAGAAATCGTTTTATACCCCAAGTAGAACCATATAATTAGGCTAGTCTCTTTTTTTTATAACAATGAATGCTCTTGGATAAGATATGCCATAAGACCTTCAAAAATATGATACAGGGTTTAAACAAAATCAACAGAAGTATGGTAGAATGAGGAGACTAAGCTCGTGTTATACCGAGTAGGTTCTCAGGAAAGAGAGGTGGGTCACAATGGACACGCTTAGAAACCAAGTCTTTCCTAGCCAGAACTTTCCTCTAAACAACAATGTTTTCGAAATCAAGCCGAAGAGATTATTGGGATGAGTCGTGGACTATAGGTCGCTTTCTCTTTAAGACGTTTCGTGGCACTACTCCAAGGTGCAAGTAGGCTATCAACCACGACGTCCCCAGGATAAAACAGCCCAGACAACTGTTACTAATTTCCACTGCACAGCGGAAAATTAGCTCTAAAATATACACCTTCAATATCGTTATAAAAAACCACTCTTAGCTTGGAAATGCTTCAAGCTTTCAAAGAACAAGAAATGATTTTAGAGAGAAGAGAGAAAAGTTGAGAGAAAATTCTTGATCATCAACTTTGGTGTGATTTGCAAGTGAGAGTGAGGACTCCTTTTATAGGAGAGGTTTGGCTCATATCCGTTGGAAACTCCATCAATGTCAACGGTTCCAAAAAAAAACCGTTGGAATATTCCAAAATGAAACGAAACCGTCGCGAATTAAAAGAAAATTTTCCGTTGGAAATTAAATAGAAAAACTGTTACTATATGTTTAGCTGGTCAACAAGTCAGCAATAACAGTCAACAAAATTTTATTTTCTGAAAAATAAAATTATTACACCACTCAGCCCAAGCCCAAGCCCAGCCCGGCCGTGGTCATTTTGTGTGTGTCCTCTCCCATCCACAAAATTGGGTACCCCTTGGGCCCCAAACTATTGGGTGAAATTCCCACTTATAAACACTCACATAGTGCCTATTCCAAGCAATGTGGGACTTTTTAATTCACACACAATTCTAATAGAATTCCAACAATCCCCCACTTGAATTTAAAAAGGAGTTTAAGAAGTAGCATCAAATGCTTCTATAAGATTGTTCATAAACAGAGGTGTCTACGACTTGAACCTATGCGTAGCAGTTAAGATTTCGATTCAACAAGAGTTACTCGTAGTCTTGAACTCTATCTCAAACATCAAAACCGCACACAACCTTTTCCATAGGTGTATTCTTATAAGCCCGTGCTTTTATGGCCCTGCACGTCTATCTCGGTTTAGTGAACGCTCTAGGAATCCTGCCAACGATTCCATAGGAAGCGGCCCCACTTCCACATTCACATAGGTGAGTCTATCAAGAGTACTCCTGTAGCTAGGTACTCCACTCCACATAGAGTATAGATCTCATTAAGAGTTTCTATTATCTCAGCCTTATGTCGCTTCAGGAATCATGCTTCTTTAATTATAATAGCATGTTCATCTCGTATCACTTCACAACTTGTTATTACCCATTGAACCTAATTCTTGGGATCTCCAGTCTTTTAGGTCGGATTACCATCGTGAGCGACTCATGATTCTAATGGCAGTAGTCCCATCCTTTGAGATGTACTTCGGACTTTCTCCCTAGCTAATCCTTTCGTCAAAGGATCAGCTAAGTTCTGATCAGTGCGTACATGATCCACTCTCACAGCTCCTTTTGTGATACATTCTCTCACGGTGCTGTGCTTACAACGTATTTGTCGTCTCTTACTGTTAAAATAGCGGTTCTCTATTTTGCAATAGCCGCGGTACTATTGCAGTGGATTAACACAGCTGGCATCGGTTTTTCCCACAAGGGAATCTCTGCTAGTAGGCATCTTAACCAACTAGCTTCTTCACTAGCGGTTGCTAGTGCAATCATTTCAGACTCCATAGTGGACTGGGCCAATATGGTCTGTTTCTTAGATTTCCATGAGACGGCCCCACCAGCTATATTAAAAATATAGCCACTGGTTGCTTTGGAATCATCTGATAGAGTATTCCAATCAGCATCACTGTACCCTTCAAGTACAGCTGGAAATATCTGATAATGCAATCCGAGATTCATAGTCCTTTTAAGGTATCTCATGACTCTCTCAATAGCATGCCAATGCTCTATACTAGGTCGACTAGTAAACCTGCATAATAATCCCACAACATAGGCAATGTCTGGTCTAGTACAATCAGTGGCATACCTTAGGCTGCCAATGATGCTCGCATATTCTGTTTGTCTTACACTATCACCAGTGTGTTCTTAAATAGCTTGACACTCGGATCATATGGTGAACATGCAGGTTCACAATCAAAGTAATTGTATTTCTTTAAGATCTTCTCAATGTAATGAGATTGATCCAAAGAAATTCCCTTCTCGGACCTAGTGATCTTAATACCAAGTATTACACTGGCTTCTCCGAGGTCTTTCATATCAAAGTTGTTGCACAACAGTGATTTCACTTTATTAACAGCATGAATGTTTGATCCAAATATGAGTAAGTCGTCTACATATAGACATATGATAGTGCAAATGTCATTCTCAGTTTTGTAATAAATGCATTTGTCACTTTCATTCACTTTAAACCCATTTGATATAATCAAATTATCAAACTTCTCATGCCATTGTTTAGGAGCTTGTTTTAGACCGTACAGAGATTTATCCAACTTATAGACCTTGTGTTCTTGCCCATGAACTACAAACCCTTCAGGTTGTTCCATATAGATTTCTTCTTCTAATTCACCATTTAAGAAAGCAGTTTTAACATCCATTTGGTGTACTTCCAAATTGTAAATTGCGGCCAATGAAATTAGTACCCTTATGGATGTGATTCTAGTAACAGGTGAATATGTGTCGAAGAAATCTATATTCTCTCTTTGTCTAAAACCTTTGGCTACAAGGCGTGCCTTGTATTTATCAATAGTGCCATCAGGTTTTAGTTTCTTTTTCAAAATCCATTTACAACCAATGGGTTTGCAACCAGGAGGCAAGTCCACTAAGTGCCATGTCTTGTTAGACTCTAGAGAATCCATCTCATCATTTATGGCTTCTTGCCACAAATCGGCATCCAAAGAAAACAATGCTTCTTGAATGCTAGTTGGATCCTCTTCTAACGTATAGACCAAATAGTCGGGCCCATAGTCCTTAGAAACACGTGCTCTCTTACCTCTTCGAGGTTCTATTTCCCTTTGCTCGTTGTTTTCAACGTTCCTAGGCATAGAAACTTGACTAGTTCCAGTGCCCCCACTATTTCTAGATTTAAAAGGGAAATCATTTTCATAAAAGTCAACATCATTTGACTCTATGATCACTTTAGCTTTAAGGTCATAGAACCTGTAAGCTTTACTGTTTACTGCATACCCAATGAATACACATTCATAGGCTCTACTGGCGAGTTTAACTCTTTTTGGATCTGGGATCCTGACAAAAGCCAAACAACCCCAGATTCGAAAATAAGACACATTTGGTTGTCTTTTCTTTATTATCTCATAAGGAGAAATTTTGCTCTTAGACTTTGGAAGTTTATTCAGGACATAACATACAGTTAGCAAATTTCCCCCCACCAGTGAGATGCAGCTCCAGAATAGAGCATAATAGCAACTACCAATTCGGTAAAAGTTCTATTCTTTCTTTCTGTTTTACCATTCATTTCGGGAGAATATGGTGCAGTCGTTTCATAAATGATTCCCTTTGATTTATAAAAATCATTAAACAATTGGGAATCATATTCAGTTCCTCTATCACTTCGAAAACGCTTTATCTTTTTGCTAAATTGATTTTCAACTTCGTTTACAAAAACTTTGAACATGTCAAGCGCTTCACTTTTATTTTTCATAAGGTATACAAAAGTGTAGTCCGAGCAATCGTCAATAAAAGTGATAAAATAACGTTTACCATTTCTAGTTAACGTTCCGTCCAATTCGCATATATCAGAATGAATTAAATCCAACGGGCTCAGATTCTCTCATTACTGATTTATGAGATGTTTTCCTAATTTTTGCTTGACTACAAAATTCGCATTTTTGAAAATCATTTAAAGATAATTTAGGAATTAATCCTAAGTTGCTCATGTTCGAAATAATGCGCTTATTAACATGACAAAAACGAGCATGCCAAACATTAAAATCACACAGCATATAAGCAAAAGGAGAAGTTTTATTCATTTCAACATTCAGCTTAAACATGCCATCAGTGGCGTACCCTTTCCCAACAAATACATTATTTTTGGTCAAAGTATATAAATCCCCCCCCCCCCCCCCCCAATAGTTTGAGTGAACCCTGCTTTATTCAGAAGGAAACCAGAAACTAGATTCTTCCTTATCTCTGGAGTGTGCTTCATAGCACGATTGTTGCACACGTGGATAGATGATCCTGTGTCCAACCACCAATCCTCAGTTCCGCCAACAAGATTGATTTCAGAAATCATAGCAGTAAAATGCTGCTCTTCAGTCAGGTTAGCCTGCGGAGCAAGATTAGGCCTGTTCCTACACTTGCGTGTCATATGACATGGTCTCCCACAATTGAAACAAGTGAATGGAGCAGCATCATTCTTAGGTTGTGGTGGTGGTTGAGGCTTAGCATTTGGGAACTTTGGAGGGTTCCCATTCTTGTTGTTGCGGTTCTTTTGAATCTGATTACGGTTCTGATTCTTGAAAGGCTTGCCAGTTGGCTCCAGAACCGCTCCTGCTTTCTTGTTTGAAACAAACAAGATTTCCTCTTTCTGATCTTGCTTCCGAGATTCCTCCTCAATTCGGAGTCGGGTAATCAAACTTTCCAAAGAAAACTCTTTGGTCTTGTGCCTGAGAGAATTCTTGAAATCCTTCCAAGCAGGAGGAAGTTTGTCAATGATAACAGCTACTTGAAATTGTTCATCTAAGGCCATGCCTTCAGAGATAATTTCATGAGCTATTTTCTGTATCTCATGTGACTGAGTCTCTAAATATTTTTCATCTGTCATCTTGTAGTTGAGATAGCGGCTCACAGCATATTTCTTAGCACCCGCTTCTTCAGTATCATATTTCTTTTTCAGAGCATTCCACACATCCCTGGCAGACTTGCAAGTGCTATAATAATCATAAAGATCATCAGCAAGCCCATTAAGAATAAAATTCTTACAGAGATAGTCATGCTCCTTCCATAGCAGTATTTCTTTTGCAGTTTTGGCTCTTTCATCCTGTTCAGCAGTCTCATCTGCCACTGGACACTCATCAGTCAAAACACTGGCAACTTTTTTCACAGTCAAGAAGAAAAGCATCTTTTGCTGCCAACGTATGAAGTGAGCTATTTTAAACCGGAATGGTTTGTTGAAGTCCGAGGCAGCGGAACCAGCACCAGTAATTTCTTCGATTGTCATGGCTGAATTAGAAACGTCTTAAAATTGTTATTCCGAGTAGGTTCCCAGGAAAGAGAGGTGGGTCACAATGGACACGCTTAGAAACCAAGTCTTTCCTAGCCAGAACTTTCCCCTAAACAACAATGTTTTCGAAATCAAGCCAAAGAGATTACTAGGATGAGTCGCGGATTAGGTCGCTTTCTTTAAGACGTTTCGTGGCACTACTCCAAGGTGCAAGTAGGCTATCAACCACGACGTCCCCAGGATAAAACAGCCCAGACAACTGTTACTAATTTCCACTGCACAACGGAAAATTAGCTCTAAGATATACACCTTCAATATGGTTATAAAAATCCACTCTTAGCTTGGAAATGCTTCAAGCTTTCAAAGAACAAGAAATGATTTTAGAGAGAAGAGAGAAAAGTTGAGAGAAAATTCTTGATCATCAACTTTGGTGTGATTTGCAAGTGAGAGTGAGGACTCCTTTTATAGGAGAGGTTTGGCTCATATCCGTTGGAAACTCCATCAATGCCAACGGTTCCAAAAAATTCGTTGAAATATTCCAAAATGACACGAAACCGTCGCGAATTAAATAGAAAAACCGTTACTATATGTTTAGCTGGTCAACAAGTCAGCAATAACAGTCAACAAAATTTTATTTTCTGAAAAATAAAATTATTACACCACTCAGCTCATGCCCAAGCCCGGCCCGGCCGTCATTTTGTGTGTGTCTTCTCCCATCCACAAAATTGGGTACCGCTTGGGCCCCAAACTTTTGGGTGAAATTCCCACTTATAAACACTCACATAGTGCCTATTCCAAGTAATGTGGGACTTTTTAATTCACACACAATTCTATTAGAATTCCAACAGCTCGTAGCACTTTTTCCATTTAAAACTCAAATTCAATACCTGAAGTAAAAAAAAAAAAATCAAACTGGGAATCACTCTGACTAAACATGTGTTGATTTATCTAAAAAGATATGATCTTAACACAAATATCACTATATCTAAATAAAAGACATAGTAACTATTAATTCCAGAGAAAAATAAATAAAGAAGACATGGTGTGCTAAGGTAAAGGTAAAGATCCCCATGCCTAGTTCCTACCCAATGGAACCAAAGTAGCCCAAATTGCATTATGGCCACACGGATACACGTAGCCATATTAATACTATATACTATATACTCTTTTCAAGGGTCCCACACAAATCAATCAAATAAAGAGTCTATTTTCCGCGAAAATTGATATGTGGAAAAGAAACTATTAGAGAGTTTTGAGTTGAGGGGGAAGGGGAACAGCTGAAAATTTTACACATAAGAAAAGCAGTCCCATACTGGGGAAAGCATCCTAGTTGCTATATTTCCTTTGTCGATTATGAACCTTTTGCTATTTAATTTCTATTTTCGGTTTACGGTTGATGCAACAATCAAACTTTGCTTAGTCAGATTATTTGACTTTTTTCTTATTCTTTAATAACAACGACAAATATTTGATTCAAAAGAGCCTCTAGAGTCCACCCCTGTTCTGGCAGTTTGGTCCACTTCAATTTTGTTTTCGTATTCATTGCCAGCCTATAATGTTCCCTCATGACTTAATGTAATTGGAAACACATAAAAAGCAACTCGTTAAAGACAAATACGAATAAGCTACAAACTAGAAGTATTTTTTGAGGGAAAATTTTGCCGCCCATTAAGGTTTTATATCTGCTCGAGGGATTAGTTTCTGTAGTTACATGCAGAGGATACTCGGTTTATACCAAAAAATGCGTAGTTCCTTCTGACAATCCCATATTTCATCTTTATAAAAAAATAGGAATTATCAATAAATAAAAACATAGAGTGATAAGCTGGCATGGAAGAATCTCTAAGGTCTCCAAGTTTTTTTTTGATAAGAAGGTCTCCAAGTTTTGACTGTACATGTGCATGTGCTATGAATTTTTAGATATGGAAAGAACAAGAAAGCACAAGAAGAAAGTAATATGACTTTTTAATTTTATCAGGCCATGCAATGCAAACCTTTTGAATATGGATTAATTAATTAGCAGAATACATTCCCATGCTTAATACCAAACTGTATACACAAAAAGTATCAAGCATATGATGAATTAAAATTATTTGAATGGGAAAAGAAAAAACTAATCTATATTGCTATTTATTTATCTCTTAATCTCTTGAACTCTTTTATGGTTAATTTAATTGGATGACAAAAGAAAGTTGAAGAAAATAAAGTGAGAGGAAAAAATGAGGAAAAAATGTTAAATGAATGAAAGGGAATAGAAAGAGAGTAGAAAGTGAGATAATTTTTGGAATGCTAATTGGTAGGAGTGAAAGTGAATAGAAAGTGAGAGGAAAGAAAAATATGCAGTAAATGAATAAACACCCTTATATAAAAAATAATATAGAAACTAAGGCTCTGTTTGGTACAAAATGGTGGATAGCGGATAAGCTAGTGGATAGCGGATGAGCGAATAACGGTTAGCAGATAAGATAGCTGATAGCAAATTATGTGTTTGGTAAAACTAGCGATTAAAATAGCTGATAAATGTAAAATGACATAAAAAAATATTTAATTAATGATTAAATTATTTAATGAAGACAAAATGTTTAATGAGGAAACAAAAGTAATTTAATAAAAATCCGCTAAAACGCTACTTTAGCGTTTGAAAAAACTCTAAACACCCAATGCTTACTAAACACTTGTACTTGTCATCCGCTAGTCAAATACGCTAGTTTCATCTGCTAGTCATACGCTAGTCTCATCTGCTATCCGCTAGCGGATGAGACACGCCAAACACAGCCTAAATCATTAATAAATTAACCAAATTAAGTTATTAACCTGAATAATTAATCAGTTTTTACTAACTTATTAAAATAATTTTTGTTTTTATTTAAATTCTAATGTAGTATAATCTTTTGCTTCAATATTTTATTTAATTTATTGATTAGGGGAACAAAAGTGTATTTTTTCATCAATTAAATATAATGGTTGCCAATAAGCTAAGCACAACACCACCAACCAGATTGGTCTGAATGGTAACTAAGTCTAGATCTCACCACAGAGTTTCAAATTTGAGTATTGAGTGTGGCAAAACCTCAATTGGGAGGAAAGAACCAACACAATGTTTGGTTTTAAAGAAAGTGATCAATATTCCTTCGAAATTGATCCAATTTTGAATATATATATATATATATATTTATATATATATATATATATATATATATATATATATATATATATATATATCCCTGATTAAATTTTTAAAAGTGGCAAATGAGTTTTTTTATAGACTTTCTAATAAACGAGCATGATTAAATTCACAAGATTAATTGGGGAGATAGACGTGTCTATCCTTGGAAAGAAATTCACATGGTTCATTACATATGAGAGGACAAGTAGATTGGACAAATTTCTGCCATCTAAGGAATTTCTGGCCTAACAACAAATAATGACTCGGTGGATTGACAATAAAGATATTTCGAATCATTGCCCAATTTGATTGGTAGAGCTAACTAGAGACCAAAACCCCTCAAATTTAATGATTGGTCGTTGGAGCACAGGAACTTTAGAGACTTTATCCAGGAGAGTTGGGGCGGTCTTAAGGTGAGTTGGCGGAGGAAGACTTATGCTTTCAAAGAAGAACTCAAGTTGCTAAAAGACAGGCTAAGATGGTGGAATAGAGAAGTGTTTGAACATGTGAACTTGATTGATAAAACAGATGAGGAGATTAATAAGTTGGATGAGATGTGCTTTAACCCAGATGTTGGGGAGTGTAAACAGTCTTAAATTCGGAATTCTGGTAGCAACTTAGGCTTTAAAGAAATGCTACGTAAACAAAAGCTAGAGCGAAATGGAAAGCACGAGGAGATGCAAACACTCGTTATTTTCATGCCTACTTAAGCTCTGGAAGGAACAAGAATCATTTGTCTTTTTTGGAAGTGGGAAGTGAATGGATGGATCCATGATGTAAATCATGTGAAATAAGAGGTTACAATACATTTTCGACAAGCTTATGTTGAAGTTGATCTTCAGAGGGCTCGCACTGGATGAATCCCATTTAAATAGGTGTCGTGTGAAGATAGTGACTTTCTCGTGATCCCCTATGATTTGGAAGAGATCGAGGAAACGGTTTAGAGCTGCGAGGAAAGTAAGAGCTTAATAGTCTTGACGGTTTCAACTTTAGTTTCTTTAAATCTTTTTAGGAAAGTTTGAAGTAAAGGATTAATCACTAAATTTCATGATAATGGTACTTTGCCTTAGCCAATAGCTATCTCCTTTATTGCCTTGGTTCGAAAATAATGTTTTGAAAATTGGACTATTCATTGAATCGGGTAAAACATTTCTTCATACAATAATGAAGAAATCTCATGTTTTATCTCCTTTAGATTTTTGTTTCATTTAATTAAAAAAAACTAAAAATTACTACATCCCTTCTTAATCTTTGTTATATTATCTTTTTTATTTTTGTTCCAAAATATGGTATTTTTAAAAATCTAACGTAAAATTCACTAATTTTTTTTGAATATACCTTTGATATTTATTGTGTCTTTTAGAGTCCTAAAATATGAACTAATCGCATAAGATTCTTTTATTTTGATTTTAATTATTTCAAAACAACTAAAAAGTACCGAAAAGCCAAAAGTACTTAGCCAACACAAATTAATAATACTTTAATTTGTGTGTAACAAAACAAAAGTATCAAAAATTAAGAATGGAGTGAATAGTAATTAGGCCTCATTAACCTAGGAATCTTTTTCAATAAAACAATTATGGGAAATTCTTATCGCACCCGTGTTCTCTGTGTTTGTAACACGATGCTGTCCTTCTAACTCGAACAGGATAAAGCAAATGAAATTATAGGATCCACTTGCAGTTGCAGGGAAGGTTCCAAATTAATGATTTACTTTTTTTACCATGGAAAAAAAGGAAATTAAAAAGGAGTTTTTGGTGGGACCTCCATTCGCATATTTAGTATAGTTGCGGAGAAGTACAAGGTGAAAGACAAGTATTGTTTCGTTTCGTCGCTTTGTGCCGTGAAACCTCACTTTACTTTGTGGCTCGACTCAAGCCGAAGCCTGAGCCAGAGCCAGAGCCAGAGCCAGAGCCAGCAAGCCGAGTCTGATATTTTTCATTCTATAAAAGCCTTCATTCTTCAACAACATAGCAACAAACAACGTAGTATAATATCGAAATCTCTTCTCTGTTCTGTTTTACTACTCCTCCCGTTTCTTTCCAATACTCTGCTTCCGATTTGTTTTCTTATTAATTATTAAAGGGTTTGAGCTTTGAAGTGAAGTTAAGATGACAAACCAGAATGTGGTGACTCCTTCTGAAGTCAAGTTATGTATTAACACTCTTATTGCCATGTTACCAAGTGGTGGGTATTTGGGTTTGCCCCACCAAAATTTTATGAAGACAACAACGTTGGATGATGCTAAAGTTAGCGCTTGGATTGATTCAATGAGAGCTGCTTCTCCAACTCGTGCTAAATCTTCTGAAAACCAAGAAAAGAGTTCTTGGAATGTAAGCATAACAAAAAAAACAACACCCCAGTTATTTGAAATCATTGTTCTTTTTAATGTTGTTTTGACTCTCTTCATGTTTTTAAACTGTTTGCAGCTTTATCATCCTTCAGCTCTGAATATGTTTGATTCAATATTGGATAACTCTAAAGGAAAGAAGATTGTGATTTTTCTTGACTATGATGGAACTCTTTCTCCAATTGTTACAGACCCTGAAAAAGCTTTCATGACTAGAAAGGTAAATTTTCTTTGTTCATAAAAAATTCTCATGTAATTTGATTCATATCAATAGAATAGAGCTTATGTTTCTAATTAAATTTCGTCATTTTTTTGTCTTTCTGAAATTAGATGAGAGCAACGGTGAAGGACATAGCAAGACATTTTCCCACAGCCATAGTGACAGGAAGGTGCAGAGACAAGGTACATTTTCTTCAAACCCAAAAAGCAAACATAGGTAGAAGTGGTAAATGAAATTCTCCTGATAATGATTTATTGTGATTAACTCTTTTATGTTTTCTTTTTCAGGTATTTAACTTTGTGAAATTGGCAGAAGTTTACTACGCAGCAAGTCATGGGATGGATATCATGGGGCCAACAAAGAGCCGAAATGCTGAGAAAGTGAGAGAGTTTCTTGTATCTAATTAATGTGATGAAGATTTTATCTCTATGTTCTTTCTGCTTAACTTTGTTGTTTGTTTTGCTTTCTTTCAGAGTAACAATAAAGCAGTGCTGTTCCAACCTGCGAGTCAGTTCCTACCCATGATTGATGAGGTTGGTTTTTTTAATTAAAAAAATAAAAACCTAATCTCTGTTATTTGTTTTGTTCCCATAATACGATATTAACTGCGTTGTACTTATTCAAAAAAAAAATGAAATTTCAGGTGTACAAAATATTGTTAGAAAAAACAAAGTCTGTCCCAGGAGCTATGGTAGAGAACAACAAATATTGCTTGTCCGTGCACTTCCGTTGTGTTGACGAAAAGGTACAACTCAACACTCAATAATACTATATTTATAAATAATTGCCCACGCGCCAATAAAAGAAAACACATTGTTGGGTACACTTTTTTATCTAACCTGAATTAATTTTCACACCTCTGTTTTTTCTCTATGGATCTAGAGTTGGGCTGCGTTGGCGGAGAAAGTTAGATTGGTGCTGAATGAATACCCAAAACTGAGACTAACACAAGGAAGAAAAGTGCTAGAGATTCGTCCAAACATCAAATGGGACAAGGGAAGGGCACTTGAATTCTTGTTACATTCGTTAGGATACGATAATTCTGCTGATGTTTTCCCAATCTATATCGGTGATGATCGTACTGATGAGGATGCTTTTAAGGTAAATAAATGAATGTTGCCACCTAGATAATTAAAATTATATCTGTTAAATATTTCACTTCTTAACATTATGGATATGATTATCATCATCATCATCAATCAGGTGTTGCGTAGAAGGGGTCAAGGGATTGGAATTCTTGTTTCTGGTGTTCCCAAAGAAACAGACGCTTCCTACACCCTGCAAGATCCATCAGAGGCAAGTTCAGTATTTACTATATAATTTATATCATCACATGATTTTGTTAAATCTTTGATATCAATATTGGTGAATATATCTGAGCAAAGTATAAACAGTGTATATTTATGGTTGGATACAGGTTGAGGAATTTTTGCGGCGATTGGTGGAGTGGAAAAGGTTGAGTACAGTGACCCCACAAATGTAGAGTTGTAGATTGTAGATGATGATGATCAGTGTTCAAGAAAATTATTGTCCCCACTTTAGCTAAAAATTTGCTGAATGGGTGGATTCAATTGTATCTCTTTCTTCTTGTTGACAATGGAAAATACCATTTTTAGCTATTTATGTTTCAATATTTTATAGTGTGTAGGATAATATTAAATGATCAGCTTAAAGTAAAATGAAGTAAAGTAAAACCAGTGAAATAAAGGAAATAGTAAAATAAATTCAATTTCATTCAGTTTTATATATTTTATTTGTTCACATCAGTACTCAAGCCTTCGGTTTCCATCAATCGAAAACCAAAGATAAGAAAATGAGAAAGTCCAAATAGATTGACTGTCAAGCACACACACACACACACACACGTTTGCATGCGCATGCGGATAGTGATAGACAGACACAGATCACAGATGTTTTATGCCGCAATTGTAAGTGGCGCGCCAACTTTGAATCGTACTTACCGTACATGTGGCCATTATAATACGGATTACTGAAAATGATACTACTACTAATTACCAACAGCAATTCCAAAAGTTTATTTCTACTGTATCTTTGGAATTGCCTTAATACAAAGTGCCTTGAGGCACACTCAAGCAAAAGCTATAACTTAGTATATATAGTTTTATAGTTTTAACTTGATGTTTAGATAAATAACTCAATCAAGTACTTACTAGCATAGCATAATCATATCCTCTTTTCTCTCTCTTGTATGAAGCGTTCAATTTGAAGAGCTCCCATTGCAGGAAAGTGATCAATGTCCACAGTCATTTCGGCCACCTCCTTGTCGGCCAGTTTGAACCTTCCATTCTTATAATAGCCTTTTTAATGGTCTTTCTAAACACAATGCAATTAAATATGGTATGGTTATACGAATTGTGTTGGTTGCAGTATTTCTTTCCTTTTAGCTCTTTGGGAGGAGGTGTCATATGTTCATCAAGTGTTTATGTATAACCTATTCTCTTTGTCTTAATTTTTTGTTGTTTTAGTGTAACCAATTTATCTGCCTTTTGGTTGTCAATATATATTTTAAATAAAACATTAAATATTTTTTCTCACTTATACATTTCCTTTTTTTTTGGTAAGCACTTATACCCTTGTTCTATTATGAGAATTCTTTGTATTCGATCAATAAATCACCATAAAATTATTATTTAATTAAGAGGAGGATAAAGCGTAAAATAGTATATTATGCAACACTTGTGGTAAAATTTAAACTCTTAATTAGTTTTCTTAAGGGTTAAAATGTTTTTATATGAGTTATAAATTGTATTCATAAGTGATCATTGAGAGCATATATGGAAATAGCTAAAAGCAGCTCATGAACATTTCATGAGTATTAATTCTCTATAAACTCGCACAAACACTATTAAAATTGCTCATTCTAGTAAAAATTCACCACAAGAGCATCTAGCTAGGGGAGCAGTAAAGAGACTTTGGCTGTATTTTTCCCCAAAACCTTAAAGTATTGGGTTTATGTATCCAACCTTTTATATACTCTTCACTTTGTTCATAGTTTTTTTTTGGTCCAGCACTTTGTTCATAATTAGTTGATGCAGTTTTTCATTTGGTTTCATATCTCGTATTTGAATACCCAACATATTCCCCCTCAGGTGTGAGTCTCATGCATATATTTTAGTCCTCTTCAAGCAATACTTGTATACGTCATCGAGTCATTCTTGGAGTACATAAAATCCCCCTAAGTGAAAGCTTTTTCATCCAAATACATATAGTTGTACGGTGGTTCGCCCACCTAGCCTACATTGCTTGATAGATTTTTGATAGATGGATTCGGTCACTTTTAGTCACACCATCAACTTTGGTACAATTTGTAGGGTATTTTTCTAAGAAAGCGTTAAGAGACTTTAACCATTCTTGTTCCAAATATATGCTAAATTCATGAAGGTCCCTTAAGGAAGAAGCAAACTTATGCCAAAAGTATTCATATAACGTTTATTTTTCACTTAAAACACGCTAAAGTGTTTTAGAATTCACCATCGTCTTATGGATGTGCACATTGATAACGTGTTTAGGGTTTAGGGTTATAGAAAAAATCATGCTTTGGTTTGTGTACACCGTGTAATAATTGTTCAAAGGGTATAAGTTCAAAACTTTATGTCAAAGGTGGAAACGTGACGGTTCCTACTTTGATTATCAATTATTCATGCTTCAATTTTGATCGCCAACGCATCATTAATTACTAAAGTAAACTAGCTTTTTTAATTTTTGGTGAATAAAAAGTAAACTAGCTAATAAGACAAATAACATGTCAAAGGATTAACCCTACGCTAGCTATATTCATCATTGAGTCATAAAGCTCTAAAGGACACTAACATAATCCATTATTACCCCCCAACCCTACCTATTCCATATGGTCAAGGTTCTGAGAACGTAGTTGTCAAACATAGATCAAAATAACAATTTCACATTCTCACTGGATAAACAACGTAGCTCTCGTGTACACCTCCCAAGTTACTATATATGTACTTCCTCTCGTATTGTATTGTGTTTTTGCGTAAAAATGGAGGAATCGACTCCAAGCTAGGATTTTTGTTTGAGTGAAGTGTCTTCCTCAACGGGAGGATATCCCTTAAATAGAGTCTTGAGTAAGTTTAGCCCATTATTGGCTGGACTGGGTGGGCCGTACAGGACGGATCTGGATTAGCCTGTCATGGTTTGTCTTAATGTTGTTGTTAGGGAAATTCGCATACACCTAGAATCTTATATATGGGAATATATATAGTTAAACACACCGCAAGAATAAAGGAAAGAAGAACACACAATAATTTACGTGGTTCGACACATCTTGCCTACTCTTGGTATCTGAACAGCAGAACAAAATAGAATCCATTCTTGTATTGATGAATGAAAAATGAATAATGTACTTTACAATTGGGAATCAGCTTTGCTATATACTTGAGACTAACTAGCTGATTGCCTAACAAACTCCTAACTGAATATACAAGTATCCCTATAACTGTATATGACTATATACAAGTAAATGTACAAATATACCAATGAATATACAAGTATCCCTAACAAAATAGTGATGTTGCTGTCAATAGTTTTAGTAAAGAGACAATGGTCAGCTTGAGACTGAACATAACCAATAGAGATCAGAGTGGCAGTAAGCTTCTGGTTCCACTGTCTACTTGCTTGTTTGAGTCCATATAAGGACTTGTGTAATCTGCAAACAGGACTAGCAAAGGGATTGTTAGCAGCAGAAAAACCTTGAGGAAGAGACATGTAGACCTCTTCATGGAGGTCACCATGGAGGAACACATTGTTCACATCCAATTGTTCCAAGAACCATCCATTGACAGCAGCAAGGGCTAAAAAGAACTCTCACAGTGGTGAGTTTAGCCACAGGGCTAAATGTTTCAAAATAATCTACACCTTCCATTTGGGTGTATCCTTTGGCTACAAGGCGTGCTTTGTACCTCTCAATGGTTCCATCAGCCTTGTACTTAATTTTATAAACCCATTTGCAACCAATGGGGGTCTTACCAGCAGGCAAATCAACTACAAACCAAGTTTTATTCAGATAAAGAGCATGCAGTTCATCCTGCATGGCCATCTGCCAACACTCTTGTTTGGAGGCTTGATGGTAAGTGGAGGGCTCAGAATTTACAGTAATGGAAGAACAAAAAATTTTATAAGAGGAAGAGCAATTATCATATGACAAAACAGAAAATAAAGGGTAAAGAGAAGAGGAAGGAATACCTGAAAAATTATCAGTACAGCTAGTCAAATTGCAATGGTAGTCCTCCAAGTATCTAGGTTTAAATTTTGTTCTTAGAGACTGTCTAAGAGGTGGTAAAACAGTAGGATTGGGATCTGAAGTCACTACAAGAAATAGTGGATTTACTGTCCAAAACTTTCCGGCGGATATAAATCCGTCGGAAACTTTCCGGCGGATTTGATAGATTTTCGGCGGATTTGATCCCACGGTAGTTTCCGGCGGATTTTTATCCCACAGAAACTTTCCGGCGGATTTATAATTTTTTTTTTTTTTTTTGCAAAAATCCGCCGAAAAATACCAAAAATCCGCCGGAAATTTCCGGCGGATTTTTGGTAATTTCTGGACTTTCCGGCGGATTTATAATTTTTTTTTTTTTGCAAAAATCCGCCGGAAAATACCAAAAATCCGCCGGAAATTTCCGGCGGATTTTTTGGAATTTCCCGCGGATTTTCCAAATTTTTTTTTTTTTCAAAAATCCGCCGGAAATTTCAAAAAATCCGCCGGAAATTTCCGGCGGATTTTTGGTAATTTCCGGCGGATTTTTTGGACTTTCCGGCGGATTTTCCAAAATATTTTTTTTTTTTTCAAAAATCCGCCGGAAATTTCAAAAAATCCGCCGGAAATTTCCGGCGGATTTTTGGTAATTTCCGGCGGATTTTTTGGACTTTCCGGCGGATTTTCCAAAATTTTTTTTTTTTTCAAAAATCCGCCGGAAATTTCAAAAAATCCGCCGGAAAATTTTGGAGGGAAAAAAATCCGCCGGAAATTTTAAAAATCCGCCGGAAAAATTTAGAGGGAAAAAAATTCGTCTATAAATACAACTTTCTCCTACACTCATCTCATTCTCTCATTTATCTCTTTCTTTCCTTCTTATTCTCTCCTACATTTTCTCTATCTTATCTTTTTTCTTCTTTCTCATACTCTCTAATCTTCAAAAATTTCTCTACATATCTCTCTTCTATAATTCTCCTTTCTTCTTCATTCTCACTTCTTTATTCTTATTCCTTCTTCATCTCACTATTTTATTCTTATTTCTTCATAATTCCTCATTCTTATTCTCTCATATATCATTTCTTCTCATATTCTCTTTTATTCTTTCCTTTTTCAACAATACCATTCAACATTTGATTTTACTTTTGTTTTTTGACTTTTATTTAAAACACATATTAAGTTATAAAATTCAAAAAAAATTTAAAAAATTTCGGATTTTTAAAAAAAAATAATAATTGGAAAATCTGCCGGAAATTACCAACAATCCGCCGGAAATTTTTTAAAAAAAAAAAAAAAAATTCCGGCGGATTTTTGGTAGTTTCCGGCAGATTTTCCAAAAAAAATAAAATTAAAATCCGCCGGAAATTACCAAAAATCCGCCGGAAACTACAAAAATCCGCCGGAAATTACCGGCGGAAAATCCGCCGGAAATTACCGGCGGAAAATCCACCGGAAACTGTTTTCGACGAGGGTTTTTCCGGCGCCAAAAATCCGCCGGAAAGTCCACATTTTCGGCGGATTTTGGTCGCCGGGAAATCCAGTTTTTCTTGTAGTGAGTGGAAGGTAAATTTGTGGAAAGAGAAGAAGGTAAAGTGGCTGGGGTAGTGTGAGGAACAGGGCTATTTATGGCTTCTGCTGTAGGTATGGGTGGTGAGGTAGAATGAGGTTCAGCGACATCAAAGTTGGAAGGGAAATAGCTGATGTATCTAAAGGAGAGGGATCAGTGGTAGAAACAGTGTCTTTAATTTGGAAGGGAAAGTGATTCTCATAGAAAATAACATTCCTAGAGGTGATCAATTGGTGAGACTATAAGTCATAGAGAAGGAATCTCTTGACGCCATCAGTGTAGCCTAGAAAAGCTGTTTTCCTAGCACGAGAGTCAAA
Source organism: Astragalus glycyphyllos (assembly GCA_963573325.1). Taxonomy (NCBI): domain Eukaryota; kingdom Viridiplantae; phylum Streptophyta; class Magnoliopsida; order Fabales; family Fabaceae; genus Astragalus; species Astragalus glycyphyllos. The sequence goes on from OY754307.1 coordinate 77,226,792, forward strand.
TTTGGTTCTATTTGCATGTAAGGTGGAAGCAAAGGCAAGACAACCAAACACCTTGAGGTGAAGTAAAGTGGGAGGTTGCTGAAAAAGGGTTTGATATGGTGTTTGGTCCTTGAGGATGGGTGTTGGGATTTTATTAATGAGGTGAACTGAATGTTGAATAGCAAAGTTCCAAAGGTTAAGGGGTAAATTGGCTTGAAATGAAAGGGCTCTAGCCACATTGAGAATGTGTTGGTGTTTGCGTTCAACAATCCCATTTTGTTGGGGTGTCTTAACACATGATTTTTGGTGAATGATGCCTTTGGAAGAGAAGAAGTCATGCATAAGAAATTCTGGCCCATTGTCACTTCTTAGGCACTTAAGGGTAGTATTAAACTGATTTTCAAGGTAATGGATGAATTTGGTTAAGTGAGGGCGTGTTTCAGCCTTTGTTTTCATGAGAATTACCCAAGTGAACCTAGAAAAGTCATCTACAAGGGTAAGAAAATATCTATGGCCTTGGATGGAAGGTTGAGAATATGGTCCCCATATATCAGCATGCAAGATTTCAAATGGCTGTGTGGTTTTGGTTAAACTATGAGAATAGGGGAGTCTCTTTTGTTTGGCAAAGTGACATATGTCACAGGGAGTTTTAACATTCTGGAGTTTAACAAAGGGAAATTGTTTAGACATGCAACCGTGTCTATTTAAAGGTATATGGCCTAATCGTTTGTGCCATAAATCAGATTCAGAACAAACAGATTCAGAACAGACAGAATTATCAACTTTATTCAATGTAGAAACATCATTACATGGTGCAGGTGTAGTAGGTGTTACAATTTTGTTATGTGTGTAGGAAGTGCTAGTTGGAGCTATGGTGTGTGTAGAACTAGGTAAAGTGCTACCAGGAGTGTATTCACTAGATGTGGTACAAGTATTTTTATGTGTGATGGAACAGTCATTAACAATAGAATTACACTTAGCTAAAAGAAGACTTATCCTATAGAGACCATGAATGAGACTAGCTATACCAATAATCCTCCTTGTATCTGCCTGCATAATAGACAAAGAAGAAATGTCAAAATAAGCAGAACATTTGCTAGATTTAGCAAGTTGAGGTCCTGACATTAAATTGGCATGAAAATTAGGAACATATAAAACATTATGCAGACACAAGCCATTTGAAAAGTACACACTACCAGCCAAAGTGGCCACAGCAGTGGTGTTATTTGGTAAACTAATGTGGATTGGTTTAATGGAAAAACAATTGGTTAAAAGACTCAAATTATGGGTGATGTGGTCAGTGGCTCCTGTATCTACAATCCACATATCTAATTCTTTGTTATAGGTATAGACATTACCATAGGTATCAGCAGACTGTGCATAGAGAGCTGTCACAGAATTTGCTGAGTGATAGGGCACAAGAGCAGTGTTGGCAGAGTGAGATCCAGAAGCAGTTTGCAGCTTTGATGCTTGAAGTAACTCGAGCAGTCCTTGATATTGCTCACTGGAAATAGAGATGCTGGCTTTGGATTCAGTTGTTGCAGGCTTCTCATCCTCAGTGTGAGTGTTCCCAGAGTTGGTATTGGCAGCATTTGCAGAATTGTTGATGTTGTTTTTGGATTGATAGCAAGGAGGAAAACCATGGATGAAATAACAATGGTCCACTGTGTGGTTATTTTTACCACAATTAGTACAGATCCTAGTGCTTCCTTGGGATCTACCTCCTCTGCCACGAAACCTACCACTAAATCCACCCCTACGACTTTGAAATTGAGAGGTGTTGGCTGCATTAGCTTGAACATTATTCACTGCAGTACTCTTGTTACTATCCAGATCAGTAGCAACAGGTGAATCAAATTGTCTTTCTTGTTGAATAACCATGGAAAAAGCCTTAGAAACAGTTGGAAATGGATCCATCATCATTATTTGAGATCTCACATGAGAAAATTGTTCATTCAATCCTTTCAGAAAACGTATTGTATAATCTTGATCTCTATAAGTTCTAGTGGACTTCATAGCATCACAGGTACATGGAATTGAGAATTTGCAAACAGCTAACGGCCTAAAATTCTCTAATTCATCCCAAAGCGACTTCAATTCAGTATAAAATTCTGAGACACCGAGATTACCTTGAGAGAGACGACAAATGTCCTCTTGAAGATCAGCAATTCGAAACATGTCTCCTTGATCAAAACGATCGTGCAGATCTCTCCAAGCGTCGTAAGCCTTGTCGAAGTACGTGATGGATTTCTGAACATTAGCAAAAACTGAGCGTTGAATCCATGAAAGAACCATACTATTGCATCGTGTCCATTGATTGTAGAGTGGATCGGTCTTCACCGGAGCAGTGAACGTTCCATCAACGAAGGAAATCTTGTTCTTCGAAATTAAACTGATGCGCATCGAACGGATCCAAGGCTTAAAGTTCTTCGTTCCTTCGAGTGCAGGTGAAACGAGAGTGAGCGCTGGTGTTTCACTAGGGTGAAGATAGTAGGGATTGCCATTGTTGGTGGCGAAATTGGAGAATGAAGGTGAGCTCTGAGTCATCGTGATTTTGGAGTAAATCGAAAGAAATCAAGTATCAAAATGGTGAAATCGAAGAAAGGATTCTGAATAATCAAAGATCTAAGGCAGTAGACAGTGATATTGAAGAATCAATTCGAAAATCTGATGGAATAGATCGAAATTTGACGAAGAAAAGAAAAGAGGAATTACGTTTTTTTCAAAGGAAAAGGATGATCCAGAGCTCATGGATTGAGCTCTGATACCATCTTGGTATCTGAACAGTAGAACAAAATAAAATCCATTCTTGTATTGATGAATGAAAAATGAATAATGTACTTTACAATTGGGAAGCAGCTTTGCTATATACTTGAGACTAACTAGCTGATTGCCTAACAAACTCCTAACTGAATATACAAGTATCCCTGTAACTGTATATGACTATATACAAGTAAATGTACAAATATACCAATGAATATACAGATGAATATACAACTATATTCCCAATACCTACGTCCACGGGAACACCTCAATATAATTCATTCATCTTCTCAAATATGATTACAACAATTTGTAGCCCCTACAATACTCTTCTCCCTTTTAAGAGTTACAAGGAATGATAACATTCGCATCTCGCACAACAAATGATCACCAACACTCTCCTCTATCTAGGACCTGACTGGAGATTCTTCAACTCTCTACATTGTCACCCAACAATGGGGATGCCTCACCTCTTCATTTGGGCATATCTTCACTCTTCACAAGTCTCTCTATTTATAGGAGAGAACATGACTTCCATGCATGCATAAGACTTGGTAGACATTTATTGCCACAACTTCTTAAGACTCTAGATACATCCACCCACCTTGAGAAATGTATCTCTTAAATTTCCACTCTTTTGCATTTTCGTAGAAATTATAATTGACTATTTCCGACGGTTGTTTACTTACAACAAGGTTCAGGGCAGCTTCATCATTGTGGTACATATTGTATATAACTAAAAAAAACTATTTCCCACCTTTTTAAGAAATGAATTATTTGATCCTATTTACATTTTGGCTAAAATGCTCCGGGGGTCCCTTAACTTTATTTAAAGTAACGATTTAGTCCTTTATCTTTTTTTTGTCCCAAATCAATCCTTTATGTTTTAATTTTTTAACACACTTACCCTTTTCCGTTAGCCTCTATTTAACTCTGTTAAAAAATGCTTATGAGGCCATTATATTGCTGATGTGTCCCAGTTTATGCTTATGTGTAGGGGTGTTCAAAACCGAACCGAACCAATTGGAAAACCGCAAACCGAACCAAACCAAACCGAAAACCGCAAAAAACCGCTTCTAATCGGTTTTGTTCGGTTCTTTTTTTCAATACACCGCGCGGTTCGGTTCGGTTCGCGGTTTTGATTTCAAAAACCGAACCAAACCAAACCAAACCGCAAGTAACACTAAGGCTTGTTGAATTACATCCTTCCTTACTAACTTACTAGCCCAAATGCAACTAAAGCCCAACTCTCACTCACTTGCTAACCCAAATCCAATTAATTCTTTGACTCACTTACAAACAATCCATATTGTTATGCTATATTTAAAAATTACAATAAAATATTTAATTCAAATTCTTTTAAACATTGTCTTAGCTATCTTAAAAGAATTAAAATAAAGTAATTTATATACTACATATATTTGAGTAAATTTTTTCTTAAAAATTTATGTTAGCCATTTTTTATGTTACTTAATTTTAACTTTGTTTTAAATTATGTTTTGTCTTGGAAAAAACCGAACCAACCGAACCAATCCAAACCGCATTGGTTTGGTTCGGTTTTATTTTAGGAAGTCAACCGAACCAAACCAAACCGCATGTAATTTTACCTTGCGGTTCGGTTCACTTTTTGTCTCAAAACCGAACCAAACCGCACCGCGAACACCCCTACTTATGTGACTTATACAATATTAATCCATGTCATTTTTAATTTTATTTTATTTAAAAATCTGAAAATTCATTCTCTTCTTCAACCTCACTCATGGTTGCAGCAAGAACAACACAAATCTGGAACAGCAAGAGCAACACAAACCTCACTCTTAAAATCTATTTTTCAGGTCCAGAATCATTTCTAGTAACAGCAGCAACCCAAAAATCGAATCTGAACAAATCCAGAAAACCCAAAAATCGAATCTGTGAGAAGAAAACGGTTCAAAACGAAAATGGGCCGAAGAAGATGAATAAAAAACACGGGTCAAAACAGATCTGAAACGAAGATGATTAATTACTCACGGGTTAGAAACGCGTCGTATCTAGAAACGAAAATGGGTCAAAACGATTCACAAAGCGGGTCAAAACGAAAATGCTTCACAAAACGAGTCAAAACGAAAACGATTCAATAACGAAAATGGAGATGGAGATGATTTAAAAATGAAAAGATCTCGGTTTCTCATTTCCGTTTTCAGATCTGGGTTTCTCAGTTCCATTTTCAGAAATGATTTAATCAAAACTCGATGAACAACAAAATGATTTGTTCCTATTTGTTCCTTTTATGGGTTTTTCTGAATACTTAGTTGCCTTGTGTTGCCGTGTTTTTAGGAGTTTTCAGCGATAATGGTTATGGTGATTAACCATGGGAAGGAAAGAAAATAGTGACGAGATGAATATTCATAGTGGCAGCAGCTATTTTCTGGATAGACATTGCTTTCATGAGAGAGAAACAGGAAACAAATCTTTTTCTATATTTTATTTTTATTTTTAATGAGGTGGTTTCTTTTGATTAGTTGTGCCCAAAATTGAGCTGTTACATGTGTGGCCATCTAAGTATTTTTCAGCCACATAAGCATGTTTTTTGACAAGAGCCACATAAACATAAAAAAGGCCACATATGCATTTTTTTAACAGAGATGGATGGAGGCTAACAGAAAAGGGTAACTGTGCTAACAAATTAAAACATAAAGGACTGATTTGGGACAAAAAAAAGATAAAGGACTAAATCGTTACTTTAAATAAAGTTAAGGGACCTCTGGAGCATTTTAGCCTTACATTTTCTAAAAGTAATCAAAAAATAGTGTAACTTCGAATTGTCTTTCATGAATACTCGTTTCATGGGATCAATCATAGAGTTTACGAAAAATAAAATTTAAAATAATTAAAAGATATTGTAAGTAATATATTATTAAAGAGAGTAAAATTAAATAGAATTTACTTACATTTAGATTATCCAACTAGAATTTTTTGTTGCTTAGCGAGTACTAGTACCTATCATCATCCTCCTTTTCTCAATAGTTAGAAAAAGACATGGGCACAAGGGTTAACTTTAATAAGCTTTAATAATGGGACACAAATGAGACTTGTTTTGTAGCAAGCTAAAACCATCACAAGGGAGCTAGGATAACTAAATCTGGAGAATATATATTTTATTAATTATGGTCATGATTATATATTTAATTAAGACAGTTCCTCCCTAAAAGACTAATTAACTAATAAACTAATTAAAAGAAAGCATTTAACAATTAAAAGCCCCATCCTTGTTTAATTAGGGTATTGAATTTGAAACTAAACCGAACTTATAATTGCTGAAAAAGTTGTTGTAAACCATTGGGCACCAAGATTTGACAGAGCCCACCTGAATGAAATATCATGAAAGTGGAAGCTCAAAATAGTAATATTATAAAAAATGAAAGAGATCTGATTTATAGTTTAATGGGTTATTTTCAAGAGGGTTAGGTGTGTGAAAGGGAAACCCACTATAGTGAATCTTATAAATGGTTGAAGTGGAGTTGGAATCCACTCAAAGTGCTTGATTTGAATACAAGACATTAGGATTCTTAATGGGGACACCAAACATGCTTCCAACCCTTAGAAGCCCATGCCTTCATTTTCATACGTGTAAAGAAGATAAATTGCCATGCCACTAGATTCATTTTCATCATTGGTGTGCTGTGCCTGATCAAGCTGAAGTTAAACAATATCTTTGAAACCTCCAATTATTGCTAGTAAATGGGCACTTCCCCCACGCATCCAACACGAACCCCTCATCACCATTTCATTATGCTAATGTCAAATTTGCTCTCAGCCTCTCACTCAACTTAGCTTTTACTATACATTAGTAAATGACAAAAATATAAAGCCTTTCCCTTCTATCCTATAATATATTTTTTGTGTTAACGAGGAAGTTTATGATTTATACACCTTTCAGTTATCTAAGTTTATATAACCTTTATGCTCCCAATAAACCATACCTAGCTAGGAATAAAAAAAATATCCTAAAAAGTTTAATTAAATGCTAGAATACACTCTGCACCCTAAGTTGACAGATCAAACAAATTAACGCATCTGTGATTTGGATATATTTAAAAAGCATTGCATATCCTCAACAACATATGATTATCGTTTAAACAAAAAAATGATCAACTAGTGTACACTGTAATTTGCTTTTAACAATTAAGTTAGCAAGCTTAGCTACCATCGTAACTAATGTTTTTTGTTTTTTTTATAGACAAATGTTAGTGGTTAATAATTTAGTTATGAGGTGGGGGAAATGTCAGTTTCCAGAATTTGAACATAGCTCATTCTTCAAACTCATTCATGTTTTTTAACTCGTCAACTGAACTACCTTAGCTCATTCTTCAAACTCATCCATGTTTTTTAACTCGTCAACTGAACTACCTTATGAGGACAGGTGTTTTTTTATTGATTTTGCCAAATATTGATCTTCATAGGCATGGTGTCTACTCTATGCCAAAGGATTGGTCCCCGCATAGAGGGTCGTGTAGGAGTTGTTGTTTTATGTATATATGCAATGCCCCAAAACATAAGAAACATGGTACACTTTTGATTAAGGGGTAAGTTGGCTGGTTAGCAGTAGCTAGTTGGAATTAATAATTGGATAATTAAGTATGGTTATGAGCAAGTTGCTGCTGTTGGAGGGAGCAAAACAGTGGGTGTATGTTTCGAGTTTGCGTAGAAAATGGTGGTTTCTAGTATACAATTAATACTCTTTCAGTTAGCTAGGGTTGATTATTATTATTATTATTAATAGGTGGTTAAGTACCAAAAAGTTAATTGTAAAAAGATGGATGAGCTTTATAGCTTAGCTTTCGGCTTTCCATTCATCCAGCCAGCTCTTCAAAATCAAATAGGACAGATGTAACCATAAGGAGTAAGCAAAGCAATGCCAAAGAAAATTCTTATATGGCTGGCAATATTGCCATTTAACCTTTCCTTGCCTATAAGCTGTAACTTTTAATGAGTAGTAGTAGTAGTAGCACCGTGGTTTCTGCTTTTATGTATGCCAACTTTTCTAGCGCCGTGGTTTCTGCTTTTCAAGCATCTACTTTTAAAACAGTTTTCAAACTAATTTAATTTACTCAATTTCTTTTTATCCTTAGTACAAATGATTGGTGGGGTGGACAAGAAAAAGTAGAGCATTGTGAAATTGAACCCTTCTCTACATGTATACAACTTTTGACATCAGTTAGGACTAAAATGACAAAATTGGAAGAGATTATACATCTATAGCAAGAGGTTTTGCTACCATGCATATTAGTAATTAGGAAAACATATAATAACTATGAAACTCATCCATTTAGGATTCTTTATTAAGTTAGCATCTAACTTAATCAAAAAAAGCAAAAACAAATGTAAGAAACAATCCAGAGTTAATACTCGCAAGGAAGATCATAAAAATCTAGGAATTATGTACAGGTTTTTATGATCACAAAAAATATGCATGTTGGGTAAAAACCAAAAATTACAAAAGAAAAAACAACTTTCAAAATTTATAACAACTAGATCTTGAGGCACCAAGATGACAAAGAAGCTAAAACATCTTCAAAATTTAGTGTCGTTTAGTTTGGCATTGCTGAGAAAGTACGCGAGTGGTTTGGGCCAATGTATCCACTGTCATTTGGCACGTAACGTCGTATTCCATTGTCCCACTACGCAACAAGCCCATTTTCATTTGGGCTTTGACATGAATGGTTAAGGAAAATGTGACATGCACTTTGCTTTTACTGTTTGTCATGCTTTCCTCCATCTCCTTAGGAAATTTGTCCATTGAGCTTTTTAAAGTTATGCCAAACTCGGTTGAATTTTGATGGGATTGAAAGAAAGTCGGGTAGGTTCCTGAAGCAACTTTTTGCATTCTTAAAGAGAGGGATAGATCCCCTCCTTCTTTATACAAAATTCCCAAATTTGAATTTGAGTTTTTGACTTGTAAAGTGAGCTTGTATTGTGGGTTATGTTTGCTTTCTTGGAGAAACCGTTGAATTGAAAAGCTAGGATCCTTTGGTGTAAGTATCATGAAGAAGAAACCACCTAGAAGGCCTCCAATAAAAATGACAATGGCAATCAACACAATGATGAAGACAATACACCAACAACGTGTCCGATTTTTCTCCTTTTGGGGAGAGTTTCGATGGAGCTCGGCGATACGTGCATTTTCCGGGGGTGGAACACGATAGATTTGATCCTTGGGGACTTGGACAACGTAGGTGCCCGCACTAATGTTAGGTAATTTGGGTTTAGGACTATGGATCTTGTTGACATAATCTTGTGCAGGAGGTGGCAATGGCGGTGGCATGACCTGCTCCTTCATGGGAGTATGGGGAGCGGCCGGTGCGGTGGAGACAAGGAAGAAGGGGTGGAGCTGAAATGCGTGGACGTTATTAGAAAGGAAGAGATGCGTGTAGTTTTCATGGAGATGGAGATCGAAAGTACGTGCTATGCATGGGATGGGATAATGGGTGATTGAGAGAGAAATTGGTAAAGCTTTGGTTGAAAGGTGAGAAATTAGGACAGATCCCAATAATATGATAGATTAGATTTAAATTTGCTTTAACGGGTCAACTATGTCAACTAATTAAAGGATCCCAAACAATGTTTTTTTTCAAATAAAAAAACATTATTTGGGACTCCAAAAAAATATAATATGACAAAATATACTTTCTAATATATAATATGATATTTAACATGGTTAGAATCTCCACCCATACCAGAAGGCAAACTTAGCATAATGAAACCTCCAATAACTTTATGTAGAATGTAAATTTCACCGATCCAACCGTTGAATTTAAAGTATTAAGTAAATATGAAATCTTTCAATTTTCCTAAAATTCTAATATTATTTGACACTTCTCCATATGACTTTATTTTAGTGCATAAAATGATATTTAAAGTAAAAGTAAACTTATATTGTAACATCCTAAATTTTAGACGTTAATAAAGTCTAGTATATTACATTTTGAGTTCAATCAAAGATACACAAACTATTTAAGTTTGGATCAATTTTCTCACTAGTAACCTTCGCAGGAAAAAATATCATTTTTGATAAAAATAAGTAAGCCTTCATATTACATTTCCTCAAGTACTCACCAACTGGTGGTCCAATAACTTTCAATAATCAAAATCCTTCGTTTAATTTAAACTTAAGAGAAGCATACATCCTAACAAATCGATAAAATAATACATGAAGGTTTGGGAAAACTCTAAGGGGTTCTCATTACAATATATACATAAATTGTCAACACATCTTCAAATGAACTTATGCTTGGACTTCTACACATAAGACACGCTATGAGCCTTTTGCCTTTGACTTCACCTGTCACCCGATTATCTGTAAAAAAACACCACATATATAATAAAGAATGAGATTACAATAATCTCAGTGAGTCCTTTCGCGACTCCTTACCGTAATACACTGTATATATATAGCTCAAAATTGTTTAGATCGTGAGTTAAATTGTAGATTACTCAGTTGTGGAAAGAAGTCTGAGACATAATTTAGACAACCAAGGAACCTTTGTAATTGAGTTTTGTCAATAATTTGATGGTCCAAATTAGATATATTTCAGTATTTACTTTACTTATTGTTTTCTGAGTAAAAGGATTTCACTCTGAAGTATAAATTAGATAATAATTCTTTTATCCAAGTTTTAATATCCTGCACTTGGCCTTGTTATGATCTTTGAACAAAACACGTTTAAATCCCCAGCATAATCTAGAAAGTAGTTACTAGTTCATATTTTAATATTTATATTTCTAATGAAACCAAGTGAAGGCGACGATACTTATGGGTGAGGAATTAAAAAAAATATTTTGTAAAAACCGCTTTTATATACTGCTTTCCTCACTCTCTCAGACATGTCTTTTATTGCTATGCCTTTATCAGAAAATCAATTTTCTGAAAATAAATTGCTATGTCTTTTATATACAAGATTGAAGATTGAAGAAGAGAAGAAGAAGATTACAAGTGCTCTGGCTTCTCACTAGAACTAGAGAGAGAAGTAGAGATGATAGTGTTTCTGAATTGTGTGTCTAACACAAGCCTATGGCACGATTAAATAGATTGGAAAAATGAATAGTAACCGGCTACTAAACCGGCACTGTGCACTAAATGACTTGCACTGTACAGAATCCAAGAGCATCTGACTTGAACTGTGCAGCAGCAGCGATAAGTACACAAGACCTGAGCAATAATGGAGCCTTGGATTCCAAAATGCCAAAAGATGGTGGGAGACAAGGGGTCCCCATGGATTGACCACAAAGATTTGTTTAAAGCAAGAATCTTTGATTATGATGAGAACTTTGACAAAATAGTGGGTGGAAAACGCCCACTAAGTCTTGCTAAGATGAAAATTGTCGTGTTCCTGCAAACTGAGAAACAACAGAGCTTGATAAAAGGTTAGATCTTAAAAATTGGACAGTTTTTCATGCCTGATGCAGACACTACAATCACCATGTTCAGGGTGGTGTAAGATCAGTTTTTCATACCAATAAAGGTACTACTATCACCATGATCCAGGGTGTTATTGGAACAGTTTTTCATGTCTAATATAGACACTACAATTACCATGTTCTAGGGTAAGGATAAAATTTGAAAATAATTTTGAAGCTTTCATGAGGATCAATGAAGACCAACAAGAAAGGAAATTTATAAAATAAGTTTATGATAAAAATTCCCAAGGGGATCAGCAAAGATCATCAGAATAATAATCAAAGCCACCTTCCTCAGAGAAATCTTTTGGAGAGGAGGAAGAAGATGAGACAAGAATCTGTTTCATCTTATTGTCCCTTTTTGAAGATGAAGGGGCATCCTTAGCTCCAGATTGGTCTTGAAGAAGTTTCATGACATTCTGAAGTTTTTCCAGAATATCATCTTCAGAGGTAGAAGCTGCAAGAGCTGCAGAAATTCTAGCCTTTTGATTTAAAAATTTACAAGTTTCTGGGTCAGCAACTTGCAAAGCCTTTGGGTTGGTTTTAAACCAATTGGTCACACCCGCAGGAGATGCAGCAGAGGCATCAAAACGAGGCCACCATTTGACAAACCCTTGTTTGTATAAAGACAATAAAGTCTTTGGATGATGAAAATACCCAGTTTTATATTGCCATGAAAAAATCCATGATAATGAAAAAGTGGCATAAAAATTTAAAGTGATTGGATAATTAGTAAGATCTTTGTTAAATCTTTTTGAAAATATTTGAAATCCTTCTTGGACTTCAGTGGGAAAGATTTCTGGGCAAGGGCCAAAGAAATCCCACCATTGAAGGAACCAATTAGGGAAAGAATACTTGGTTTTCTTTTTGAAATAGATCAACCAAGAATGTTTAAGAATTTTGTTTTGTAAACCTAGGATAATATAATCCCAAGCTTTGATATAATCCCAATAATTATAACCCATAGGGTCAAAGAGCTGGGAAAATTTCTTTGTGCTGTTTGGATTTGGCCCAAATGCTGAGGGTGTCAGAATATTTAGAATTTGAAGGGTTGAATGGGTGATGACAGCATCATCCTTAGGATCCCTATAATGTTTGAGGGATATTGACTCAGTATCTATGAGAATAAACTCATAAAATTTCTGGGTTTTATTTGGAGTAAAAGGTAAGAAATGGGATTGAGGTGGAAAGATTTTTGGAGGGATCTTGTTGGGATTTTCATTCCAGAATTCTGGTTCAATATGAGCCACAAAGAAAAAGCTTTCTTTTGGGACATACTGGGTTTGAGCAGGGGTAATCGGGTTGGTATTAATAACCAAATTTGACCGATTTTGGGCAGAGGTAACCTGAGATTTTGGGTTAATCTGCAATTGTTGGGATTTTTGGGTTTGAATAGCTAGGTCCAAGGCAGGGAGATCATGATCACTATCCTCAGCTATACTAGCCCAAGTTCTAGAGGGAAGATTGGTTAACCCTTGTTCCTGAAAAGTCAGGAGGGTTTGGATTGGAAAGGCATAGTCAGATTTTGCCTGTTTAATTTGGCTTTGGGTATTCTGAGAGGAATGCCCAGATTGGTTTCCAGATAGGTTTAGGGTGGAAGGCCCTGTAGAGATCATAGGGTTTTTACCTTTTCCTCTTCCTCTTCCTCTTGAGGAGGAAGCCCTGGTGGTCATTTTGATCGAAGCCCTGAAAATAATCAAAGATGATCCAGTTAGTAATATTTTGATTACAATCTCTATAGTAACATAATCAATATGATTATTATAATGAAATAAATTGTCTAAAATTCCCACCATTTGGTTTTTAGACATAAAAAGATTAATTATTAGAAATTTTTCATGAAAATTTCTAGCAAGATTATAGGAGTCAAGAATTTCTTGTGAGACAGCGTAATAAACCATATCACAAGTAATATCTATCATTTCCTCCTGGGTCTTAGCTCTGATGCTTATACCAGAGTTAAAATCGATTTTGGAGCAAATTTTTTGAACCTTATTAAAAGATTTACCTGGATGATTAAACATAAAGGGTTGCCCCAGATAATAAACATTAATACCAAAATTATGAACATGAAAAGAAAAAAGCAGAGCTGGGGATTCCCAGATAACTCTATTTTCAAAGTTGGTAATAATGGATGAAATGGAGATATTGAATCTGCAAATGGCAGAAGCTAGGTCAATAAACCCAGATTCTGGTTTATCAAAATAATAATCTAACCAATTGTAGATTTTGGATTTAATCTTAGGTTTGAGCTCAAGATTCTTAAGCTCAGATAAAATCCTATTGTACTTATGGGGTTTGTCATCACTGCAGAAGAGCTTAATTCTTTTTTTGGTACTAGGATCAATATTAAAAGTACTGAGCTTTCTAATGACCCAGCAACTTTTGGTTTTGTGACCTATTTTACCACAAATGAAGCAGGTAACCTGCTTATTAGGTCTACTATGCTTCTTCTTAGCAGGTTGGTTGATGGGAGAAATCTCAGGTTTTCTTTTATTGCAAGTGCAACAAATTTCTGTGATTTGAGATTTAACCCGGGTGTTGGGTTTCTTGTCTTTTTTCCTAATGTAGGGCTTTGGTATATAACCAGGTTTGGGTTGATTAGGACATTTTCTGGCAATATGGCCAAAATTGTCACATTTGAAGCAGATAACCTTTCTTTCATCAAAAGGATTTCTGGTTATCGTGTTTATAGAGCCATTGCTTTTAGGTTTAAGAGCCATATCCTTAAGAAGGTTTAATTGCTCATAGATTCTAGCTAAGAGTTCTTCATTATTGGTTTGCTGAAGAACTGTTTTGGTAATAGGTTTCTCTATCTGGGTAGGGATACCTAAAACATTCTTAGTTTGTTCTAAGGGATGTTTAGAGGGGACAATAGGGACATCTTGTTTCCTATCAGATAAAATGGATTGAAAAGGATAATTGATACCTTTCCTAAAAGCATAATCTTTAAACCATTTAAAGAAAGGGGTATTATGTTTGGTTTTTCTGAGAAATTCATAGAATTTCTCTTGGATTGCTTTACGTTTGTGTCCCTGATACTGAGAAAAGAACCATTTCCTATGAGGAGACCATTCCTCAGAAAAAAATTCTTTTCTTAGGGATTCCTTATCCATGATGAATTTAGACTTCATCATAAGGATTATTAAGGGAGGAATAGGTTGGAGATTGAATAGACCTATGGTCTTCCTCCTCTTTCTGATAGGAGGTTTTTACAGGGGTTGTGGTTTCAAAGCCCTGTAGGTGGATAGTGGAACCATCATGGGAGGTTCCTATCTGAGGTTTGGAGGATTCTCTAGCTACAGAGAAGGATCTTCTAGAGAAAGATCCTCTGGACATAGCCGTTCTGAAGTCTTCTTCAGATCTGAGGGACCTAGGGATAGTGAAGGAGTTACTTCTGTTAAAAACAAGATCAACTCTTCCAGATTGATGCTGAATAACATCCTGGAATTCTGGTGTTATCCTAGGTGCTGTAGGGGCCGCTTTGTCTAGGGTCCAGGTTTCAGGAAGTGTAATATCACTCCATTGTATGGTTTTAGGTACCATAATATTGGCTTTAGATTGGTCAGTAAGAAACAAAGTTGTTTCTCCTGATTTGTGGCATTTAGTTTTAAGGAAATTGGACCTGATAGAGTTCATTACTTTGTAATGAATTCTGTATATCAAAGTGATAGGGACAGATCCTTCCTTCATGTCATAGCCGTGACACTTGACATTAAGATAAAGAACATCAAGGATGTTCTTATCATCCAGACTGACAGTTAAATCTGGGAAGCAATTAAAAAAGATTGGTCCATGAATTAGGCTAGTTTCAACAGTTCCTAATAAAGAGTCATGAAACTGATTATGGCGAGCATCTCTTAAACAGAGCAAAACTGCAACGTTAAGAGATTCTCTGGTAAGAGGCTTCATGCCTACCTGAACACTTCCAATGTGTAGGTAGTTGAAGTTCTTAGCCTTATGATCTTTCATACTTTTTTCAGAAAGAAGATGAAATTCTTCATCATCTTTGCGGAGTATGATTTTCTGTTCTACTGTTTTGACAATAAAATCAGTTTTGGAAAAGAAAGATTTTTGATTTTGATAAAGATCTTTATGGGATATTTTTGGAATATCCCAATTATCAAGATCTTGATTGATATCTTCAAAACGTATTTCTTCTTTGAAGATTTTGTTTGATAAAGATTGACTAGAAGATGAAGATGAGGATGAGGGTTTGCAAGAAAAACGAGAAGAAAAACCTTTAAACATCTTAATAAAATTTCTTCCTCACCCGTAAGCATCATTGCCTTCACTTGGTTTTATTAGAAATATAAATATTAAAATATGAACTAGTAACTACTTTCTAGATTATGCTGGGGATTTAAACGTGTTTTGTTCAAAGATCATAACAAGGCCAAGTGCAGGATATTAAAACTTGGATAAAAGAATTATTATCTAATTTATACTTCAGAGTGAAATCCTTTTACTCAGAAAACAATAAGTAAAGTAAATACTGAAATATATCTAATTTGGACCATCAAATTATATTTTGAGCTTGATTCTGACAGACAAGTGATCAAAAAACAAACTGTTTTCTGTTTTGCTTTCTTTTAAACACCAAGATAGTTTCAAGAATACAACATCTCTCTTGGCGGCAAGGTAGCTGCTCTATCACTCGCGAGTCTTACGCATTCGTTATGCCGTTCGTCGCTTAGCGAGATTTCCAAGTATTCTTTCAAAATCCTATAATGTTAAAAGAGTAAGTAAAACATGGTTTTGAAAAAGTTGTAGATGTTCTTGATCAAAAGCAGAGAATACGTTTACAAAATATAACTTAGGAAAAGTTCAATTTAAACATATGACAACACACTTTGACAAATTGTTTTAAGATCAAAAGTAAATCTTTGCAAAATATAAACATAGACGAATAATTTTCCTATTCAATCACCTTTTATGTTTATATGTTATAAAATAGTAAGCTGATTGACTATGGGATTTCTCAGATATCTGGTACTGCTCACAACAGACATTGGCCACGTTTGTGAGGCTCTCAGAAATTTCTTTGAAAATACACCAGTGAACTGGCCTGAACAAGGCTAGCCATAGTCAAGGAGTATACTAATAGTGTAACATTTAGAAAAAAATTTAACTTTGAATTAATATCCATAACAGGCACTTATATGATTATGGACAAAAAATAATTAACTGCAAAGCATAACCCAGATAAGTAACCAACAGTTCAAAGTTAATATCTACATTCCTACTTCCACCATCTGGCTCTGATACCAAGAGGGGTTCGGAACCAGGAGAGGGGGATTAAATTAAAGAGACAGAGGGGAAGTAGGTAGCATACGGAATGCAACAAATAAATTAAAGATAAAAACTCACGAGATAGATTAGGAGGTAAAACCTTCCATATTAGTAAGAACTATCTATGAGTTACAAGATTGAAGATTGAAGAAGAGAAGAAGAAAATTACAAGTGCTCTGGCTTCTCACTAGAACTAGAGAGAGAAGTAGAGATGATAGTGTTTCTGAATTGTGTTCTGTCTGTGTGTGTGCCTCTAACACAAGCCTATGGCACGATTAAATAGATTGGAAAAATGAATAGTAACCGGTTACTAAACCGGCACTATGCACTAAATGACCTGCACTGTACAGAATCCAAGGGCAAGAGACCTGAACTATGCAGCATCCAATGCAAAAAGCAGAAGCATCCAAAAAGTGCATGTTTAAAATATTGGAAATAAGATAATGGGAGACCATGGTTGAAATTTTCAAGGGGTGGAGGTCCCCATGTATGCGCCAATTATGGCCCTTCAATAATGCTTCGTTTTGAAAATTGCTTCCAACGAATAATTTGACTATACCCTGTAAAAAACAGCAGAATAAAAATTAAGCATAATTTGAACAGTTTTTCATGTCCATAAGGACACTACAATCACCATGTTCAAGGGTGGTGGAGGACCAGTTTTTCATACCAATAACGGTACTACTATCACCATGATCCAGGGTGTTATTGGAACAGTTTTTCATGTCTAATGTAGACACTACAATTACCTTGTTCCAGGGTAGTATTTAAGCAGTTTTTCCCACAAAGAGTGGTACAGTTATCATGCTTAAGGATAAATATTTCCCTGTAAATATTCACGAGTGAGATAATCAGGAAGAGAATTGTCAGAACCTTTAAGATATTCAATATCAAAATCAAATATACTTAAAATTGCTTGCCATCTGGCAAAAATTTGTTTAGATGCAAGGTTTTTAACATCCTTTTGTAAAATATCTTTTGCAGACTTGCAATCAATGCGGACAAGAAATTTTTGATTTAAAAGATCGGATTGGAATTTTGAAATGGATAGTACAATAGCTAAAACTTCTTTTTTGATAGTGGAATAATTCTGCTGGGCAGGATTCCAATGTTTAGAAGTGAAAGCAATGATTTGTTCTTTTCCAGAAATTTTTTGTTTTAAAATTCCGCCGTAACCAATATCAGAAGCATCAGTTTCGACAATTTTGAAGGCTTCAGGATTGGGTAGGTAAAGGCAGGGTAGCTCTTTAACCTGGGCTTTGATTTGTATGACAATTTTGGTGTGATCATCCGTCCAAGGAGGAGGATCCTTTCTTAGACGATCATGAAGAGGTTTGATGAGATTACTCAGTTGTGGAAAGAAGTCTGAGACATAATTTAGACAACCAAGGAACCTTTGTAATTGAGTTTTGTCAATAATTTGATTGGGGAATTTATCCGAGAACTCAATAGCCCTAGTGATATGAGTAATAGTTCCGTGATGGATATTGTGACCTAAAAATCTGATTTTTGTTTGAAACAAATTGATTTTTGTTTTAGACACAGCAAGACCATTTCTCTTTATGATAGAAATAAAGATGTTGATATGTCTGACATGTTGATCAAAAGATTGTGAATAAATAAGCACATCATCAATATAGACAATGGCGAATTTTGCATAATCATTGAATATATCATTCATGATTCTTTGGAATTCAGAAGGAGCGTTTTTCAAGCCAAAAGGCATAACGTTCCATTCATATTGACCAAAAGGGACAGTGAAGGCAGTTTTGTATCTATCCTTCTCTTTAATCTGGATTTGCCAAAATCCAGATTTCATGTCAAATTTTGAAAATATTTTTGCGTCATGAAGACGTTTGAGAAGGTCCTTTTTGTTAGGGATAGGATATCTAATCCAACAAAGAGCTTGGTTGAGAGGTTTGTAATTAATGACCAATCTGGGAGTTCCCCTTTCTATTTCTGCTTGTTTATTAACATAAAAGGCAGAGCAAGACCAGGAACTCTTACTTTTGCGAATAAGACCCTTTTTTAAAAGATCATTTATTTCCTTCTGACAAACCAAGAGGAGATCCTGATTCATCTGGATAGGTCTAGCTTTGGTGGGAATTTGCCTTTCATGAAAATCCTTTTCATAAGGAAGTTCCACAACATGATGTTTTCTTTCCCAGAAAGCATTAGGAAGATCAGAACAAATGGTGGATTGTATTTGCTCTAAAAGACTCTTAATTTTGAATTGATTTTCCCTTTTGAGTAATTGGTAATCGATATTTCTAAAAGTAATTTCATCTTTTAAAAAATTGATTTGATTTTCTTTGTAAGAAATTGGATTTAAGTTTCTGACAAAAGGTTTTCTTAAAAACTTAAAAATGATTGGTTGTCCCAAATGCTGGGCTATGATACCTTCTTCAGTTATTTGAAAAGGAAAAAGTGATCTTATGAACGGAGTTCCTAAAATTACCTGATTTTTCAAATCTTTGACAAGAAGAAATGAGGTATCAATTTTGAAATTGTTGTTTTCGATGATAGCTGAAGACAATTTGTAATTGATCCTTAACTTAGTACCATTTGCAGGACTAAGTTGTTCAGAGGTTTTTTCAAAGTATTTTGTTGGGATAAGACCCTCTAAAATACAATTTGAATCTGCACCTGTGTCAAACAAGGCAACAGTTTCAAAAATAAAATCTTTGATAATAATTTTGACATTTATGTAAAATTTTTGAATTTTTACATAATTGATCAGCCCTAAGAAATCTGAATCCGCTTCCTTATCAGAGTCAGGGACACTTGAAGAGGAATTGGTTTCATGATTATTCCAACGGTCAATAATGGACTGGTGATTAGCCTGTTTTTCTTTTAGTTTATTGACCTCAACTTTTAAGTTGTTGATCTCATACTGAAGATCTTGGATAGTAACAGGTTTGATACTGGTTTTCTCTAACCTTTTGAAGGTATCCTTGAGATTATACTTATTGGTTACTAAAGGGCTTTTGGGAGGTTTAGTTTCAAGAGTAGACTTAAGCTTCTTGAGATACTTTTCCCTTTCCTGGGGGTCAGGAATGACATTTATGGCTTCAAGGAGAAGATCTTGTTCTTTGGTGAGAACATTGATGCTATTAGAGGAATCAGAATTAGATAAATCATCATCCTGAATTTGATTTATTTTCTCAGAAGGTTGATCCGAGGATTCTCCTGAAGATTGGGCTAATAAATTGTTAATCTTGCTTTCAATGTCTGAACCAAGATTAAGAACTTTGAGTTTGTTTATAACTCTACAATTTCTACTAATATGGCCTGGTTTGCCACATTTGAAGCAGATGATGGGGTTTTTATCATTATTCTCATAATGATTTTTGGTAAATTGACCAGTAATCCTTGGCCTAGGTTTCCTATCATGCCTTTCCTTGTAATAGTCAGGTCTAGGTAAGGTGTTGATAGGTTTTGGTTTGGCTTTGGTTCTTTTGATGCAAGGGAGGCCGAATTGTTCGCAGAAGGTTCCTAAGTCTTTGCGATTTTGAGCCTTTTCTTTGGATAATTGTTGCTGAATTTTGTCGTCTTGACAAATTTTTAAAGCAACTCTTTGGATGATAGCAATAAGCTGACCATAACTTAATTGCTGATAGGGGATATTTCCATTAGGGTCCTGATTGCGCAGTTTATCTCTAACCTTATCACCTAAAGATTTAGGGAGGCCTGCAAGGAATTTCTCCTTCCAGAAGGCTTGTTGGCTATCTTCTCTGGTATAGACTCTTGTAAGGAATGTGTCCTTATACCATCTAAAATCACTGAGGGTTTTGCACCTAAGATTAGACAACAACTCTGCAGATCTATCCTTAATCAAGGAAGGGTCTCCTACAAAGTGTTGGGCAATGGTGAAGATTAAGGTGTTAACTGCATCAGGAATCTGAATCCCATTTTCAAGGATGGGTTCTCCGTTGGGTTCCTTTTTGATAGCAGTAAGGATAGATTGCTTATCTTCATCATTGAGGTAATTATCCCACCAACCTTTAAGCTGACCACAGAATCCTGCAATGAGGATTTCTACGATCATGTCTTCTGAGCAGTTGTTGGAAGTTTCATAAGCAGTGGCAACCATAGTCATATTTTGGAGGATTTTGGTTATGCCATACTCATTTTCTCCATCAATGTTCCATTCATAAACATTGTTAGCACTGAAACTTTTGAAATTGGTTTCCTTTTCTTCTAAGAGAAGGTCAGGAGCAGTGGCCCTAGGGTAGTAAAGCTTGGTTTCTCTACGCCATTTGTTTTTAGGATTGTAAATGATTGGACTGACTCTATTCTTAGGAGAGGCATCTTCTGAATGGTCAGAGGAGGTCTCATTTATCATATTGATGCTTTTCCTAGGGGTATGAGGAGAAGGCGTATCAGGGACAGTTGTTTTGAGGAGAGTTAAATGTTCATTGATTTTCTCCAAGATTTCATCTTTGGTTTCATCAACTTCCCTTTTGATATGACCTTCTTGCTTGAAGGCCTTTTTAAAGGTTTTGGATACCCTATAGGGATTGAATAGGGGTTTCTCAATTTTAGCAGAAGAATAAGATGACTCAGTTCTAGGGGAGGTATCTTTATTTCTACTTAATTTGGAGTCTCCTAGTGCTTGGAGGTATTTGTTTGTATAGTTAGATTGTTCCATGAGATCTTTGATATCTCTGGCTGTTATGGGTTCATTATCAGGCCTAGCTTTAAAGGGGGCAGCCATGACAGGGGCAGATTGGTTTTGAATGTTAAGGGTAAAAGGGCCTTTAGGAGGTAATTCTGATTGGACCTTTTGACCATCTTTTAGATGCCATATAGTAATGACATCCACGATTTTTCTTCCAATAATGTCATCCTGGAAGGGATAATTGATATTCTTCTTGATGGTATACGCATGAAACCAATCAAAAAAAGGAATATTGTATTTGACATTTTCAAGAAATTTATAGAACTTTTCCTGAATGGATTTTCTATTTTTCCCTTGATAATGTTTGAAGAACCATTCTCTGTGAAGAGACCATTCTTCAGAATAAAATTCCTTTTTGAGGGAAATTTTATCTATGACAAAAGAAGTTTGATTGTTGATAAGATCTTTGCAAAGTTCTTGATTGGTAAGACCTTTACTAAGATCTTGATTGTTATTTTCAGAAAATTGATTTTCTGATAAAGGCATAGCAATAAAAGACATGTCTGAGAGAGTGAGGAAAGCAGTATATAAAAGCGGTTTTTACAAAATATTTTGTTTAATTCCTCACCCATAAGTATCGTCGCCTTCACTTGGTTTCATTAGAAATATAAATATTAAAATATGAACTAGTAACTACTTTCTAGATTATGCTGGGGATTTAAACGTGTTTTGTTCAAAGATCATAACAAGGCCAAGTGCAGGATATTAAAACTTGGATAAAAGAATTATTATCTAATTTATACTTCAGAGTGAAATCCTTTTACTCAGAAAACAATAAGTAAAGTAAATACTGAAATATATCTAATTTGGACCATCAAATTATATTTTGAACTTGATTCTGACAGACAAGTGATCAATAAACAAACCGTTTTCTGTTTTGCTTTCTTTTAAACACCAAGATAGTTTCAAGAATACAACATCTCTCTTGGCGGCAAGGTAGCTGCTCTATCACTCGCGAGTCTTACGCATTCGTTATGCCGTTCGTCGCTTAGCGAGATTTCCAAGTATTCTTTGAAAATCCTATAATGTTAAAAGAGTAAGTAAAACATGGTTTTGAAAAAGTTGAAGATGTTCTTGATCAAAAGCACAGAATACGTTTACAAAATATAACTTAGGAAAAGTTCAATTTAAACATATGCCAACACACTTTGACAAATTGTTTTAAGATCAAAAGTAAATCTTTGCAAAATATAAACATAGACGAATAATTTTCTTATTCAATCACCTTTTATGTTCATATGTTATAAAATAGTAAGCTGATTGACTATGGGATTTCTCAGATATCTGGTACTGCTCACAACAGACATTGGCCACGTTTGTGAGGCTCTCAGAAATTTCCTTTAAAATACACCAGTGAACTGGCCTGAACAATGCTAGCCATAGTCAAAGAATATACTAATAGTGTAACATTTAGAAAATTTTTAACTTTGAATTAATATCCATAACAGGCACTTATATGATTATGGACAAAATATAATTAACTGCAAAGCACAACCCAGATAAGTAACCAACAGTTCAAAGTTAATATCTACATTCCTACTTCCACCATCTGGTTCTGATACCAAGAAGGGTTCGGAACCAGGAGAGGGGGATTAAATTAAAGAGACAGAGGGGAAGTAGGTAGCATACGGAATGCAACAAATAAATTAAAGATAAAAACTCACGAGATAGATTAGGAGGTAAAACCTTCCATGTACTATCTATGAGTTACTTTGATTGATTGAGATAGTAAGAACTATCTATGAGTTACAAGATTGAAGATTGAAGAAGAGAAGAAGAAGATTACAAGTGCTCTGGCTTCTCACTAGAACTAGAGAGAGAAGTAGAGATGATAGTGTTTCTGAATTGTGTGTCTAACACAAGCCTATGGCACGATTAAATAGATTGGAAAAATGAATAGTAACCGGTTACTAAACCGGCACTGTGCACTAAATGACTTGCACTGTACAGAATCCAAGAGCATCTGACTTGAACTGTGCAGCAGCAGCGATAAGTACACAAGACCTGAGCAATAATGGAGCCTTGGATTCCAAAATGCCAAAAGATGGTGGGAGACAAGGGGTCCCCATGGATTGACCACAAAGATTTGTTTAAAGCAAGAATCTTTGATTATGATGAGAACTTCGACAAAATAGTGGGTGGAAAACGCCCACTAAGTCTTGCTAAGATGAAAATTGTCGTGTTCCTGCAAACTGAGAAACAACAGAGCTTGATAAAAGGTTAGATCTTAAAAATTGGACAGTTTTTCATGCCTGATGCAGACACTACAATCACCATGTTCAGGGTGGTGTAAGATCAGTTTTTCATACCAATAAAGGTACTACTATCACCATGATCCAGGGTGTTATTGGAACAGTTTTTCATGTCTAATATAGACACTACAATTACCATGTTCTAGGGTAAGGATAAAATTTGAAAATAATTTTGAAGCTTTCATGAGGATCAATGAAGACCAACAAGAAAGGAAATTTATAAAATAAGTTTATGATAAAAATTCCCAAGGGGATCAGCAAAGATCATCAGAATAATAATCAAAGCCACCTTCCTCAGAGAAATCTTTTGGAGAGGAGGAAGAAGATGAGACAAGAATCTGTTTCATCTTATTGTCCCTTTTTGAAGATGAAGGGGCATCCTTAGCTCCAGATTGGTCTTGAAGAAGTTTCATGACATTCTGAAGTTTTTCCAGAATATCATCTTCAGAGGTAGAAGCTGCAAGAGCTGCAGAAATTCTAGCCTTTTGATTTAAAAATTTACAAGTTTCTGGGTCAGCAACTTGCAAAGCCTTTGGGTTGGTTTTAAACCAATTGGTCACACCCGCAGGAGATGCAGCAGAGGCATCAAAACGAGGCCACCATTTGACAAACCCTTGTTTGTATAAAGACAATAAAGTCTTTGGATGATGAAAATACCCAGTTTTATATTGCCATGAAAAAATCCATGATAATGAAAAAGTGGCATAAAAATTTAAAGTGATTGGATAATTAGTAAGATCTTTGTTAAATCTTTTTGAAAATATTTGAAATCCTTCTTGGACTTCAGTGGGAAAGATTTCTGGGCAAGGGCCAAAGAAATCCCACCATTGAAGGAACCAATTAGGGAAAGAATACTTGGTTTTCTTTTTGAAATAGATCAACCAAGAATGTTTAAGAATTTTGTTTTGTAAACCTAGGATAATATAATCCCAAGCTTTGATATAATCCCAATAATTATAACCCATAGGGTCAAAGAGCTGGGAAAATTTCTTTGTGCTGTTTGGATTTGGCCCAAATGCTGAGGGTGTCAGAATATTTAGAATTTGAAGGGTTGAATGGGTGATGACAGCATCATCCTTAGGATCCCTATAATGTTTGAGGGATATTGACTCAGTATCTATGAGAATAAACTCATAAAATTTCTGGGTTTTATTTGGAGTAAAAGGTAAGAAATGGGATTGAGGTGGAAAGATTTTTGGAGGGATCTTGTTGGGATTTTCATTCCAGAATTCTGGTTCAATATGAGCCACAAAGAAAAAGCTTTCTTTTGGGACATACTGGGTTTGAGCAGGGGTAATCGGGTTGGTATTAATAACCAAATTTGACCGATTTTGGGCAGAGGTAACCTGAGATTTTGGGTTAATCTGCAATTGTTGGGATTTTTGGGTTTGAATAGCTAGGTCCAAGGCAGGGAGATCATGATCACTATCCTCAGCTATACTAGCCCAAGTTCTAGAGGGAAGATTGGTTAACCCTTGTTCCTGAAAAGTCAGGAGGGTTTGGATTGGAAAGGCATAGTCAGATTTTGCCTGTTTAATTTGGCTTTGGGTATTCTGAGAGGAATGCCCAGATTGGTTTCCAGATAGGTTTAGGGTGGAAGGCCCTGTAGAGATCATAGGGTTTTTACCTTTTCCTCTTCCTCTTCCTCTTGAGGAGGAAGCCCTGGTGGTCATTTTGATCGAAGCCCTGAAAATAATCAAAGATGATCCAGTTAGTAATATTTTGATTACAATCTCTATAGTAACATAATCAATATGATTATTATAATGAAATAAATTGTCTAAAATTCCCACCATTTGGTTTTTAGACATAAAAAGATTAATTATTAGAAATTTTTCATGAAAATTTCTAGCAAGATTATAGGAGTCAAGAATTTCTTGTGAGACAGCGTAATAAACCATATCACAAGTAATATCTATCATTTCCTCCTGGGTCTTAGCTCTGATGCTTATACCAGAGTTAAAATCGATTTTGGAGCAAATTTTTTGAACCTTATTAAAAGATTTACCTGGATGATTAAACATAAAGGGTTGCCCCAGATAATAAACATTAATACCAAAATTATGAACATGAAAAGAAAAAAGCAGAGCTGGGGATTCCCAGATAACTCTATTTTCAAAGTTGGTAATAATGGATGAAATGGAGATATTGAATCTGCAAATGGCAGAAGCTAGGTCAATAAACCCAGATTCTGGTTTATCAAAATAATAATCTAACCAATTGTAGATTTTGGATTTAATCTTAGGTTTGAGCTCAAGATTCTTAAGCTCAGATAAAATCCTATTGTACTTATGGGGTTTGTCATCACTGCAGAAGAGCTTAATTCTTTTTTTGGTACTAGGATCAATATTAAAAGTACTGAGCTTTCTAATGACCCAGCAACTTTTGGTTTTGTGACCTATTTTACCACAAATGAAGCAGGTAACCTGCTTATTAGGTCTACTATGCTTCTTCTTAGCAGGTTGGTTGATGGGAGAAATCTCAGGTTTTCTTTTATTGCAAGTGCAACAAATTTCTGTGATTTGAGATTTAACCCGGGTGTTGGGTTTCTTGTCTTTTTTCCTAATGTAGGGCTTTGGTATATAACCAGGTTTGGGTTGATTAGGACATTTTCTGGCAATATGGCCAAAATTGTCACATTTGAAGCAGATAACCTTTCTTTCATCAAAAGGATTTCTGGTTATCGTGTTTATAGAGCCATTGCTTTTAGGTTTAAGAGCCATATCCTTAAGAAGGTTTAATTGCTCATAGATTCTAGCTAAGAGTTCTTCATTATTGGTTTGCTGAAGAACTGTTTTGGTAATAGGTTTCTCTATCTGGGTAGGGATACCTAAAACATTCTTAGTTTGTTCTAAGGGATGTTTAGAGGGGACAATAGGGACATCTTGTTTCCTATCAGATAAAATGGATTGAAAAGGATAATTGATACCTTTCCTAAAAGCATAATCTTTAAACCATTTAAAGAAAGGGGTATTATGTTTGGTTTTTCTGAGAAATTCATAGAATTTCTCTTGGATTGCTTTACGTTTGTGTCCCTGATACTGAGAAAAGAACCATTTCCTATGAGGAGACCATTCCTCAGAAAAAAATTCTTTTCTTAGGGATTCCTTATCCATGATGAATTTAGACTTCATCATAAGGATTATTAAGGGAGGAATAGGTTGGAGATTGAATAGACCTATGGTCTTCCTCCTCTTTCTGATAGGAGGTTTTTACAGGGGTTGTGGTTTCAAAGCCCTGTAGGTGGATAGTGGAACCATCATGGGAGGTTCCTATCTGAGGTTTGGAGGATTCTCTAGCTACAGAGAAGGATCTTCTAGAGAAAGATCCTCTGGACATAGCCGTTCTGAAGTCTTCTTCAGATCTGAGGGACCTAGGGATAGTGAAGGAGTTACGTCTGTTAAAAACAAGATCAACTCTTCCAGATTGATGCTGAATAACATCCTGGAATTCTGGTGTTATCCTAGGTGCTGTAGGGGCCGCTTTGTCTAGGGTCCAGGTTTCAGGAAGTGTAATATCACTCCATTGTATGGTTTTAGGTACCATAATATTGGCTTTAGATTGGTCAGTAAGAAACAAAGTTGTTTCTCCTGATTTGTGGCATTTAGTTTTAAGGAAATTGGACCTGATAGAGTTCATTACTTTGTAATGAATTCTGTATATCAAAGTGATAGGGACAGATCCTTCCTTCATGTCATAGCCGTGACACTTGACATTAAGATAAAGAACATCAAGGATGTTCTTATCATCCAGACTGACAGTTAAATCTGGGAAGCAATTAAAAAAGATTGGTCCATGAATTAGGCTAGTTTCAACAGTTCCTAATAAAGAGTCATGAAACTGATTATGGCGAGCATCTCTTAAACAGAGCAAAACTGCAACGTTAAGAGATTCTCTGGTAAGAGGCTTCATGCCTACCTGAACACTTCCAATGTGTAGGTAGTTGAAGTTCTTAGCCTTATGATCTTTCATACTTTTTTCAGAAAGAAGATGAAATTCTTCATCATCTTTGCGGAGTATGATTTTCTGTTCTACTGTTCTGACAATAAAATCAGTTTTGGAAAAGAAAGATTTTTGATTTTGATAAAGATCTTTATGGGATATTTTTGGAATATCCCAATTATCAAGATCTTGATTGATATCTTCAAAACGTATTTCTTCTTTGAAGATTTTGTTTGATAAAGATTGACTAGAAGATGAAGATGAGGATGAGGGTTTGCAAGAAAAACGAGAAGAAAAACCTTTAAACATCTTAATAAAATTTCTTCCTCACCCGTAAGCATCATTGCCTTCACTTGGTTTTATTAGAAATATAAATATTAAAATATGAACTAGTAACTACTTTCTAGATTATGCTGGGGATTTAAACGTGTTTTGTTCAAAGATCATAACAAGGCCAAGTGCAGGATATTAAAACTTGGATAAAAGAATTATTATCTAATTTATACTTCAGAGTGAAATCCTTTTACTCAGAAAACAATAAGTAAAGTAAATACTGAAATATATCTAATTTGGACCATCAAATTATATTTTGAGCTTGATTCTGACAGACAAGTGATCAAAAAACAAACTGTTTTCTGTTTTGCTTTCTTTTAAACACCAAGATAGTTTCAAGAA
Source organism: Astragalus glycyphyllos (assembly GCA_963573325.1). Taxonomy (NCBI): domain Eukaryota; kingdom Viridiplantae; phylum Streptophyta; class Magnoliopsida; order Fabales; family Fabaceae; genus Astragalus; species Astragalus glycyphyllos. The sequence goes on from OY754307.1 coordinate 77,254,812, forward strand.
TACAACATCTCTCTTGGCGGCAAGGTAGCTGCTCTATCACTCGCGAGTCTTACGCATTCGTTATGCCGTTCGTCGCTTAGCGAGATTTCCAAGTATTCTTTCAAAATCCTATAATGTTAAAAGAGTAAGTAAAACATGGTTTTGAAAAAGTTGTAGATGTTCTTGATCAAAAGCAGAGAATACGTTTACAAAATATAACTTAGGAAAAGTTCAATTTAAACATATGACAACACACTTTGACAAATTGTTTTAAGATCAAAAGTAAATCTTTGCAAAATATAAACATAGACGAATAATTTTCCTATTCAATCACCTTTTATGTTTATATGTTATAAAATAGTAAGCTGATTGACTATGGGATTTCTCAGATATCTGGTACTGCTCACAACAGACATTGGCCACGTTTGTGAGGCTCTCAGAAATTTCTTTGAAAATACACCAGTGAACTGGCCTGAACTAGGCTAGCCATAGTCAAGGAGTATACTAATAGTGTAACATTTAGAAAAAATTTTAACTTTGAATTAATATCCATAACAGGCACTTATATGATTATGGACAAAAAATAATTAACTGCAAAGCATAACCCAGATAAGTAACCAACAGTTCAAAGTTAATATCTACATTCCTACTTCCACCATCTGGCTCTGGTATATATATATATATATATATATATATATATATATATATATATATATATATATATATATATATATATATATATATATGTAGCGTCCAATAATCACATTGCTAGGCGGCAACTTTGAAGCGATTTGACTATCTGGCAGCGGGGTCACCCTGCTTGCTCCATGGGGTTTTATTGGTGATTTTAATGCAGTTTTGGGTGCTCATGAGCAGAGGTCACGGACTTCCTTTAGCTATTTCTTGTGATGAATTCTCGAGAACCATATTTTGAATTATTATCAGAATTTATTTTCGGTGAACAACGACTGTCGTTCCAATGATCTCATTCGGGACGTTATTCCTGCTCTGGTTTCGGATCAGGACAATATTATGCTTACTAATTTACCTTCTCTGGATGAGGTTAAAACTGCAGTTTTTTCTCTTAATGGTGATGGAGCCCCCGGTCCTGATGGATTTAGCGGTTTCTTCTTTCAGCGCTATTGGGATATTGTTGCTCAAGATGTCTACAATGTTGTGCTGCAATTTTTTCAGCAAGGTTGGTTGCTCCCTAACTTTAATTCTAATATTGTTACTCTGATTCCAAAAGTTGATGGAGCTGATAGAATTGAGCATTATAGACCTATAGCTCTTGCTAATTTTAAGTTTAAAATAATTACAAAATTTATAGCTGACAGACTTGCTCTAGTCGCTCATGCCATTATTTCTGAAAATCAAAGGGGATTTGTGAAAGGTAGAAACATCTCTGATTGCATCTGCACAGCCTCCGAATCTATCAATCTTCTTCAGAAAAAGTCTTTTGGAGGCCAGCTAGCCTTGAAAATTGACATCAAAAAGGCTTTTGATACTATAGACTGGAATTTCTTACTTCAGGTTCTGGCTACTTTTGGCTTTAATGAGAAGTTTAGCTCTTGGATTAACATTATTCTTCACTCAGCTAAGCTCTCTTTTTCTTTGAATGGCTCTGCTATTGGTTTCTTTGGTTACAAAAGGGGAGTTAGACAAGGAGACCCATTGTCCCCTCTTCTCTTCTGCTTGGCTGAAGATGTTCTTAGCCGAGGCATTTCCAAACTTGTGGCAGAGGGTAAGCTTCAGCTCATGGTTGGCCCGCGAGATTTCTGTATGCCAAGTCATGTGTTATATGCTGATGATATAATGATCTTCGGTAGAGCTACTAAAAAGAGTATTTCTAGTTTGATGGAACTCTTTTCCTCTTATGAACAAGTCTCAGGCCAGGTTATCAGAAAAGAGAAGTCTAAATTTTTCACTGGCAGCATATCCTCCTCTCGTGTTAACGCCATCTCAGCCTTGCTAGGGATTTCGAAAGGATCTCTCCCTTTTACTTATCTTGGTGTTCCTTTATTCGAATGAAAGCCTCGGCGCATCCATCTGTTGCCTATTGCGGATAGAATTAAGGCTAAACTATCCTCCTGGAAAGGCTCATTATTATCTGTTATGGGTAGAGTTCAACTGGTAAATTCTGTCAGTCTATAGCTTTCGCATTTATGTTTGGCCTGCTAATCTCCTGAATACTGTCGATACATGGATTAGAAATTTTGTGTGGTCGGGAGATGTTACTACTAGAAAAATTGTTACTGTTGCTTGGCATAAGGTTTGCAAACCCTTTCAAGAAGGTGGTTTGGGTCTTAGATCCATCAAAACTATTAACAGGGCTGGTATGTTAAAACTTGGCTGGAATTTCATCTCTACCAACTTACAATGGGCTCTACTTTTGAAAGCCAGTGTCTATAAAAATAATAAGTCGGTGAACTATCACGTCTCTTCTTCTATTTGGCTTGGATTTAAGTCTTGTATTTCTGGGATTCTTGAGCACTCAACTTGGAAGCTTGGCAATGGTGCTAGCGTTAATTTTTGGACGGACTCTTGGCTATCTAGGCCTATTGTGGATATCATTATTATACCTCCTAATGTACACAAGGACCTCAAAGCTATTGTTAGTGATTTTATAGTAAACAACAGATGGTCTATCCCTACCGATTTCATTAATCACTTCTCCCAAATTTACCTTGACATTCAGAAAATTGTTATCCCAAATATCCCAGTGGTTGATCAATTGATGTGGGATTGCTCTAATTCAGGAGATCTGACTTTGAGGGATTCTTTCCTTTTTCACGCTCCCGCTGGGCAGGTTGTTCCCTGGACGAAAACAGTTTGGAAGAATTTTATTCCGCCATCAAAATTATTTATCCTTTGGAGGGCTATTCATAATAAGATGCCAACTGATAAGTCTGCATTGCATATAGTTTTGATGGTCTAAAAATAAGTGTTTTTATATTGAATTTATGAAACTACATTGATTTTGGACCACAAATTGCCACATTTGTCATAACCATGATTTTCAGGTGCAAATTGATGTTTTGGATCTTGTTGAAGCTTGAAAGAATGAGTTGAGTTGCTAAGAGTTCCACCGTGCACCCAAGGATGCGTCTGCCGAGCATTTGGAGCGCCTACTACTTCAAAGATTTGCTACAAAGCGCCCAAGCGCTTCTGCATGCGTTTGGGGCGCTTCTGTATCTGCTGCTTCTGTTGCCCGTGCGCCCAAGCGCTCCTGTCATGCGCTTGGGGCGCTTTCCTGTCTGATGCTTCTGCTCGTTGTGCGCCCAAGCGCTGCTTCACGCGTCTGGGGCGCTTTTACATCTGATGTTGCTGTTTGTCATGCGCCCAAGCGCTTCTGTCGTGCGCTTGGGGCGCTTTCTTATCTGGTGTTTCTGTCTGCCATGCGCCCAAGCGCTTCTGTCGTGCGCTTGGGCGCTTTTCCTCTGCGAATTGGTTTAAGTTGCGATTTTCATCCAACTTAGGGGATCTTTGGCCATATTCTTAACCTAGCTTTGGGAGAGAGGCAGGAGCGGCGACCAAGGATCATCACCCTTCATCATCATTGAAGATTCAAGGCTTGGGAACAAGATTTTGGAGCTTCAATGTGGTCACTCTATCTATTAAGTTTCCTTTTATGTTTGATTTCCTCTTCCTCTATGTCTAGCTAAATACCTTTTGGTTAGGGATGAATGAATATTGATGAAACACTATTGTAGTTGATTTTGATCTATTTAAATATTATATTCCCTCTTCCTTTGTGTATTCAATCTTTGTTCTTAATGCTTTTTATGAATTGATCATCCATAAAATGATGTATGGTTCATGTATGAGATGGGAGTTTTATGCATGAATGCTTAAGATTGAGCACCTTCAATTCTTAGTCTAGGAATAGTTTTGGAGTTGTTGTATCTTGAAAACCCTTGATTGTAATGTTTGTTTTAAATTAGAATCACCTAAGGAATTAGGGTTTTTAGTTGTTTACAAAGGATTAGTTGCCTAAGGAATTAGGAATTGATTAATGTTGTGGGTTTGATAACAAAGGTAAAGAGGGAGTAATTTTCTATAACAAATCATTTTGCAATAGTGTGGAATCAATAGGAATTCATCCCTAGCATCTTTTATCATCTAGTAATTTCAAAAGCGTTCTTCGGTTTATTTTCTAAAAATCACAAAAACATTTTACGGTTATTCTTTATATTATTATCAACACAACTAAATTCAGTCCATTGTTCAAACTAGTAACTGGAACTTTAAATTGATAAGTACGTGCAATCCTTGAGTTCGACATCCGGTTCTTACCTTTTTATTATTACTTGCGACGATTTGGTACACTTGCCAATTTCGCCATCAAGTTTTTGGCGCCGTTGCCGGGGATTGCCAAATTTTTATCAATTTAATCTTCGATTACTTGATTGAATTTTATTTTCAGTTATTTTATTTTATTTTATTTTTGTCTCTTAATCGCTTGCTTTTTCTCTAACTTTGTATATGCGAGGCACTGCCTCAGCTGACCTTCTCTTTGATCCAGAAGTCGAAAAGACTGCGAAGGCTAATCGAAAGGCTACAAGAGAGAGGCGACTTACCGAAAGGGAAATAGAAAGAGAAGAAGAGACTGTTTTTGAGATTCCTGTGATTGAAGAGATGGCTGACCCACCAGTGAGACGCACTCTCGGAGACTATGGGAATCGTGACACTAATAGGCAGAGGTTACCAATTGCTCATCAACCGGTAACCGTAAATAGGTTTGAGATCAATCCAGGATTGTTCCGTGAATTAAGAGAGATGCAATTTGGTGGAAGACCATGTGAAGATGCAAACAAGCATCTCACCAGTTTTGCACAACTATGTGAAACAGTGAAAGTGGATGGTAATACTGATGAAGCTAAGAAACTGAGGCTTTTTCCATTCTCTCTAAAGGATGAAGCCAAAGAGTGGTTTGATTCACAACCCGAAGGTAGCATCACCACTTGGAATGATCTTGAAGACAAATTCCTTGAACAATTTTTCCCTCCTTCCATGTTCATTAAGAAGAGGGGAGAAATCAATAGTTTTGAGCAAAAAGAGGGTGAGTCACTCTATGAAACTTACAAAAGGTTCAAGATCACATTAAAGGCTTGCCCAAATCATGGTTTTGATGACCATCAACAAATGCAGATCTTTTGTACTGGGTTGAGACCAAATGCTAGGATGATGCTTGACGCCTCAGCAGGTGGTTCTTTGAATTTCAAGACTGCGGAAGAAGCAAGAGAAATAATTGAAGCTATGGCTTCAAATGACTACTTGGCGGCTCATGATAGAGGAGGTACATCTAGAAGAGGTCTTCTTGACTTAGATGCTCATACTGCCGGGTTAGCTCAACAAAAGATAATCACTCAATAGTTGGAAGAACTGAAAAAGGGGATGGATGCTCTAAAGTTGAATTCTGTGCAACATCATTCTGCTCAAGTAAATGCTGTGACAAGTTTGAAGTGTGACTATTGTGAAGGTCCACATTCTAACCAGGACTGTGAACTTCCCTTAACTGTTCAAGAGAAGATATTTTTTGTCAAAAACAATCCATATTCCAACACCTACAATCCGGGGTGGAGGAGTCATCCAAATTTCTCTTGGAAGGATCAAGGGCAAAGCCAAAATTCTCCTCAAAAGAAAGCAGATTGGGAGATAGCCATTGAGAAACTAGCTACACAAACTTCTTCATTCATGGAGGAGACAAGAGCTGGTTTTAAAAATCAAGAAGCTAGCTCTAGAAATCAAGAGGCATCCATCAGAAATCTTGAGACTCAAGTGGGCCAATTGGCCAAGAAAATTGCGCAAAGACCTCCAGGCACTCTTCCTAGCGACACCGTCCCCAATCCAAAGGGTAATGAAACAGTTAATGCGGTGACCACAAGGAGTGGGAAAACGGTTGAAGATGTGACAAAGAAGAGCCTAGAAGATGTTACAGAGTCTGTTGATAAAACTTCTGTGGGTAGGGATGAATCTTCTAAGGTTCAAGAGAATTCTACTGTGCAAGATGAGCCTAAGCTTCCAAAGCCAATCATCAAGCTACCTTTCCCTCAAAGAGTGAAGAAGGAGCAAGATGAAAAGCAATTTGGTAAGTTTTTAGATGTTTTTAAAAAGTTGCAAATTAACATTCCTTTTGCAGAAGCTCTTGAACAAATGCCCACATATGCCAAATTCATGAAAGATATTATTTCAAAGAAGAGGAGGATCGTGGATGGGGAGACAGTCATGCTCACTGAGGAATGTAGTGCAATTCTGCAAAGAAAGCTCCCACAAAAACTCAAAGATCCCGGAAGTTTCTCTATTCCTTGCACTATTGGGGATAGGACTTTTGGGAAGGCGTTGTGTGATCTAGGGGCGAGTATCAGTTTAATGCCACTCTCCATTTTCAAAAAGTTGGGGATTGGTCAGATAAAGAACACCATGATGACTTTGCATCTAGCTGATCGTTCGGTGAAGCATCCATATGGTGTAGTTGAAGATGTCCTTGTGAAAATTGACAAATTCATCTTTCCGGTGGATTTTGTGGTTCTTGACATGGAAGAAGACAATGACATCCCGTTGATTTTGGGTAGACCTTTCCTAGCTACCGGTAGAGCTATAATTGATGTGGCGGATGGAACTTTGACTTTGAAAGTTCAAGATGAAGCAGTGACCTTTAATGTGCTCAAGGCTATGGAACATCCAAAGGGAAAGGAAGGGTGCTACCGAATTGAGGTTCTTGATTCCATCATTGATAAGGAATTTCAAGACCAAATTCCCTACTTACCTCTTGAAAAAGCTCTTGTGTCATCAAATGAGGAGGTTGGAGAAGTGTGTGATTCTGAGGTAAAAGAAGCCATTGCTATGTTAGATTCCTCCCCATCTTACTCTCTCCATGCACCTCCTAAGTGGGAAGAATTGAAGATTCAAGAAAAATGTGTCCAAGAGGGACTGAAGAAAGCACCTGTGGTTGAGCTCAAGCAATTACCCTCCCATTTGAAATATGTGTTCCTTGGTGAGGGGAATGTGTATCCTGCTATCATTAACTCTAACTTGAGCCAATTGCAGGAGGAGAAGCTACTTAGAATCTTAAAAGAGCACAAGGGTGCTATTGGTTGGTCCATTGAGGATTTGAAGGGAATTAGTCCTTCATTTTGCATGCATAAGATTCTCATGGAGGAAGATCATAAGCCGGTGGTGCAACCACAAAAAAGATTAAATCCGGCTATGAAAGAGGTGATAAGAAAAGAAGTTGTCAAGCTCCTTGAAGCTGGCCTTATTTATCCCATCTCAGATAGTTCTTGGGTGAGTCCCGTTCAAGTTGTTCCTAAAAAGGGCGGGACCACTGTTGTCATGAATGAAAAAAATGAGTTGATCCCTACAAGAACTGTCACGGGATGGCGAGTTTGCATTGATTACAGGAGGTTGAATACAACTACAAGGAAGGACCACTTCCCTTTGCCTTTCATTGATCAGATGCTGGAGAGGTTGGCAGGTCATGATTTTTACTGTTTCTTGGACGGGTATTCTGGGTACAAACAAATTGCTGTGGCTCCGGAAGACCAAGAGAAGACTGCCTTCACATGCCCATATGGTGTATTTGCTTACCGGAGGATGCCCTTTGGGCTTTGCAATGCTCCGGCTACTTTTCAAAGGTGCATGATGTCCATATTCTCTGATATGATTGAAAAACATATCGAGGTGTTTATGGACAATTTCTATGTCTTTGGTAACTCTTTTGATGATTGTTTGCATAATTTGTCTCTTGTGTTGGAAAGATGTAAGAAATCCAATTTGGTCTTAAATTGGGAAAAATGCCATTTTATGGTAAGAGAGGGAATTGTTTTGGGCCACCGCATCTCCCACAAGGGGATTGAGGTTGACCGTGCTAAAGTTGAAGTTATTGAAAAACTTCCCCCTCCTACCAATGAGAAAGGCATTAGAAGCTTTTTAGGCCATGCTGGGTTTTATAGGAGGTTCATAAAAGATTTTTCAAAAATTGCTAAACCTCTTACTAATCTACTTGTGAAGGACGTTCCCTTTGTGTTCAATGAGGAATGTCTAAGTGCTTTTAACACTCTGAAAGATAGATTGGTAACTGCCCCTGTTGTCACTGCTCCTGATTGGTCTTTACCTTTTGAAATTATGTGTGATGCAAGTGACATTGCTGTGGGGGCAGTCTTAGGGCAAAGAAAGGATAAGTTGTTGCATGTGATTTACTATGCTAGTCATGTCTTGAATCCTGCTCAACTTAATTATGCTACTACTGAAAAAGAACTTTTGGCTGTGGTTTATGCTTTTGATAAATTCCGTTCCTATTTATTAGGTTCGAAAGTTATTGTTTACACTGATCATGCTGCTTTGAGGTATTTGTTTGCTAAGCAGGAATCAAAGCCAAGGCTACTTAGATGGATTCTATTGCTACAAGAGTTTGATCTCGAGATTCGGGATAAGAAGGGTTCAGAAAATTCAGTGGCGGACCACCTCTCTCGCTTGGAGAAGGTGGAGGAGAATGATGAGACAAGGCCTATTCAGGACACCTTTGTTGATGAATACATCTTTTCTGTTGTTAGTGTGCCTTGGTTTGCAGACTTTGCAAATTACAAGGTGGGCGAGACAATCCCAACAAAGAAAGAGGTTTCTTCATGAAGCCAAATTCTATGTTTGGGATGAGCCATTTCTGTATAAAAGAGGAGTTGATGGTCTGTTACGTCTATGTGTGCCTGAAAAAGAGCAAGAAAACATCCTTTGGCATTGTCATGATTCGGATTATGGAGGACACTTTAGTGGAGACCGTACAGCTGCAAAAGTCCTCCAATCTGGGTTGTATTGGCCTTCATTGTTTAAAGATGCCTTTGCCTATGTGAAGAGGTGTGATCGTTGTCAAAGAATGGGAAACATTTCAAAAAGAAACGAGATGCCTCAAAATCCCGTTCTTGAAGTTGAAGTCTTTGATGTGTGGGGGATTGACTTTATGGGACCATTCCCATCCTCATACTCTAAGTTGTACATCTTGGTTGCAGTTGATTATGTGTCAAAGTGGGTGGAAGCAATAGCCACTCAAACAAATGATGCACAAGTTGTAATGGGTTTCTTGAAGAAAAATATCTTTTCACGCTTTGGTGTGCCTAGAGCTTTGATTAGCGATGAAGGGACTCATTTTTGCAACAAGAAAATGGAGACCCTTTTGAAGAAATATAATGTGCATCACCGGATAGCTACTCCCTACCACCCACAAACTAGTGGGCAAGTGGAAGTGTCTAACCGGCAAATCAAGCAAATCCTTGAGAAGACTGTGAATGCGTCAAGAAAAGATTGGTCAATAAAGCTTGATGATGCACTATGGGCATACCGGACCGCTTTTAAGACTCCAATTGGTATGTCCCCTTACCAAATTGTGTATGGCAAAGCTTGCCATTTACCTCTTGAATTGGAGCACAGAGCACTATGGGCCACAAAGTACTTGAATTTTGATTTAGCTAAAGCGGGAGAGTCTAGAATTCTTCAACTTCATGAGCTAGAAGAGTTTAGGACTTTTGCCTACGAAAATGCCAAAATCTACAAAGAAAAAACAAAAAAATGGCATGATCAGAAAATCCAAAAGAAAGAATTCCGGGAAGGACAACTTTCTCTTCTATTCAACTCAAGGTTGAGATTGTTTCCTGGAAAGTTGAAGTCTCGATGGTCGGGTCCATTTGAAATCAAAAAAGTATTCCCCTATGGTGCAATTGAATTGAAGGATCCAGGTTCGGATAGGAGTTTCAAGGTGAATGGACAACGCCTCAAGCACTACTTTGGTGGAACACTTGAGCGCTCAAAAGAGTCCGTTAACTTGATCACCATTTGAAGGACCACTCAACCGTCAAGCTAGTGACGTTAAAGAAGCGCTTTTTTGGGAGGCAACCCAATCTCTTTACCCTCATCTTAATTCCTTTATTTTATTTTATTTTAGCATTGTTTTTCTGTTTGTTATTGTTGTTTTGGTTGGTATCTGTTGGCTTTAGAAAAAGAAAATTTGCAAACTTCATTTCTGCATGAAAATGCATTAGCAGCACTAATCAGCGCTTGAGCGCTTTTAGGTGCGCTTGGAGCGCTTTTGAGTACCTGATTGTGATTTGTTTCTGTCTCATAAAGCGCTTGAGCGCTTTCTCGTGCGTTTGGAGCGCTTGTAATATCTGATAGGCGCTTTTAGAAACACAAACGAGTGCACACCTCAAACGCACACATACCCCTATCTCTCTCGCGCCGTTCTGGCGTTAGCGCACCACCACCGCGCCAAGCTCTCTCGCGTCGTTCACCACCGCACTCGTGGTGGTTCCGGTCGTCTTCTTCTTCCTGTTCTAGCACCCACGTTTCTATTCTCTCCTTCAAACGCAAGTGAGTTCCACTTTTATAACATTCAATGTTTTGAATTTTTTCTGATGGGGTTGCTTGCTCTTTGTGCATTTCATGATTTTGTTATTACTCTATGCATATTGCTGCTGTGTATGTATGATTCCCCCTCTGAAAAAAAATGGTGTTTTTCATCCCTCCATAGGAGGTTGCTTTGTTCTTCTTCATTTTGGCACACCAAGTGTTTGTAAATTTACCTAAACCGAATTTCAGTTTGCACACCAACTGTTTGTAAAAATTCCCAAACCAAGTTCAGATTTTTCTTTTCAAAAGTTGGAAGTGAAAACTGAGATTTGTGATCTTGAAGTGGATTAAACTGTTTCCATAGTTGATTGTGTTGGGTGCTATTTGTGAAGTCCCAAGACTTATGCTAATTTTGTCTTCAAAGAACATAAGTTTGGGGTGGGGTGATTTCATTTTGTTTAATGGGAAATTCTTTCACTGAATCTTGGCAGAAATTAATTGTTGTGATCAAATTATGCTCTAAGCATGGTGTGTGATTGAAAGAAAAAAAATTTTATGCTCAAAGGAATTGTTTGGATAACTTTGCTCTATGTTTTGTGTTTGGTTGAGTTTATTTGTGTTATGAGTATTCGGTGTTAACCTAGCCTAACCTTGCCCAACCTTCATTTGATTTTGTTCATCACTATGCTAACTTGTTAATGTCATTATTGTGGCATATATTGTGCTCTGTTTCTAGTCTATTTTCACAGGTGCACATGGCTCCACCAACAAAGAAGAAGAAAATCTCTCCGAATGCCGCCGCAAGTGAAAGTTCTCGTGGAACTAGCAAGTTCCGAACATCTTTCCATGAGACACGCTTTAATAAGTTGATTTCCGAAAAAAAAATTGTCTCGGAAAGGGCATTTATTTTGGAAGGTGACCAATTTGTGGCTATTCAAGAGATGATTGCAAGGAGGGGTTGGGGCAAGTTGGTATCCTTTCCTAAGCCAGTTAGTGCATTGTTGGTCAAAGAATTTTTTGCTAATGCTTGTGAGGAGAATGAAGCTGAAGAAGAAAAGGATGAAGAGGAGGAAGGTGATGATCAAAATGAAGACCAAAAATTCACCAGTTATGTTAGGTTGTTTATGATCCCAAAACTCTAAATGAGTTGTTTGGTTTGGAAAATTTCCCCCATTGTGATTTTGCTGCTAGAGAAAAAGCGGATGCAGAGACAGATTATGATGATATTATCCGCACTTTATGCATTGCTGGAACTGATTGGGTGAGCGGAAAAATTGAGAAACTTAGGAAGTTGCGCACCGTTGATCTCAATGCTGAAGCAAAAGGTTGGTCCACATTTGTGCTTCACACACTTCTTCCATGTTCAAATGTTTCTGAGGTGAATGAAAAAAGAGCAAAGCTTTTAGTCTCCATTTTGAAGGGTGAGAATATAAATGTGGGACGCCTCTTGGCTAGTCATCTTCATGAAACAGCTAAAAACAATAAGTCAAATGGCTACTTAAATCACCCTGCTCTGATTGGGTTGTTATGTGAGAGGGTGAGGGTGAAAACAAAGCAGTCTGAACCAATGGTAGATCTAGCTTGTCCTATCACCTCAGGTTGGATAAAAAGACATTCTGTGGAGGCCCCTCTATTTCCTCCACCACTGCCTGAGCCTCCAAGAGTTATCCCTGCTGCAGCCCCTCCTCCAGAAGTTCATCAAGAGCCTCTTCAAGAGCATTCAATGGAAGAGAGAGTTCATAAGATGGAAACTGTACTGAATGAGGTGATGGTGAATCAAACGGAGATGATGGAAAAACAGAATGAGTTGATGAGGAACCAGAACCGGATAATGGCGATGCTCCAAATATTGATGGAGGACCAAAATCAAAGCCAACGACCACAAGGAAGCGAAAGTGGAGTTAGAGCTGGAGCGGAGGGTTTTGGCGATCCCTCTTCATCATGAGCTTGGTGGGAGTATGTTTGAGTCATCCAGGACCTCTTGCGTTGAACCTGATGTGGATGAACTCTCTTTTTGCTATGGTTATCTTGTTTTTTTTTTCTTCCCCTTATACTTTGTTTTTAATTTCTGTTTTGCTTTCAATTAGACCATTTGCAGTATTTTGGGCACTAATGACTAATCTGTTTTGCTAGCTGTTTTGTTTGTACAGCTCACTTGAACACTCCATGCATGCTCATAATGTCACTTCTCTGGAGAAGTTTCCCCTGTTTTTATTGTATTTGCATATAGTTGTTGTCTGGGGTAGATTAGCTAAATCTTTGATGATTGTCATGATGATGGGTGTGTTGAACTTGAGTTAATTGCACTTTAAACTTCATTCTAAAAATCTTTTTCTGAACTTGATATTGAATTTGTGCATCCTTTTCTTGATCAATGAACTGAAATTCTGTGATGATTCTTCTGTTAGTGTAAGCAACTCCTTGTAACCTGAACCATGTGAATTTGGGTGTAACATATCTTTCCTCTCTAACCCAAACCTGTGAGTGTTGAGCCTAAACAGAATCTTTATTATTGAGTGCTCCATCACTTTTCAAGATTCTTCAGAACTTGACTTAATTCTTGATTGCTTTTGCATTGCATTTACACACACATACATGATTGAGGACTTTCCTTTTCTTGATAGCTAGAGCCTTAAAATGCCTACCCTTAAATATTGACCTTTGAGCAGCCCATTTGAGCCTTAAATCTTTTTTTTTCTGGTTACTAGCCTCATTACAAGCCATTAACTGAAAAACCAAGTGTCCCACTTGTTTGGAATTGAGGAATGCATTGTCATTATGGATCCTTGGCTATAAATTAAGTTTGGGGTTGTTTGAGGACAAACAATATTTCTAAGTTTGGGGTGGGTATACAAAAAGTAGGTTGTAAAGAAAAGAAGAGAAGTCAAGTCAAAGTCATGTACATGAAATTGAAAAAAAGAAAGAAAGAAAAAAAAAGTACACAAAAAAAAAAAAGAAGGACAATTTTTCCTTATTCTTTTCAAGAGGTTTGGGGTAAGTGATGATCAGATTTAGAGTGAACAAGGATAATTTTTCCTTGTGGGCAATTCTTTTGAAGAGGTTTGGTGAGTGGGGATAGGATCTAGAGTGAAGAAGCATTTCTCAATTCCAATCAAGAAAGCCTAGATTCCAAAAATTATCCACCCTAACCTAAGCCCCATTACAACCCTCATAAAGTCCTCATGATATGTGTGATATTTGTGTGTGAATGTTTGTCTTAGAATTTTGTCAAGCTTATGGTAGATGATTGCAAGTGATGTGAATTGAGTGGAAATTATACCCTGAAACAGTTGAGTGTGAGATAAACACATATAATGGAGAGAGAGAGAGAGAGAGAGAGAGAGAGAAAGTGAGGATTTGTATGTTGCATCTAGTGGATCAAAAGTTTGGGTTACTTTGAGTTACTTTCACTTGTTAGCATGAACTCAAAGAATGAGTGAATTGATCATGGATTGATTGTTGCAAATTTGGTTGATTGTTCAAAGTGTTGTGAAAGTTGAATGGAGTTCTAAGAAAGAAAAAAAATTTGGTGTGCAACTCTTCTTTTGACTAAATTAGGCTAATTGCTTGAGGACAAGCAAAACTTTAAGTTTGGGGTTGTGATAAGTCTGCATTGCATATAGTTTTGATGGTCTAAAACTAAGTGTTTTTATATTGAATTTATGAAACTACATTGATTTTGGACCACAAATTGCCACATTTGTCATAACCATGATTTTCAGGTGCAAATTGATGTTTTGGATCTTGTTGAAGCTTGAAAGAATGAGTTGAGTTGCTAAGAGCTCCACCGTGCACCCAAGGATGCGTCTGCCGAGCATTTGGAGCGCCTACTACTTCAAAGATCTACTACAAAGCGCCCAAGCGCTTCTGCATGCGTTTGGGGCGCTTCTGTATCTGTTGCTTCTGTTGCCCGTGCGCCCAAGCGCTCCTGTCATGCGCTTGGGGCGCTTTCTTATCTGGTGTTTCTGTCTGCCATGCGCCCAAGCGCTTCTGTCGTGCGCTTGGGCGCTTTTCCTCTGCGAATTGGTTTAAGTTGCGATTTTCATCCAACTTAGGGGATCTTTGGCCATATTCTTAACCTAGCTTTGGGAGAGAGGCAGGAGCGGCGACCAAGGATCATCACCCTTCATCATCATTGAAGATTCAAGGCTTGGGAACAAGATTTTGGAGCTTCAATGTGGTCACTCTATCTATTAAGTTTCCTTTTATGTTTGATTTCCTCTTCCTCTATGTCTAGCTAAATACCTTTTGGTTAGGGATGAATGAATATTGATGAAACACTATTGTAGTTGATTTTGATCTATTTAAATATTATATTCCCTCTTCCTTTGTGTATTCAATCTTTGTTCTTAATGCTTTTTATGAATTGATCATCCATAAAATGATGTATGGTTCATGTATGAGATGGGAGTTTTATGCATGAATGCTTAAGATTGAGCACCTTCAATTCTTAGTCTAGGAATAGTTTTGGAGTTGTTGTATCTTGAAAACCCTTGATTGTAATGTTTGTTTTAAATTAGAATCACCTAAGGAATTAGGGTTTTTAGTTGTTTACAAAGGATTAGTTGCCTAAGGAATTAGGAATTGATTAATGTTGTGGGTTTGATAACAAAGGTAAAGAGGGAGTAATTTTCTATAACAAATCATTTTGCAATAGTGTGGAATCAATAGGAATTCATCCCTAGCATCTTTTATCATCTAGTAATTTCAAAAGCGTTCTTCGGTTTATTTTCTAAAAATCACAAAAACATTTTACGGTTATTCTTTATATTATTATCAACACAACTAAATTCAGTCCATTGTTCAAACTAGTAACTGGAACTTTAAATTGATAAGTACGTGCAATCCTTGAGTTCGACATCCGGTTCTTACCTTTTTATTATTACTTGCGACGATTTGGTACACTTGCCAATTTCGCCATCACCAACAGATGACCAACTTTGGAATAGAGGTTGCACTGTGGTTTCTTTTTGCAGCATTTGTGGGAGTGATTCGGAGACTTCTCACCACCTTTTCCTGGCCTGCCCATTTGCCAAACACATTTGGAATTGGCTCGGAGGCATCCTAGGCCTCAACATTGACACTGCTTCCTTCCAGAGCATTTTATCATTGACTTCCCATGGTTGGAGTCCTCAATTGAATGACATCGTCTCTGCTGCTATTGTAAATATTTTTTGGGTAATTTGGTATTGCACGAACCAGGCTAGATTCGATAATCATGTGATCCCCTCACATACTGCCATCAATTTAACTATTTCTAATGTGACTTTAGCAGGCAATGCCTCTAAATCTACAATGACTTCCTCTGCTGCTGAATTTATGATTATCAAAGCTTTTAATGTCAACGGTAATTACAGAAATTCTTCAACCATCAAAGAGGTAATTTGAACCCCACCTTCTCCTTACATGATTAAGTGCAATACAGATGGTGCTGCTAAAGGGAGTCCTGGTCCAGCTGCTTGTGGTTGTATTTTTAGAGACAGGAGTGTTGTTGGCCTTGTGTGTTTTTCTGCTCCGATAGGTAACAGTTATGCCCTTCATGCCGAGCTTACTGGAGCTATGTTGGCTATTGAGACTGCGTTTGATAAAGGTTGGACGTCTTTGTGGTTAGAATGTGATTCTCAATTAGTTGTTTCGGCCTTTAAGAATTGTGATGTTGTCCCTTGGAAACTCCGCAACAGATGGAACAATTGTTTATACTTGACTAGACAGATGAATTTCGTTTGCACCCACATTTACAGAGAAGGTAATGCTTGTGCTGATAAGCTTACGGGTCATGAAACTAATTCAAGTGGCTTTACCTGGTGGAATCTCATCCCGAGCTTCATTGCGGAGGACTTTTCAGGAATAGGTTAGGCTTGCCTAACTACAGGTTTTGTTAGTTTCGTTGTCCCTCGATGGGTTGGGTTCGCCTTTTCCCTCATATTTTTGGTGTGCTGTGTAACGCCCTAAAATTTAATCAAATTATTTCGAAGTTGGATTGCCGTAGGATGATTGTAAGAATTGAAATTATGGGCGTAGTAGCTATGTTGAAAACAAGTTAGATGATAATCACGTGTTGTGGGCTAGTTAAAAATAGCATTGGGCTCCCTTCCTATGTGGATAAAGTCCCAAATAATTTAGCCCATTATGTTTATCACTTATTATAAGTGGAGAGGATTAATTTAGGGTTGGGAGAGAGAGAGAATTTCGGATTAGAGCAGCCACCAAAGAGAGAGAAAAGAAGAGAGAAAACAATTCCCGTTTTTCTCAAACCTGTCACCGTAAAATTGCGATTCCGGTTTCGTTAACCGTTGGATCGTCTTCGTTTTTGGGCAGCAGGTTCGTGAGATATAGTTCTACACTTTCACCGTTCGGATCTTCGAAAAGAGTTCTGAGGAGAGAGATATTGGCTTCACACTGAGGCTGCAGTTTGGGGGAGTCGCCGTATTCGGAGATCGAGGAACGAGGCAAGGAGGGAGTTTGCGCCACCATAGTTGAGGTAAGGGTGGGATTAACCTTGATAATGGGTTGATGATAATTATGTGTGGGTAGTCTAGGGTTTTGTTGAATTGTTCGTGTCGTTGCATATCGTGTTTTCGTTGAGATTGGTGCTTTGATGATTATTGCACGTTATTGTGATTTGTTTCGTTATTTGTTGTTGCGTGATTGTTGTATCACGATGATGGTGTTGTTATTGTTCGTGTTTTTGTTGTTGCTGTGCGTGGTTGATTGTTTTTGTCGCGTTGTCGAATTGTCGTTTTTGTTGTGGTGGTTGCGGTGTCGTTGCCGTTAGGGTTTGGTGTTTGGCAATTTTGCGATTCTGGACACAGGTTCGGTTTTTCTAAAACTGGCACTGCTTGGTTGATCCAAAATTTATGAGGTTGATTGTTTTTGAAAATAGACTTAACGCCGGTCGTTTTGGCACTGGTTTCGTTAAATTCGGAGTTGTATAGCTCGAGTTATAGGCGATACAAGTTAGGTTAAAATTCTGGAAACGATTTGGGTATAGATTCTGTATTTCGGTGACTGGGAACGTTGTATTGACCGAAAAATTTTGTGGTTTATTTTTCTGGAAAATAGACTTAATGCTTGTTAATTTGGCACTGGTTTGGTTGCGTTTAGAGTTGTGTAGCTCGAGATATGAATTCCACAAGTTAGAGTAAGATTCTGGAAACAATCTGGACACAGGGTCAGTGTTTTGGTTACCACGTTTTCAAAAGAACTCCTTTTCGAACGAATCCAATTTCTTTGAAAACTAGACAAAATTTGCCCCAGTTTATGCACGAGTTTCATGCAATTTGATTGAGTTTTGGTCACTTTGGAATTGCTTGAATTTGAAGGACAGAAACTGTCCTCTTTTGCAACTAGCCTGTGTGCTTTTCGAAAACTGTACCTATTGGACACTCTCCTTCAAAAACTGAACTTAGGGATGATAACCAGACCCATAGGGCTTTCCAACAAGTATTTATTTGTTGAAATCCGATGTCGTTTGCTATTTTAATTAATTCGCTGAAGTAGGTGCGATGTGCCTAGGCGCTGTGCGCCAGTCTTGTGCGTGGTGTGCGTGCGTTATGTCCGCGTTGTGGAGTCGTCTGGTGTTAATATTTCAGGTGCGGTGCTGGTATGCTCAGGAGAGTTTAGTGGTAGCTGTGATGCTACAACTTGGTGCTATTTTTGGTGAAATCATTTGTTTTGATTCTGGTGATATAGTATTTATTTTAAATACTTGTTATGGTGAGTTGGTGCATAATCATGGTGTCGCATTGTCATATGCATGTTTTGGTGATATAGGCTCTGCCTCTGGTGTTTATTGGTGATATGCCCGTCGTGGCTCATTTTGGTGATCGGTACCGCATGCATATGCCCACTGGAGGGGTTGCATATCATCCCATTGTCTATGAATGTTATAATTTTAATTTGGTGGTTCACTGTCAAATGGATTTTTCCTTTGGTATCTGGTGCTGTGATATGGTGTAATTGTATTGTGTTGCTGTAGTTACCTGATGCTAGCATATTTTTATCATCTGCTTATTATCTCTGTTAGACTCACCCCTTCTGCTTGGAATGTTGCTCTCATGCGGCAACGCTGCAGGTGATCGCTAGTGCTCGTGGAGGAATTGCTAGGTTTTGCTTCCTCTCTCGTTTGGGTCTGTGTCAGCTCTGATATGTAGCACCGGGGAGTCGTTAGTTATCGTTTTGAACTATTATTTTAGTTATTGGAAATTGTTTTAATTAATTTTGGAGATGTCTTTAATTGTTAATTCTGGAGATGTTTAAACTGGTTAATATTTCCGCTGCTTGGTGATTTCTTTTATATAAATTATTTTCGAGATTTTCTTTTTTTAAAAAATGGTGAAAAATGTAGCGCCCTTCGAGGTGACTCTGATAATTGTCTATTTAATTGTAATAGTAAAAGGGGGGTGTTACATGCTGCAGATGATTGTTAGCGACTCTAGTGCCGACCTGGTTGGGATGAGAGTCGTTATAGTGATGCTTTTGCACACCTTTGTAGGTTTGCTTTTATCATTTTTCAGTTATAATGACGTTTATGCTCATGGGTTTTGGTCTAGTCCTCCCATGTTTTCTGTACCTTTTCTCTTTTTTATCAATAAAATTTAGGGGGAGTACTCTTTCCTTCCTGGTGCTTATTCCCTAAGGAGGGTTTTGCATCAGAAGGTTTTAACGAGGCTCCATATCCCTTTCTTTTGTTTAAAAAAAATTATATATATATATATATATATATATATATATATATATATATTATTTAGCTATGATGCATCCCCCTTCCCGCCATAGACTTACACATTTGAATGCTATGAACATACCTTTGGGGGAACCCGCACTTAACATATTCGTTAATTAAGAGAAAATGTCAGGGCCTTGAGTTTAGGTTCATGACGCCAATCCCAAGTACATCATTCATTCTTTAGTTCATTTAGAGATGTACTTATGTATGTACCTAATAGTTATTCCCACACGTTTTTGATAAATAAAAGAGTCCTATCAATCCGAGGGTATTCATACACTTCAACAATGTCTAACACAATCAATCAAAGTCTTGATTTAATAGACAAACAATACTAATTTAGTAGAACACACCAAGGGATTGAAAGAGGCTTGCTAAACAATGTGATTTGAAGACAAACATAAAGAAAATGACCTTGGAGACAGAAAGAAACACAGCCAGTCGTGATTTTCAAACAGAAGAAAACATAGGTGGTCGTGTTTTTTCTACAACAGTCAAAAATCATTTTAATGCCTTGTTTTCAGTTTTTGTGTTTTGTCCTTCAATCACATTGTGCTCAAACCTTTCCCAATCCGAAATACATCAACATAATAGAGATAAACTATCATTTTATGTATAATTAGAAGTGATTTAAGTCATCAAACATCAATTTCATAATCCTTGAAACTATGAACAGGTGATGGTAGTTTAAAAACTTGTTTATTCTCAACATGAACACATGCAAGTTCAGCAACCAACCCAGTTCAAGATAAACATGCATCCATCTAATTGAGACACTAGCACCCTAAAATTCGAATTCACCATTTAAAATCAAAGAAATGGGATGAAGGACTCACATTGTTCAGCTGAAATTTCACAACAAACAAAATATTGATTTCCTAGACACAACCTCAACCTCTTAGAAATTGACCCACTAGCTCCAGCCCCTAGACCCTCTCCTTGAACTCTTGAGTCTACAATGTGGTTGCTGAAACCAACATGCAAAACCTCAATCAAGTTTCCAGCTTCTCAAAAGTGGCATGCAAGCTGAATTTCACCACATTCTAAAATGTATTGTAAGTAGACAAATTTTGGGGGTGGAGAAGATGGGACTGTTTTCGAAAGTGAGAGGGAAAGGAAGTGAGTTGATGATGAAATATTGTTGAATGGACAAGGTTTCAATGAAAGGAATGAGATGAAGATGAAAAATCTTCCATAGCTCTGCTCACCCTCTTCACTCCCTCAAGCTCTCTCTCCCTCTTCTCTTCCCAAGTGTGTTGGTTT
This sequence comes from Astragalus glycyphyllos, assembly GCA_963573325.1. Classification (NCBI taxonomy): domain Eukaryota; kingdom Viridiplantae; phylum Streptophyta; class Magnoliopsida; order Fabales; family Fabaceae; genus Astragalus; species Astragalus glycyphyllos. Next base: position 77,275,120 of record OY754307.1, read on the forward strand.
TTCCTAAAATTCTGAAACTTGAGAGTGTGTGTGTGTTATTGTGTTCACCTCCTTTGGGGCTTTTATAGGGAAGTTTAAGTGAAAGGTAGTTTAGTCATTTGAGGTAGCTGAATTCGGACAAATTGAATGTGGTTTAGCATTCTAATGAAGCTCACTATGCTCACTCAATAATTCTCACTTCTAAACTAATGCTCCTAAAATTAATTGCTACAATCATGCACTCAATAAAAATTATTTCTCAAAAACACTTTAAATCAATCTAGCACACACAAGAATTAAATCACTTATTAAATAAAGTAATTAGAAAATCACTTTGGGTGTTACCTATACTATTAATTTATCTAACTAAAGATGTCGAAATTATCTTTAGAATTAATTTGTAACATAGTTACGTTATTGAGTTCATATAATTAACATGAAACAATTATTGGATCCACAAACTTAATAGAATAAAAGGCCTGAGAAATTTTTCCTAAAATCTTGAAAAGAACTATAATCTAACATGAAAGATAAAAACAACTAAAGAAGATATAATTAGACTACTTAAAATTAAAGAGGTTGGTGGCCTCATTCCCCATCCCATGGACAATATAACTATTTATCATGGAAGTCCAAATAGTTAAATTTTTATCTGTCACCATTTTGAAATAATTAGAATACATCTCTTGCTTTCTTGATTCAACCACATTTAGAGTACTTGTCTATGAGAGACGTTTAGATTTGATGGTTAAATTCCAATCCACTTTGAAAAATGTATTCTTTAGTCTTCTAGTCAATGCTGAGTGATCCCAAATTAGCACAAGCCGATAAAATAGTTACAAAGGTTGCTTCATTTGGTCTCTTATTGGTTGTTAACATCATCCTATATATATTCCACTGGATGACCTGAATGGACATATCGTGCTCTAGTTCTATTTCTCGCATGCGTGAGTTTTATTTTTTCTTTCGCACTTGTAGCCTGTGCATGTGTTGACCTAAGTTTACTGGGTCTCTATGTTTCTTTGATGTTTTGAGCCTTTGTTCCACATGTGTTGTGTGTATTTACTAGATTGGCCTTCAGCCCATTAGAGTCATAAAACAAATGGTAATATTGGTTATATGGGATAGTGAGGGGGAAGAAAAATCAAAATGGGAATAACTAAAATTGTGGGGGTATATGGGATAGTGAGGGGGTAGAAAAATCAAAACCCAACTTGAAATGAGCCATAACACTTTACAGAACAAACTAGCCCATATTGAATTAGAGAGCCAAATCCATGAATTTCTCAATCTATTAAAAGTTAGGGTTTTTTTTTTATACCCCCACCACCTCCCTCCATACCCCCACATAACTACTTTATCCCCAAAATACCCCTCCCATAATCTCCCAAAAATTCACTTTTCAGTTATTATATCCTGGGCCCCACAAAATCTCTAATCGGATTTACCACTATGGAAGGTAAATCCGATTAGCAATAAATACGCAGTTAATACGCCACTCAACAGTCAAATCGTATTTACTTATAAATAGATAAATACGATTTGACATTTTAAAATACCCCAAAAAAGGAAATTTAGTCAGCACGTATTTACCTAAATACGAGTGAAAATCGTATTTACGTAACCAGTACGTAAATACGATAGTTCAATTTTAGCCATCGTATTTACACGGAGGTGGGGGTGTATACGATTGGAAATCGTATTTACGTCTGGGGCACGTAAATACGATTTGTATTTTTTTTCCTAATTGTTATTTTTTGTTCTATTTTCGAAACAGATATCGATCCGCAGTCAGAGTCGCAGCTCGTTCCTGTCGTTGTAGATACTACAGAGTCATTCAGTACGGAGCAGGTATAATGTTTGAGTACTAAATTTTTTATTAATTTTGCTAGACATGTATTATTTTAACAATGTAACAATTTTTTATTTTGTAGATATTTTATACACGGAATGATGTTGTTGAGTGGGCGAAAGCCGTTCGGAGACATATCGGTGTAGTTGTTATTATTGTCAGATTTGACTCAGGTGGAGGTAAAAGGGGGACTCGAGATAAAATTATTTTTGGCTGTGACAAGCTGTTAGCCTGTAATTTCGACAGGCTTCATTAAAGATGGTCAACATGGCCTGACTTATATTTCGACGAAGACCAAATTATTTCGACAAAGAAAATGGTCATACGCAAGGTAAACTCAACAAGCTTACGGGGAAGCAAAAGCAAGAGAGAGGAAAATGGACACAAGCTTTCGACAGACAGAAAACAGAGCAGTTATACGCTGAAGGCTAGCAGTTGGTCGAAGCATGACAGAGCGGTTCTGGTCGAAAGTAGGAGTAGCAGTTACTTATTTTCAAATTTCTAGGCAGTTACTTAGTCAGTTTTCCCCCCTCTTTTCCTTTGTATAAATAACTGTTTCTGAGAAGAAACAGGGGTCGCGAATCACAATACACACCCGATTCCTGAAACTCTAACTTCCAAGCCAGAGCGAAAAACGAGTGGAAGAATCGCTGTACGTGATCGTGTACCATTTTTATGATTCAGTGCAATTTGTCTTTTCTTTTCTTTACAATTCCTGCACCATTTACTGCTTCTTTTCTTTTCAATTCTGTTAATCATTTGCAAATCGTCCCCTTTTCTACGTTTTCTTCAACAAAAACCATGAGCAATTCAAAGGCAATTGCTTTGAGATTTTTCTAGTTTGATCTCACAAACCTTCTAATAAAACTAGTGATTGTTTGCTAAAAACACCAGCAAACAAATTGGCACGCCCAGTGTGACTTTGCCTTTGATTTTGTTCATTCTCGTACTCTCTTATTTGTATTCGCTGTTGTATGCACTTAAGAAGTGGTAAAATGGTTCGTTCTGGTACGAATGATGCATCTAGTTCCAACCCTGTGGTTTCACAAGGGCAAGGGACAACAATGGATTCTGCAAGCATTAGCGCAGGACCATCATCGTCGATAACCGTTCCTTCATTATCAATGACTAATGTTGGTTCAACGCAGTCAGAAATGGCATCTCTGCCTATGTCTTTGCCGTTAAGTGCAGGGCTTCATAGCCCTTACATGGCAATGGGAAACGGTTTAGACCCACGTTTGAATAACGTGCATCTACCCCCATTTCCTCTGGGAATGTATGGCATGCCTACTGGAATGCCACATATTTCGACCTTTTCTCCTACACATGTCTCTTCTGAGAGCGTATTTGGTCGAAATCCCCCAGCATTAACCAATACGTCTTTGTTGGCCTTAAGACAGCAAGTAGACGAGAGTAATCACGATATGGTTAATATGCTTACCCAAAAAATTGGTACAGTTTTCAATCCATTGATTCAAAATACCAATAACAGTTACCAAATGTTGGCAAATCAGATGAATAGGATTGCAGACTTTTTTGGGGTTCCAGCGGTTAATAATAGGCACGTTCCTATTATTGCTGGTAATGCGTTGCCAGTTAACCCCCAAGAAGCAGTTGCAGTCGAAGCGTCGACAGTTGTAGGCGAACTACAAGGGGCAGTAAACCACGTCCCTGAAGTAGTTTTGGTAAATAGACACCAGAACGCTGATGAAGTTGTTCGACAAGTGCAACAACACAATGTTGGCGCAGAAAACAATATAGCTACTTTAGTCGAAACCATTTTGGCACAAAATGGCCTTAACATAGGTTTACAAAGGCCTAACTTCGTATCACCATTATGTGAAAACGTATTACAAACTGAGTTACCAAGGGGATGGAAAGTTCCCAAGTTTACTAAGTTTGGTGGTGATACAAATGAGTCCACAGTCGAACACATTGCTTGTTTCTTGACTGAGGCTGGGGACTTAGCACAAAATGAGAATTTGAAGATGAAATACTTTCCAAATTCTCTAACTAAAAATGCTTTTACTTGGTTCACGACCTTACCCCCTGGTTCTATGTTCACATGGGGACAATTAGAAAAGGCATTCCATGCACAGTTTTACATGGGCCAGTCGAAAATTAGTCTTAAAGAATTGGCTAGTGTTCGGCGCAAAATGCCTGAAACTATTGATGATTACTTAAACAGATTTAGGCTGTTGAAATCTCGTTGCTTCACACAAGTCCCTGAACATGAGCTCGTCGAAATGGCTGCTGGTGGCCTTGATTACTCAATTAGAAAGAAATTAGACACATCTCATTTGCGAGATATGGCTCATTTGGCTGATAGAGTTCGACAAGTTGAAAGGCTTAGAGAGGAAAAATCTAGATCGAATAAGTATCATAAAAAAGAAAAAGTGGCATATGTCGAAGAAGAATTTGACGTTACATATAGTAATGTCGAAGAAGAGGAGATAGACGTGGCTGAACTTAAGCCTGGTCCTCCTTATACCTGTAAATTATTAAGGCCTGCGAATGGGAATAACCCTGTAGAGCCTAAGAATGATAGATTTATGCCTAAGACTTATACTTTTGATGTTACTAAATGTGATGAAATTTTTGATCTTTTAGTAACTGATGGTCAAATATTAGTGCCTAAAGACCTTAAAATACCAACTCTTGACCAAAGAAAGAAAAAGGGTTATTGTAAGTTCCATAATTTTTTGGGACATAACACTGACCGTTGTGTGCTCTTCAGGGATATTGTGCAAAAAGCAGTTGACGAAGGAAGACTCAAATTTGCTGATAAGAAAATGAAAGCTCCTATGCAGATTGATGTTGATCCGTTGCCTAAGGCTGAAGCTATGTATTCTGAACCTGTCGAAGCTGATGTAGGCATGGTGGATGCTCAAATGGCAGACCCTCCTAAGTGTGTCAAGACTGCCACCGAAAAATTAAAAGGTTTTATGTATGCTGAAGGTAAGAAACAGGAAGTGACCCTAAAAGAATATGATGGGAAGATACACGCTGTGTATCCAAAGGCTGAGGAAGAATTGATAGATTTCCTCAATCGGTGTAAGTGGAATAACTCTGAAGTTATGCTTTGCCCAAGGTGCAGTGCTGTCTTCTATAAAGAAGCAGCTAAAGCTGTCGAAGGTTATCAGGATCAACAACAACGCAAAAGAAAATGGCTTGATAACAGGCCAAAATTTGACTTTGCAAAAGGAAATCTTCCTAGCTATGAGGCTAATGTGTCAGCAAAGCCTTCAACAAGTAAACGACAATTTGCTAAGGAGAAGTCCTCAGCAAAAGGGTATTTGAAGCTGTCAACAGGTAAATCCTTTGTCCCAAGTGCTAGTGCTCCTGTCGAAGAGTGGGTGCCCAATAATCAACGTGCTAAAGCTGTCAAGCCAGGTTCTGATGCTATTAAGTTTAATTATAAGAATAACTATAAGGGTAAGAACCCATGACTAGAACACAGTGGCGTCGTTACCAAAGACAACAGAAGAAGAAGGCACACTTTGACATTAACCAGGTTCCAAGTCATTTGGCTAATAATCAAGCTCCACGCAGCATGATAGTGGCGAAGAGTGAGGTTCACAAAGCTGAAGTTGCCACAAAGAGGAATGCTGTTGTTGCTAGTCATGTGTGTGCAGCGAATAAGGCCAAAGGCAAGGCTGTGGTAACAGAAAAGCCAAGAAGGCCTGCTCTTGAAAGAATATTTCCTCCATTGTCAACAGTGAAAGAAAGAAATGCTGATTTCGACATGGATGAAGACATGGAGTCTGATTTTAATGATTCTGAAGATGATTTCGACGTTGTTTGCAATGTGGTATCAATACTGCCTCTTGAGTACGATGTTATCACAGTACCAAATGACGTTGAAGAAGATTTTACAGAGGATATGGCTCATCATAAGCCAATGTGTTACTATGTGATGAACAATGGTTGTGTCGAAGACCAAATGGCTACCTTCGAGAAGCCAGATATGAGTATGCAAAACCACTTGAAACCCCTGTATGTCCAAGCCAAAGTCAATGGTGTTGGAATTAACAAAGTGTTAGTGGATGGTGGAGCTGCAGTGAATTTGATGCCACATGGTCTTTTGAAGAAGATTGGTAAGTTCGATACTGACCTCAGGCCACATAATATTGTCTTAAGCAACTATGAAGGCAAAACTGGCCATTCTTTGGGGGCCATTGAGGTGGACTTAATCGTTGGTTCCATAAAGAGGACTACATTGTTTTTAGTGATAGCCTCTAAAGCGAATTTTAATTTACTCCTTGGTAGAGAGTGGATCCATGGAGTTGGTGCTGTCCCTTCAACTTTGCATCAACGTTTAGTAATGTGGAAGGAAGATGGTTTGGTAGAGTATGTTGAAGCCGATCAGAGCTACTTCCGTGCTGATGTGAACCAAGTTACCAAGGAAAACTTTGAGAAACAAATGGCGAAGATTGCGCCATGTTCATCTTCTAATGAGGCATATGTTCCTGCGGATAATGTTTTTGCCTCAGTTCATCTTGACCCAAATTATGGTTTTGTTTGGGAAAGAGAAATAATGGGAGATGATAGTGTCTATCCTGATGGTGTTTTTCGACCAACGGGGTGGAACACTGGTTCTTGAAAGTGTTCTTATGTCAGTGCCCAATGCATGGGACAAGATTACGGCTTATATGGCCGAAAACAAGTTTAAAGCGGCTATGGAGGCCGAAATTATTCAACAAACAATGGCTGTTGAAGCCAGTGAGTTACATGAAGAAAATGGCATAGTCATAGATGAAAGACTTGACTGTATCTATGATAATGATCCATTAGGTTTTGAAAAGGATCCTAGAGATTTGACAAAGCATATGCAAGCTCAAGACCCGTTAGAAGAAGTTGATTTGGGAAATGGCTCAATAAAAAGGCCAACTTATATTAGTGCAAATATTGATATTTCTCTAAAAACCCAAGTCATTACATTGCTAAGGGAGTTCAAAGACTGCTTTGCTTGGGATTACGACGAAATGCCTGGGTTAAGTCGAGAAGTAGTGGAAATGCAATTACCAATTCGACCAGGGAAGAAACCAGTGAAGCAAGTGCCAAGAAGATTTGCTCCTCAAGTGTTGGCTAAGATCAAAGAGGAAATCGAAAGGCTATTCAGAAACAAATTCATCAGAACTGCCAGGTATGTCGAATGGTTAGCCAATATAGTTCCTGTAATAAAGAAAAATGGGACTCTTAGAGTTTGCATAGATTTTAGGGATTTAAATAATGCATCTCCCAAGGATGAATACGCAATGCCTGTGGCAGAAATGCTAATAGATTCAGCAGCAGGATTTGATTATCTTAGTATGCTCGATGGTTATTCTGGGTATAATCAAATCTTCATTGCTGAAGAGGATGTGTCGAAAACTGCTTTTAGATGTCCAGGGGCATTGGGTGTTTATGAATGGGTAGTAATGCCCTTTGGCTTAAAGAATGCTGGTGCTACATATCAGAGGGCCATGAATTCTATGTTTCATGATTTTATTGATGATTTTATGCAAGTATACATAGATGATGTGGTGGTTAAATCTTCCTCAGAAAGTGGTCATTTAGACCATCTTCGCCGTTCTTTTGAAAGAATGAGGAAATATGGATTGAAATTTAATCCATTAAAATGTGCCTTTTGTGTGCGTGCAGGTGATTTCTTGGGTTTTATAGTGCACAAAAAAGGCATTGAAATCAATCAAAATAAGACTAAGGCAATTATGGAAACGAAGGCCCCTTCGACCAAAAAAGAGCTTCAGTCGTTGCTGGGGAAAATCAATTTCCTTCGAAGATTTATATCAAATTTAAGTGGCAAAACACAAGTTTTTTCGCCATTGTTAAGACTAAAGAAGGAAGAAGAATTCAAATGGGAACCAATGCATCAAGCAGCCTTTGATGAAATCAAGTCTTATTTGACCAAACCACCAATTTTGTTGCCTGTTATTAAACACAAAGTGCTCAAATTGTATATAGCAGCTTCTGATAGAACAATAGGTAGCATGTTAGCTCAAGAGGATGATAGTGGTGTCGAAAGAGCCATTTATTACCTCAGTAGGGTCTTAAATGATGCCGAAACGAGGTACACTCCTATAGAGAAGTTGTGCCTTTGTTTTCAATTTCTCGTGTACAAAGTTAAAGCAATATATAAAACCAGCTGATGTTTCTGTTTATTCGCATTTTGATGTTATTAAGCATATGCTGTCGAAACCAATAATGCATAGCTGAATTGGTAAATGGGCTTTGGCTTTGTCAGAATACAACTTAACTTATCAACCTCTAAAATCAATTAAAGGACAAGTGGTTGCTGATTTCATAGTAGACCATTCTGTTGTCGAAGAAACATTAAGTTTTGTAGACGTATATCCTTGGAGGTTGTACTTTGATGGTTCAAGCCATAAACATGGAGTTGGGATTGGTATTTTAATAATATCTCCTACTAACATTCCAACGAAGTATAAGTTTAAAATTCGAGATGTTTGCTCCAATAATGAAGCTGAATATGAGGCTTTAATAGTAGGCCTTGAAATTTTACTTGAGCTGGGGGCAAGTCATGTCGAAATAAAAGGTGACTCTGAGTTGGTTGTCAAACAATTGACAAGAGAGTACAAATGCATTAAAGAGCACCTTATCAGATACTTTGTTGTTGCCAATGCTTTGTTAAAAAGATTTGAGTCTGTTCACTTAGAACATTTACCACGAATTGATAATCAAGTGGCAAATGAATTGGCACAAATTGCTTCAGGCTATAAAGTTTCAAAACAAAGCCTGGAAGAGTTAATCGAAATAAAAGATAAAATCATTTCTAATGACTATTCTTCGTCACTATTGTCAACACCAAAAGTTGGGGGCGCAACAAACGCAAACGAGGAACTAGTCGTTGTCGGAAAACGTCAATTGTTTGGTGATTTTGACTTAGCAGAAATTTTTGCTCTTGACAATATGACCAATAATGATTGGCGAAGGCCTATTGCGGAATATTTGCAAAATCCCACAAGAAATACCAATAAAAAGGTAAAATACAGAGCTTTGAGCTATGTGATAATTGGAAACGAATTGTTTAAAAAGACTCCTGAAGGAGTACTATTAAAATGTCTTAGTGAAAATGAGGCATATTTAGCAGTCTCTGATACACATAGTGGAGCATGTGGTTCACACCAAGTAGGCCACAAAATGAAGTGGTTATTATTTCGACAAGGAATGTATTGGCCAACTATGCTGAAAGATTGCATAGAATTTGCTAAGGGGTGCCAAGAGTGTCAAAAGCATGCTGGGATACAACATGTACCTGCAAATGAATTGCATGCCATAGTCAAACCTTGGCCATTTAGAGGTTGGGCTCTAGATGTGATTGGAGAGATAAAGCCAACTTCGTCGAAGGGCCATAGATATATCCTTGTGGGAATTGATTACTTCACCAAATGGGTTGAAGCTATACCTTTAGCCAATGTTGATCAAGAAGCAGTGATAAGGTTTATTCAAAATCATATCATTTACAGATTTGGAATTCCAGAAACCATTACTACAGATCAGGGATCAGTTTTCACTGGTAAAAAAAAAATGGTAGAATTTGCTTCTGAAATTGGTTTTAAGTTATTAACTTCGACACCATATTATGCGCAAGCCAATGGTCAAGTAGAAGCTGCCAATAAAGTTATTATTAATTTAATTAAAAAGCATGTTGGGCAGAAACCCAAAAATTGGCATAATACCCTTGATCAAGCATTATGGGCTTGTCGAAATTCACCCAAAGAATCTATCAACACTACTCCTTATAGGCTAACATTTGGACACGATGCAGTGTTGCCTGTTGAAATTTGTCTACAATCAACAAGAATTCAAAGACAGTGGGAGATTCCCTCTGATTATTATTGGAATATGATGCTTGATGAATTGGTTGATTTAGACGAAGAAATGTTATTAGCTTTAGATATGCTTATTCGACAGAAAGAGAGGGTAGCTAAAACTTATAACAAAAAGGTTAAATCTAAAACCTTTGATTCAGGTGATCTAGTGTGGAAGGTCCTATTGCCTACGGATAAAAAAGATAGAGTCTTTGGTAAGTGGTCCCCTAGTTGGGAAGGACCATTTAAAATTTTACAAGTTTATTCAAACGGCGCATATGAGGTCGAAGAGATTGGCGCTGATGAAAGAATTTTGCGTATAAATGGCAAATACTTGAAAAAGTATAAGCCAACGTTGCACGAAGTTAAAATAACGCTGGAATAAATATAAAGAAAGCGTAAAAACATGGCATTTAAGTTGCCAAAACATTGCCGAATTTACAGGCTGTTCAAGCCCAAGGTTTGAATATGGAAACAACACTTAACAGTGGTGACATCAGGTAAACAGCTATTTTACTCAAGTGCAAAATTATTTCGATGGTGAATTCAAAAATGTCTTTCTCTTCTTCCTCCTCATGTTCAGTCGAAAAAGACATTTTTGGGGGGCAATTTGTTAGCCTGTAATTTCGACAGGCTTCATTAAAGATGGTCAACATGGCCTGACTTATATTTCGACGAAGACCAAATTATTTCGACAAAGAAAATGGTCATACGCAAGGTAAACTCAACAAGCTTACGGGGAAGCAAAAGCAAGAGAGAGGAAAATGGACACAAGCTTTCGACAGACAGAAAACAGAGCAGTTATACGCTGAAGGCTAGCAGTTGGTCGAAGCATGACAGAGCGGTTCTGGTCGAAAGTAGGAGTAGCAGTTACTTATTTTCAAATTTCTAGGCAGTTACTTAGTCAGTTTTTCCCCCTCTTTTCCTTTGTATAAATAACTGTTTCTGAGAAGAAACAGGGGTCGCGAATCACAATACACACCCGATTCCTGAAACTCTAACTTCCAAGCCAGAGCGAAAAACGAGTGGAAGAATCGCTGTACGTGATCGTGTACCATTTTTATGATTCAGTGCAATTTGTCTTTTCTTTTCTTTACAATTCCTGCACCATTTACTGCTTCTTTTCTTTTCAATTCTGTTAATCATTTGCAAATCGTCCCCTTTTCTACGTTTTCTTCAACAAAAACCATGAGCAATTCAAAGGCAATTGCTTTGAGATTTTTCTAGTTTGATCTCACAAACCTTCTAATAAAACTAGTGATTGTTTGCTAAAAACACCAGCAAACACAAGCAAGGGGATTTTTGTAATAATTCTAGAGTTATCGGATCGAAGAGAAGAAGGTGTTTGTTCAAGTTGAGAGCTGTTCGTACCATACGTGATGGGGGTTGGCGTGTGTCGGTTAGGTGTGGTCTACACACACATCAGTTATTGACCACCCCAGTCGGGTCCACAGCTTTTGGGCGTTTGACTAAGCCACAGAAGGCTATTATTGATAAGCATACTGCTTTGAAAGTTGCCCCGAAGGACAGTCTGATTGCTTTGAAGAAAAATTTTCCGGGGAACGTCACTTCTCTTCCACAAATATATAGGCAGCATTACGCCTATCGGTCTTCTAGGAGGGGTCCTAGAACGGACATTCAAGAGTTGCTACGATTAATTGAATCTGAAAATTATTTATGTTGGAGCAGGAAGCTTGGGGATTCTGACGTGGTATCGGACATCATGTGGGCGCATCCCACTTCTATAAAATTATTTCGGTTGTTTCCCAAAGTTCTCATTCTCGACACAACCTACAAGACGAATAAATACAATCTACCTTTATTAGAGATTGTCGGGGTGACGTCTACAGAATTAACTTTTTCAGTTGCTTTTGCCTACATTGCACATGAGCTAGGAAATCATTTTACTTGGGCATTACAGCAGCTAAAAGATTTATTCGACTTGCATGGGCTTCAACCACAAGTATTCTTGACAGATCAAGATCTTGGTCTAATGTTGGGTATTATTAGCGTGTTTCCTTCTTCTACGAATTTGTTGTGTTCTTGGCATGTCACAAAAAATGTCAAGGCAAAAATTAAAGAGATGGTGCATGCGGATAGGCAAGCGGAGGTTCTCTCTCTTTGGCACAATGTTATTGACTCAGCTGACGAGTCAGAGTACTCATCTCGATTGAAGATTTTGAGGACTCGTGCGTTGATCTTCCCGCTCTTATTAAATATGTGCGCGATACTTAGTTGAAACCGCATAAGGAGAAATTTATCTTGGCATGGACTAATCATATCCCACACTTTGGGAATCAGACCACGAACAGGTATTTTAGTCGTTGATTAAATTTTTTTAACACGTGTTTACTATTTTAGTCGTTGATTAATTTTTTTTAACACGTGTTTACTATTTTAGTCGTTGATTAAAATTTTTAACACGTGTTTACTATTTTAGTCGTTAATTACATTTTCTTAACACGTGTTTACTATTTTAGTCATTGATTAAAATTTTTTAACATGTGTTTACTATTTTTTTCATTGATTACATTTTTTTAACATGTGTTTACTATTTTAGTCGTTGATTACATTTTTTTAACACGTGTTTACTATTTTTTTCATATATTTATTTTTGTAATTATTTAAGAGTCGAGTCAGCCCACTGGACATTGAAGCGACATTTGGGGACTTCTGGAGGAGATTTATCAAAATGTTTTCATTCGGTGCATGGGATGCTTAGTCTTCATTTTGAAAAAGTGATCCGGTCTTTCCAACGGAGCATAAACCGTATTGAAGTTGCACACAATACTCCATTTTAAAAAAAACTTCGCGGTCTTGTGTCTCTAAATGCTTTGGATCATATTGTTAAAGAGTTTTCAAAAACTACATCCGGAGTTGGTTATGATAAAGGCCGTTGTGGTTGCGTTCTTCGAAAGACACATCTTCTTCCATGTGCTTGTGAGCTAGGTGTCTTTCATTCCGGTTCTTCTATTCCATTGGACGTTGTCGACGACCATTGGAAACAGCTGAATTTGGATTCTGTTGATGATAAATTTTCCCAAGACCAATGTGATGCATGTGATATTTCATACCAAATGGAGATGATCTGGGCAAGATTTAATCGAATGACGGAGGAAGAGAAATTTGTCTTCAAGAAGCAACTTAATGAGCTTGCATTTCCTACTACTTCTTCTATGGTTCCACCAGCATTCAAAGTTAAAACTAAAGGTGCACGAAAGAAGAAAAAGAAGAAATTATTTGATGTCAAGCGCGATCCTTCCGGTTGGGAACATGTTGATGAAAAGTTGAAGATGACACAAGAATTCGGGAATTCCAAAAAATCTTCTAAGTCGACAAAAGGGCCTTCTCCTAATGTCTCAAGGCAGTCTCCAAAATTAAAGGTATCTTAGAGTTCATACAGGAAACTAACACAGCAGGGGGAGACAAAACTTCATTTACCGTGGGTTCCTCAACACCTACACTCTTATGTTCAGAATATTATTGATCTTGAGCCCGATGGTAATTGTGGGTTTAGGGCAAATGCTGTTGGTCACGGTCTTGGTGAGGATAGTTGGCCTTTAATTAGGCAAGAATTAATTCAAGAAACAAAAGAAAGAGACCAACTCTATACTGACATATTTGGGGAGCACAGACTAGCAGAGAGAAGCATTATCCATTGAAGACTACGGTGTTCAGCCTCCGGCAAAGTGGTTGAATTTGCCTGAGATGGGGTACTTTATAGCAACCAGGTGTAATGTGGCCCTAGTTCAGTTATCTTTGGGGATGAATTTTACTTATCTACCTTTGAGAGGTGCTTATTCTTCTTCTAAGGCTCGTAGTATCATATCTATTCTGCACGTGAGGGGTAACCATTGGGTGCATGTTTCTCTTTCTCCTGCTTGCCCTTTGCCTCCGATTGCTCATTTATGGAAGCATAATGTATCCCCAGAGGCCCTTACATGGTTGGATCCGTATACAGGCCGCTTCGCCTTATGGCATTCCCTTGCTCCAGTCTTGCCCCCACCCACTGATGCGCCCACCGTGGTAAATTTATCGGATGATTCTGATGGTTGACTGACTGCCTGACATATTTCTTGTATTTATTTTTGTACCATTTTTTTGTAATTATTTATCCATATTTTTGTGTATATGTGTGTGTGTGTGTATATATTTAAATAGTCTGAACATTATCCTGTGAAAATAAAGGCAAATTTAAAGTAAATAAAAAAGGAGTTTCAAATAAAAAATAGATAAATATTAAAATCTAAAAATGTAAAAGTGTCATTTAAAAAAATCTGAGCATTTATCCTGTGAGTTTTATATCAATGTAGTGTTTTTTATATATCAGTGCAGCTATATATCTCGTGTTTTAATATATATCACAGTAGTTTTACTATCTACTATATATCAATGTAGTGTTTTTGATATATCAGTGTAATTATCCTGTGTTTTTTTATCTATCAGTGCAGTCATCTCATAGTTTCAATTGATTATTTGAGTTGATTAGTAGATTATAGTAGATAGTAAAAGATAGATAGTAGACTATCAATAAGAAATATTTATCCCATGTTTTAAATTTAATCAGTTTAAGTAGTCATTAAACCTTCTTGTTTTTTAGATAGTAAGTTTATAGTAGTCTTTAAAAATTATAATTATCAATAGCAAATATTAATCCCGTGTTTTTCTTTGTATCACGGTAATTATCCCGTATTTTTTTATATAGCAGTGCAGTTATCTCATAGTTTCAATTGATTATTTGAGTTGATTAGTAGATTATAGTAGATAGTAAAAGATAGATAGTAGATTATCAATAAGAAATATGTATATGTTTTAAATATTAATCAGATTAAATAGTCATTAAACCTTCTTGTTTTTTTAGATAGTAGGTTTATAGTAGTATTCAAAAATTATATTTATCAATGACAAATATTAATCATGTGTTTTATTTATGTATCACTGCAGTTATCCCGTGTTTTTTATATATCAGTGTAGGTATCCCGTAGTTTCAATTGATTATTTTAGTTGATTAGTAGACTATAGTAGATAGTAGATTATCAACAAAAAATATGTATCCCTTGTTTTAAATAATAATCAGTTTAAATAGTCATTAAATCTTCTTGTTTTTTTAGATAGTAGGTTTATAGTAGTCTTCAAAAATTATAATTATCAATAACAAATGTTAATCCTGTGTTTTATTTATGTATCACTGCCGTTATCCCGTGTTTTTTTATATATCAGTGTCGTTATCCCATAGTTTCAATTGAATATTTTAGTTGATTAGTAGACTATAGTAGATAGTAAAAGTTAGATAGTAGATTTTCAATAAGAAATATTTTTTTAAATATTAATTTGTAGTTTAAATAGTCATTAAGTCTTCTTGTTTTTTAGATAGTAGGTTTGTAGTAGTAGTCTTCAAAAAAAATTAATTATCATTGACAAATATTTATGTCGTGTTTTTTTTATATATCAGTACAATTATCCCTGTATTTTTTATATATCATTGCAGTTATCTTGTCGTTTCAATTGATTATTTTAGTTGATTAATAGATTATAGTAGATAGTAAAAAATAGATAGTAGATTATCAATAAGAGGTGTTAATAGATTATCAATAAGAGTGTAAACAGAAGAGTGAAAACAGATTTCGGAGAGAAAATTAAAATTTTAACGAGACAATTTTTTCTAAAAAGGTGATAGTTTTATTTAGTGTGACTAATTTACATTTTTATAGCTAATTTGTATAAGTTTAGAAATTTAGTTAAAAAAACTAAAGTGAGAAATGATAGGATAAAGAGAATAATTGTTTATGGGGAAAATAAAAGTAAAGTAAAAAAAAAGGAAGAAAGAGAGTGTAAGAAAAAAGTGAAAAGGAGGAAAGAGAAAGTAAGAATAAAGAGAAAAAAAGGAAGAAAGAGAGTGTAAGAAAAAAGTGAAAATGAGGAAAGAGAGTGTAAGAAGAAAGATAAAAAAGAATAAAAAAGAATAATTGATTAAATGTAAGTTACTATGTTACCCTCATTTTTGACACTTGTCATGTTTCTCAAATGAGCCAATAAGTAATTTCATTGGAGGTTAATTGGTATAAATCTATAGTAGATAAATCTATAGTAGATAGTAGATTTTCTGAAAAAAATAAATAAATTACACTTCTCTGAATAGTGAAAAGTGAATAGGGTAAAATGAGATAAATAAAATTTTGTGAGAGGTATGGGTCCTACAACCCCCACTTACTCACTAAACACCCTCAACCTTTAAATATTCCAAAAATACTCTCACGTGAAACGCGCTCTCAAACTCCCCCACACTGTATTTTGGCTTGGGAAGGTACTATAGTACCAAACCGGTATGGTATTATAGTACCAAACTGGTATGGTAAAGTATCGTACTATTGTAAACTCACTTACATGTAGTAGATATCCTGAGAATGTTAAGCTAAAGAAAGCAATTTTGGTGATAGAAAGTGCATCAAAAGGGCTGCTCATGATGCCCAACTAACAAAAGAATTCATACACAAGGTACTATATTGTATATGTTACTATTAACACCTATTATGTATTTTTTTAGGCTAAATTGCTCTGAGGGACCTTAACTAGTTTTAAAAGTGACATCTAGTTTTAGAAATGATTGTGTAAATGAAACACAGGTTGAACAAGTCACTAATGATATGGAGGATTTGGAGCCATTCGTTGAACCCATAATTGACAATATATTTGATATCCTCTGAGTACGGTACTATACTACTGTACGTTATATATGCACACCCCAATGCAATACTATAGTACTGTACCTTATATATTTTCTGCACATACCCAAGGTACGGTAGTATAATACCGAACCAGTTCGGTACTGAAGTACCATACCTCTTGAAAGTTGAAAAAAAGAACGAGCTTAGAATTATTTTGTTCATTAATTATATTTTGGTCTGTTTATAGAGTCAGAGGATGTTTATTGAGTATCCGAGGGTTCAATGGAAATATGAGCCATAAAGAAAGGTATGCTATTGCTAGGTGTATCTATAAACTAGCCGTCTGACCCGTGCTATGCACGGGGTTGACTAATTTTTAGTTAGCAAAATTAAAGTAAAACCGGAAGGAGAAAACCTCATTAATAAACTAATCATTCAAGACAACAGTTTTCTGTCCACTGCAGGAATCAAACTCGGGAGCACTAAGTCGACTCCGTGTCCCAAGGTAGCTTATGCTAGTGGACCAATGATGTTGGTTTGTAAAATATATAGTCAAATAATTGTGGATTGAAATTAAATTATAGCTATAAATTAAATAAGAAAATTATAAAATTTAAAAAGAATATTGACAAAAAACGTTGAAATTAAACATCCATAGATAATGGGAAAAAATGTCTAAAACTTTTAATAACATAATCCATATTTATCAAATGTAAATATAAAAATTTAGCCCATAATAAGAAAGAAAAGAAGACAACACAATTAAAAACTAAAACACGTGGGTATCATGCATGGTTGTATGAAAACTCATGATAAAATAGGAGCAATTATACAAAGTTGAAAGAAGATGGTGGAGGTTGTATTATAAATGTGGCTGAAGTTCCCGTTGAAAGAGGATAAAATTTAAACACCAGTTAAAATATGTTTTTAATACCGTTTGATGCGAAAAGACAAAAATAAAGAAGACAACACAAATAGAAAGTGAAACACGCGGGTATCGTGCAGGGTTAGATGAAAACCACAAATAAAATAGAATCACCTATAGAAAGTTGAAAGAGGGCGATGAGGGATCTATTGTAAACGTGGCCGAAATTCCAGTAAATAAAAATTAAATTAAAAAACTATAAATTAAATAAAAATATTATAAAATTAAAAAGAAACATTAACAAAGACATTGAAATTCAACATCCACAGATAATAAGAAAAAAAACGTAAAGAATATTAATAACAACAAATACATTGAAATTGAACATCCATAGACAATTAGAAGAAAAAGTTTAAAAAACTTTAATAACGTTATCTATATTTATCAAATGTAAATATAAAAATTTAACACATAATTAAAGAGAAAATAAGACAACAAAATTAGAAAGTGAAACCCGTACGTATAGGTATCATGCAGAGTTTGATTTAAAACCACCAATAAAATAGAAGCACATATACAAAGTTGAAACTATTTTTGAAGAAAAAAGTTCGCATATTTGAGTAAAATAGAAGCACATAGAAACACTATTTAGTATCGCACTACATATTTTGTCACAAATTTTTTCCACCAAACGGGTTTTTGAGGAATGAGCTTTGTGTATCCGAACATGTAAAAAAATTTGAATCCTAAAGTAACTCAACAAATTGTTTGGCATCACATTTTACATATTTTGTCACGTATTTTTTTTATTTTTCGTCAAACAGGTTGTTGAGGAACAAACTTCACGTATCTGAACATATAAAATTTGTTATGGACCCTAAAATACCCCAAAATTCAATGTTGGCATCACACTTTACCTATTTTGTCACAAAGCTATTATTTTTTTTGACCAAACCAGTTATTGAGGAAAAAACTTCGGGTGTTTGAACAGCTAATTTTTTTCTGAATCCTAAGTGCCTCAACACACACGGGTTAACATCGTACTTTACGTATTTTGTTAAAAAAATATTTTTTTTCACCATCGAGTATACCAAAGCACACTGTTTAGTATATCATTTTATGTATTTTGTCATGAAATTAAATCTTTTTTTCACCAAATCAATAATTGAAAAACAAAATTCGCATATTTAAACATCTAAAATTTTTCGAGACCCTAGAGTACTCGTTAAAATATTAAAAAGGAAAAAATGGAAAACATTAAAATAAAAAAGAGGACAAAACAAAAAAAAATAAAAAGAAATAAAAACTAAAGTTAAAAAAAAAAGTGCGGCAATTCCCGCACGGGGTTGGCTAAATTCTATCGTACTAATATCTCATTTTGCTTGAATACAAATTTTGAACTGGTCAACACTGAGTTTGTCAACTGTGAGAATCAAAATCAGGAGCACGGGATCGACTACCGGGCCCCAGGGTAACCTGTGTCATTGGGCAAATGATGTTAGTCTGCAAAATATAAAATCTAATAACTGTGAATAAAAATTAAATTATAAATATAAATTTTAATCAAAAGATTATAAATTTTAAATAGAACATTAACCTTTGATAAAATAAGAAGAAAAAGTCTAAAAAAATTTAATAACATAATCCACATTCATCAAATGTAAATAAAAAAAATTAACCCATAATTAGAAAGAAAAAAAGACAACATAATTAAAAAGTGAAACACGTTAGATATCAAGCATGGTTGAAGGAAGTCCATGATAAAATAGGTGTAGTTATACAAAATTGAAAAAGATTTTGGAGATTTTATTGTAAATGCGACTGAAGTTCCCGTTGAAAGAAGATCATGAAGGTTGTATTGTGAATGTGGCTGAAGTTCCCGCAGGAGTCAATGCAGCAATGTTGTACTCGAATTTTAAAGAAAGATAAAAATATAAACACCAACTAAAGAATGGTTTAAATACCCGTTGGTACGAAATGACCAAAACATAGAAGAAAACACAAATAGAAAGTGAAACATGTGGTATCGTGTAGTGTTGGATGGAAATTACAAATAAAATAGAAGCACCTATAGAAAGTTGAAAGAGTACGATTGAGAGACCTATTGTAAATGTGACTAAAGTTTACGTAAATAAATATTTTTGAGACTTACGTAAATATTTATTTACGTAAAAATTTGCATATTTAAACATTTAAAATTTTTGAGACCGTAAAGCAGCTCTTAAAATATAAATAAAAAAAAGGAAGAAAAAACTGAAGTAAAAACCAAAGGGTGCTTTTAGGTTGAGGGAGCAAATTAAATCCGTCATCGATAACCACTAAAATTGATCGTAGGATATTGTGTAAAATGCTATTAGTGGTTAAGATTGAATCAACTTGTATTAAATCTCAACCGTTGATGAATTTTTATACTACATCCTACAGTCATATTTAATGGTTCTGAGGAATTTGATTTGTTCCCTCACCCTAAAAGCACTCAAAAACAAAAAAGGAAAAAAAAGTAAAGGAAAAAAGGAAGAAGATAAAAAAAGTGAAGTAATATAAAAGAAAAAAAAAAGGAAGAATAGAAAGAAAAAAAAAGACTGAAGTCTGGCTAAATTCTATCGTATAATTAAATCTTTTCGAAAGACTAATATCTCATCGTGCTTGAAAACAAATTTCGCACTGGCCAACACCGAGTTTGTCAACGGTGAGAATCAAACTCTGGAGCACGGAATCCACTCACGTACCCCAGGATAGCCTATCCCATTGGGCAAATGGTGTTAGTTAGCAAAATATAAAATCTAATAACAGTGAATAAAAATTAAATATAAATATAAAATAAATAAAAAGATTATCAATTTTAAAAGGAACATTAACAAAGACGCACATCCTCCATAGATAAATAAGAAGAAAAAATCTAAAGAATTTTAATAGCATAATCCACATTCATCAAATGCAAATATAAAAAATTAACCCATAAATAGAAAAAGAAGACAACACAATTAAAAAGTGAAACATGCTGGGTATCATGCATGGTTGAAGGAAAACCCATGATAAAATAGGAGTAATTATACAAAGTTGAAAAAGATTATGAAGGTTTTATTGTAAATGTGACTGAAGTTCTCGTTGAAAGAAGATCATGAAGGTTGTATTGTAAATGTGGCTGAAGTTCTCACGGGAGTCAATGCAGCAACGCTGTACTCGAATATTAAAGAAAGATAAAATATAAACACAAATTAAAGAATGGTTTTAATACCCGTTGGGGCAAAATGAGCAATATAAAAAAGAAAATACAAATAGAAAATGAAACACGTGGTATTGTGTTGGGTTGGATGAAAATTACCAATAAAATAGAAGCATTTATAGAAAGTTGAAAGTGTGCGACTGAGGGATCTATTGTAAATGTGACTGAAGCTTCTGTAAATAAAAATTAAATTAAAACTATAAATTAAATAAGAATATTATAAAATTAAAAAGAAAAAGTTATTGAGAAACGAACTTCGTGTATTTGAACACCTAAAATTTTTTTTGGGACCCTAAAGTACCCTAAAATACACTATCAGCATCGCACTTAATGTATTTTTTCACAAACTTATTGTTTTTTACCAAACCGGTTATATACGAAAAAGCTTTTGATATTTGAAAAGTTAATTTTTTTTCGATTCCCAAAGTACCTCAAAACACATTGCTTAACATTCCACTTTACGTATTTTGTTACAAAATAATTTTTTTCACCATCAAGTACACCAAAGCATACTTTTTAGCATATCACTTTACGTATTTTTTTTATGAAATTAATTTTTTCCATCTAATTGATTATTGAATAACAAAATTTATATATTTAAACATTTAAAATTTTTCGACACAGTAAAGTACTTATAAAAATACAAAATAAAAAAAAAACTAAAAAAAAACAAAAAATAACAAAAAAAATGAAAAAAAAGAAGAGAAAAAAAAAAAGAAACAAAAAGCAAAATAAAAAAATTGAAATAAAAAAAACAAAAAAACTTGTCACTTGCGCGCGCAAGTGACAAGCTGCATTATATTCTTAGATTAAAAAATGAACGAACCATAAGCAAATTGCATTGTGTTGTTATTTTTCTTTTCTTTCTTTTTTTTCTTATTGCGAATGATATATTATCCTTTCCACCCAAACTTTCCTTGTTAACTCTATCTTCTTATCTTTAGATTGGATATTGCATTGTCCCTGCTTCATTGAGAGAAGTACTTTGGATAACTCTTCCACGTATCTATCAAAGAGGGTTGAGAAATGACCATGGTTGGGTGCAGTCACCTAATTTCATTACTATTTTTTTTAACCGAGTATCCTCTGTGCACAATTGTAGGGACTAATCCTTCGAGTCGAGTAGAACCACAATGGCGGTAAAGCTCTCCCTCAAGAGATTTAACGTTGCTGCATTCCCAAAGCTAGATTCGAACACAGGACCTTAATTAAGCTGGAAAAGAGTATGGGACGGAGGGAGTATGTTACTGGCACGCAGTATTGACCGGCTTTGCTGATGAGCAATCTACGCCGGAGAATTTGGCTGGCCGTATGGTTCTCCCCTCTTAACAGAATTTTAGCCACGCCAAGTTTTGAACTCGAGACCATGAAATGATATCCAAACCCAGTTACCGTTCGGACTAATCCTTATCGGTTGAGTGAGAGAATTTATAAGTACGATTACTGACTCAACTAAGACTAATCAACTAAGAATGTGTATGTTTGGCTCACTAAGACTAATGCTTCTATGATACATACCAATAACCATCATTGCAGTGCTATTTGGAATTGGATATGGAATCTATGAGCGCCTAAAAATGTCAAACACTTTGTTTGATTGGTGATGCATGGAAGCTCAAGTGTTCTAACGCTCTGGAATTTTCTTGGTTTTATTCACCATCGACAGCTAATGTGTCTCGGTGTCCACGATGGTTGGTTTAAGGACCATGCAACGGAAACCTGTTTATGGCCACTTGTTGGATCATTTGGCGATCGAGAAATGAAGAAGTCTTATATGCTATCACATGAAATGGTGAATGGTTTCTTTTCCTGAAAATTGTATCTCGCTGAACGTGGATGCTAGCCCCCTTGGCAATCCAAGTCACTCAGACTACAAACATAGAGCTTTTTAGAAATAATTTCAGTGAGTGACTCTTAAGTTTTGATGATTCTTGCATTATAACTACTAGTATAAATGCAGAGCTTCAAACTATTTCTTTTGGTTTGCAACTCGCTTGGGATATTGATTATTGAGAATTAACTTGTGAAGGAAATGTCGAAGCAAATTGGTTAGAAAAATGGGAGCCCAGAGCAAATTGATTAAAATAAAGACACTTAATCCAAAATCCAATGCCTAGTTAAAATGAAATGCAAATAGATTCCATCTATTAATATAAACACTGAAATACACATAACTAGTACTAGTATCTTCTCCCAGGCGAAGCAAGACAAAAAACCAGCTTTGACCCAAGGTAGAAAGAGATTGATTATACAAGGTAGTATTAACAGAATACTACTAGAAAACTATCTACGGGTAACAAACACTGCAATTGTCAAAAACTCCATTGCAGTAGCCACCCCACCTAAGAATACACTACTACTTAATAATAATAATGCATAAGATCATGAGACCCTTCACTACAAACAAAAAAAAAAGACTAGCAAACATTACAGAGAGAATCCCAATCGATTTCATAAGATGGGTACTTGTGCAGATTAAAATTATCCGAATCACCTTCCCACTTTGGTTCATTAACATCAACATCACCAAAAGTAAGATCCGAAAGAGGCGAAGAACCCTCGCTCGAAAAAGCTTCTTCAACTTTACAACAAGACTCCTCCTCCAAACCCTTCTTCAAATCAACGGATTTCTCCTCCGGAAGAGACGGCACCGTCTTCTTTGACTTCTTAGAAATCTTCTCTGACTTCCCCTGTTTCTGAATCTCAGCTAAACCTTCACAAATGGCCTGAAGCTTAGCATCAACAGAGGAAGGAAGAGGCTTATACTCACCAAACTCTCCACCTATTGTAGAACCTTGGTGTTTCAGATTTGGAAAGTTAAGCCTAGCAAAGTCACCTCGGAGCTTATACGCAGCTTTATCATAAGCCAGAGCAGCTTCTTCAGCAGTATCAAAGGTACCTAGCCAGAGCCTTGTACGGTTCTTTGGTAGTCTTATCTCAGCCACCCATTTTCCCCAGTGTCTCTGCCTTACTCCTCTATAGAGCTTGGTGGGTTTTGGTGGTGTGCCCACATGCTTCATGGAGATCGGCTTTGGACTTAGGAAACTGAGATGCTGATTCTGATGTTGACGATGTTGCTGTTGTTGTTGAAAGGAGAAATTTTGGTGTTGGATTTGAGCTTGGATCTGATAGATCTGAGATGGGGTTAGGTGATTGAGACCGAGAAGAGAAGATGGTTGTTCAAAGCCTATGAAATCGTGGCCGTTGGATAACCCGTTGGTAGATACATGGGTCATCGATGTTGAACAACCATCTGTGTAGAAAGGGAGGAAAGGGAAGGAATTTGGTGAAGAAGAAGAAGACGAAGGAAGGGGTGAGGTTGTAGAAGGAGAAAGAGAAGAAGAAGAAGGAGATAGGGTTGAGGTTGGGGAAGAACTTTTGATAAAAGGTTGAAGAACTTCCATTAACTCACCCCTGAAAGGATCTGAGTGAAATTGTGTGTTGCTGTAAAAATCCATCATTGCTGCCATTTTTCAAACACTTAACCCGCGTCTTACTAAAACTGAAGAACAGGTTATGACTGAAAAACTAAAATCCAAAAAAAAAAGTTAAAATTGAAGGGATGGAAGGGATTTTAAATAGACAATCCTTACGATCCCCGGAAAAAAAAAAAGAGCCTTAAGGGATCAAAAATAACCCTTGTTGGCTGATTTAAACGAAAATTAAAGATTTACACAAGAAAATAAAATTGAAAACACCTGGATCTCGATTCTGAAAACACCTGACCTTCGACAAATTCTTCTAAGTTTGCTTCTTCGATTGATTATTTAAAAAACAAACCCAAAAATCATTATTTGAAAGACAGATGATTAACAGAAAGGGATACAGAGAAGCGGGGAGTTACAGAGGGGGGAAAGTAACAGATTAGAGAACGATCAACAATCACACAAACCAAAAAGCTCTTCTGAAAATGGAGAAAACAAAACTATTTCTGTGAATACCTCTCGCCACTCTTGATTTTGTCTTGCAGACACTCACTCCATTATATAGCACCCTTTCACCTTCATTTCTACTGATAATCACATTCCGTAAATAATTAACCCTTGATTATCGCTCTAGTTAGTCGTAACCACGGGTTAATTTCATTTCACTAATATACATCCAAATTACAAACGATTAGGATTGAACCAATCCTTTGACGACACGTGTCCCTATTCCAGGTGTCCATAGCACTGTTATTTTCTCTCGTTTTGTCGTTAATCATGTGGCCGTATTTTTGCGAGTTCACTCCAATCCAACTGTATCCACCTACATTAATTATTTTTAAATAATTTCTTGTTCGAATGCATCTTTCTTTACTCTTTTTTTATATTGCTTCTATTCTACGCTTCCATTCTTCAATTGCTTTAATTTAATTAGCTTATAAGTTTCAACTTCTACATGTGAATAAATTTATTATGAATATCAACATCAAGCTGAAGTGTAAAACAAATGAATGATGTCATTTTTTAGAAATGAGAATTGAAATCCGTAATCGAAAATGAGAAGATAATAATTTCTTATGAGGATGAGAGGAGGTGAGTGTCCCAATTTTGTACTAGTGGGCAATTGTTATGTTCTGTTCTGTCTTTTGTTTATGCCCAAGAGGTATGTGATTTTGACATTTGTATCAACTATCAACTACTACCGCTCTAATCAAACACTACACTAATTTTTTTGCATTAGGTTCGAAAGTTCTCTATCTTCTTAATTGAAAAATTAATTAACAACAAAAGATTAGGTTAGAGCACTGGTTTAGTTTACCAAACAAAATATGAAGCATCTAGAGAAAGTAAAATAGTTGACTGGCCAAGATGGCATAGCATTAGCTAGTGATAAACCAATCTCTTCCAAACTAGAATAGGAGGTTATATTTTATATTTTAAGGTAGTATATTTTCTTTTTTATAAACACCAGCACTATAGTCATCGTGTTGTTTTGATACGAATGATTTAAAGTATCCGTGCAATTTGGTCACTTCTTATGTTTGTTCGGCGTGACCGAAAGGTAAAACAATAATTGATAAATAGTAAACTTTTTAAAAATAGATGTATACAGCACTATGTTCTCTTAAATAGATACTCGTAGATAATGGTAAATTCCATATTACCTTTAAAATAGTGTGAGTTATTAACCCAACATGATGTGATACTAATGAAATCAGATTGTATCCACTCTTTCTATCATACATATAATTATGTAGAAGCGAATTCACGCATTTGGAAAATAAACTCACACAAAATCCACTGAGCCACATGTGAACATTTTTTTTTTGGTGAAAATTGACATGTGAACATAATACTAATTAAAATACATTTATACATTTACATGGCGTTCATATTAAGTTAGTGGGTGTGGGATACATATATCTCGTGCATTGAATCCCAATCTCAAGTCCTTAAATCAAATTTTGAGTAAATAGAAGTTTTTTTTTTTATAAGTAATGTTAGTGGAGGTGGGGGAATGTTAGTTTTCGAGATTTGAACTCGTGACCTCCTTCTTGCATTCTTTTAATGCACTCCTTCAGTATCCCTTAGCTCGCCAACTGAGCTACCTACTTGAGTGAATAGAAGTTATATTGGGTAAGTTATCCATTCATATCGACCCAAAAAGTTTTTCTATTTATCAGGTTGAAATTGGCACTCTATATTCGAGGTAGTACCCAATTTAGTCTCTGGCTTTTCAAAAATGTTCAATTTGGTTTTTCTGTCAACCATGGTTAGTTACAAACCTGATGTGGCAAATGTCAGGGACCAAATTGACACTACCAAAAAAATAAAATTCATGTTAGCATGCCACGTCACACAAATGTTGGGGAATAAATTGATACTTTTAAAAAAAATAGTTTGTTACGAGAACCAAATTGATACTAAGTTATATAAGTAAATGACCAAATTAATACTTATAAGTTACATAAGTCAGGGACCTAATTGATATCTAGTGAAAAAATCAATGACCAAAGTCTTAGTACTTTTTTTAAGTCATATATGGTGTTGTTTCAACATTCAACCTTGTTTATGATTCTATTTCTACATTCAACCATGCATATATTACATTAAAACTGAAACTTCAAATTGAGCAAAATAATGTGCATTACATAAACTTTCCAAATAAACGACACAAAGTGTAATTACATAAATTTGTTACGTGAAACACTTGGTGCAAAAAAAAGTAAACCATAATTTATAATTAACGGTTACATAAACCATAAATTTGTTACGTGAAACACTATATCCAAAAAAACCAAACTATAAAGTGCAAAATAATATAACGACTCCATACTATCATGATTGTCTTTGACGCATCTGGTGAAGTCCTGCTGTTGGAATGAATCACATCAGGGTTGAATGTCGAAACAATACCATATATGACTTAAAAAAAGTAGTAGTACTTTGGTCATTGATTTTTTTACTAGATATCAATTAGGTCCCTGACTTATGTAACTTAGTATCAATTTGGTCACTAACTTATATAACTTATTATCAATTTGGTCCTCGTAACGAACAACTTTTTTTTAAAAAAGTATCAATTTAGTGTCCAACATTTGTGTGACGTGGCACACTGACATGATTTTTTATTTTTTTTGTAGTGTCAATTTGGTCCCTGAGTTTTGTCACATCAGCTTTGTAACTAACTATGATTGATAGAATGATCAAATTGGCACACATGTGTAAATGTTGATGACTAAATTTACATACTTGAAAAGTCAAAAACCAAATTCAACATTTTTCAAAATTCAGAAACTAAATTGGATATTACTAGAATGAGATATTGCAATTTGCAACCGGTACAGGATACAAAATCAGAGACGTTGCCACGTTTGTTGATCTAATTTAGTTGACAATATGGGTTAACAAAAAAAATTTGACAATATGAAAATTATTGGGAGGCTATGACGTCATGACTACATGTGCATGAAGGAAAAATAACAATTTTTTTAATTGGAGTTTATTTTATAGTACAGCTCAACTACTACTACTGTACTACATACAAAAATATTTAATTTCGCGTCTATTAAAGATGATAGCATTCAAGTGCATTTAATTTTCTTTACACAATACTAAAAGTACACTACAAAGCTATGACAACGATCCACTCCCCTAAACATGAACTACAAGATGTACTTTAACTTATAACAATTGTCTTTGTACTAGTATTATTTTGTTTTAATAGAAGTAAAAAATTGAAGAAAAAAAAAGAGAGAGAGATAGAGATGCCCAATTACATGTTGTCCCAAAACTACTCATAATTATAATAATTACCTTTCTAACTAAAAGTAATTATTTGGTCAAAAAAACTAAAAGTAATTATAATGATTATTTGCTTATTATTTTTTGACTAAAAAGATACTCATTATTCAAAATGATTGATTACATCTTACAGATATGAAAGGCTTTGTAATAAACTATAACTATTAGCTTGATCCATGTTCTGAGAAACCATAAAAGATGCACAATTTTCTTAGAAAAGGAAGGCTCGTGATCGATGTTTGACATGCTTTGGGATCACCTACCGTCAGAACTGAAATCTCTCATTCTGAGAGATAAGCTTGGAACTTAGTTTTTTATTTTGTTTTTTTTTTTCCATTATTTTTCTTTATTACACTGTAACACCAAAAAAAAGATTACATTGAAAATAATACATATTCAACATCGAAAAAACAAAAATGATGAATGTAAGACCCCAATTCTACCCAATAATACTATAAATCAGAGTGCGGAATTTTCAACATAAATATTGGAGTGCTACACTTACTTCCCAAAACAAACAATATAATTCATTCATGGTAAATTCAATTTGAAGCAATCTTAACAATCCTTGTCCATTAGACAACTCAAAATAAACAATTTACTTAATAGAAATAACGTCGAGTTCAACAAATATTGCAACCTAAATGATAAAGGAAAAAAAACAGCGTTCAATCCCCCCGAGTGTTACGTATCAGAGTGACGACACCGACTCAACTAAGGAAGGATCACCGCCTTCATTCGCGACTACCTGCACGTTACCACATAGGGGTAACATTCAAACAGAAGGGGTGAGATATCGAACTATATAAGAGCATGTATGAAGAACAATATGATAGGTCAGGTACTATAGAATTACACATATCATCAATAAAATCCTCAATAGAGTCATCAATAGAATCATCAAAGTGCAATGCGGAATGCGACTCAACTGTGCATATGCATGTGGTACCATTGGAGCAAAACTCCCGTCGTAAAAATCGTCGTTGCCAGTAAATAGTGGCTCACAGGGCATAGCCCTCATCGTTCACGTCGTAAAGCAAATGCAAAGGTATGCAACACAATGTGAATGTACAAGTAACGCTAATCACAGTCACGCAATCGCACGACAACAACACCAAAACGTCAGGAATGCAGATTCTATTACGGTATCTCAACACACCTTGCGCATCCAACTCAAAATCGTTATTCTCAGACTGCCCGATTCTTACCGTCAAATCTACCAGTTTAACATCCAGTTTCTGAGCTTCTCTGATGCTATCTAAAAAGTCATTATTAATCTTCAACATCCCCAACATAACACTCTGAGGTGTCACTTCGCAAATCAAACTCATATCTCTGAACTGCTCAATCAATTCAAACTCCCTGACCATCATTGCCGACATGTGCAAGGTTTTTCGGCTCAAAGCATCAGCCACGACATTAGCTTTCCCTGGATGATAATTCAAACTGAAATCATAGTCTTTTTGCAACTCCAACCACCTCCGCTGTCTCATATTCAGTTCCTTTTGATCAAACAAGTACTGCAAACCCTTATGGTCGTAAATACTTCAAATCTAGAACCATAAAGATAATGCCTCCAAATTTTCAGCGCAAAAACAACTGCAGCAAGTTCTAAATCGTGCGTAGGATAGTTCTTCTCATGAGTCCTCAACTGCCTCGATGCATAAGCAACTACCTTACCATTCTGCATAAGCACACCTCCTAAACCCATCTTGGAAGCATCACACTACACCACAAAGGGCTCTCCCGGATTAGGCAACGTCAATATAGGAGACGTCGTCAATCTCTTCTTCAATTCGGTGAAACTCTCTTCGCAACGAGCGTCCCATATAAAGGCTTTACCTTTGCAGGTCAGCTGAGTTAAAGGAAGTGCCAACTTAGAAAAGCCTTCAATGAACCTTCTATAGTAGCCAGCTAATCCCAAAAAGCTTCTAATCTCGGTAGCCGACTTTGGAGTCTCCCATTGCAATACAGCATCGACTTTAGATGGATCCACCGCAATGCCGCTACCAGAAATAACGTGGCCAAGAAAACTCACCTCCTTCAGCCAAAATTCGCACTTAGACAACTTTGCATACAACTTCTTGTCCCTTAAGACCTCCAATACCAATCTCAAGTGCTCTGCATGCTCTTCTTCTGTCTTAGAGTAAATCAAAATATCATCGATGAATACTACCACAAACCGATCCAAATAAGCATGAAACACACTGTTCATGTACTCCATGAATACTCCCGGCGCGTTAGTAACACCGAAAGGCATCACCGAATACTCATAATGCCCGTACCGAGTTCTAAAAGCCGTCTTCTGAATATCCTCCTCTTTCACTTTAATCTGATGGTAGCCCGATCTCAAATCAATCTTACTGAATACTTAAGCACCCACCAATTGATCCATCAAATCGTCTATTCTTGGGAGTGGATACTTGTTCTTAATCGTCACTTTATTCAACTGTCTATAATCAACACAAAGCCTCATACTTCCATCCTTCTTCTTCACTAGCAACACTGGAGCTCCCCACGGTGATACACTCGGCCTCACGAACTTCTTTTCAAGTAGATCCTCAAGTTGCTTCTTCAATTCGGATAATTCAAATGCTGACATCCTGTAAGGTGCCATAGAAACAGGTTTGGTACCAGGTACGAGATCAATAGCAAATTCAACTTCCTTCTCTGGTGGTACACTTGGAATCTCATCAGGGAAAACTTCAGGAAATTCGCGCACCACCTGCAACTCATCAATTATGGCTTGATTCTTAACAGATAGCGACGCCATCAGCGAGAATAGCTGAACTTCTTCCCGCATCAACTTCCGCAACTGTCCAGCAGACAACAAACCAGCCTCCTCCTCTTCGGGAGTGGAGAAACTCACAGACTTGCTAAAACAATTAATATGAACATAGTTATATTCTAACCAGTCCATGCCTAGGATCACATCCAATCCGCTTAACGGCAGACAAATCAGATCAACAATAATTTCTCTGTCGAAAATCGACAAAGGGCACTTAGAACACACAAGAGAAGTAGTCACCGACCCCTTAGCTGGAGTATCGACAACCATCTCCCTATTCATAGAAGACAACACAAGACCCAATCTTTTAACACATTCCGTAGCAATAAAACAATGAGTAGCACCAGTATCAATAATAGCTATTAGAGGAACACCATTAATGAAACATGTACCTTCAATAAATCCGTCGTTCTCAGTAGTCTGTGTCCCTGCCAGAGCGAACACTCTTCCACTAACTCTTTCTTTCTTTGGCTTCTGACATTGATTACTAATATGCCCTTCTTCGCCACAGTTGAAACAGACCTGCTCCTTGTGCTTGCACTCGGATGATTCGTGCCCAGTCTTACCACAACGAAAGCACCTCTTCACCTCAACCTTGCACACGTTACCCTTATGACCAGGTTTGCCACATTTGTAACATACAATACCAGCAGGGGCATCACCCCCACTAGTTCTCTTACCATCAAAACTTTTCTTCTTACCTTTACCAACTGGAGCATCATACGGCTTACCACGAGTCTGCTGCTTGCTCCTCTTCTCATTAATGATCTTATAGTGAGCATTGTTGTCCTCCTCATAGATCCTGCAACTGTCAATCAAATCGGAGAAAACACGGATCTTCTGATACCCAATTGCCTTTTTGATCTCAGGTCGCAGCCCATTCTCAAACTTGATGCACTTTGAAAATTCAGCAGTTGCTTCATTGTAGTGCGGATAAAATTTGGCCAACTCCACAAACTTAGCAGCACATTCAGTAACTGACAGGTTCCCTTGCTTCAGCTCAAGAAACTCAATTTCTTTCTTACCCCGAACATCCTCAGGGTAATACTTCCTCAAAAACTCCCTACGGAACACAACCCAAGTGATCTCTTCACCTACAGCTTCCAATCTCTGACGTGTATCTAACCACCAGTCGTCAGCCTCTTCTGACAGCATATGAGTACCATAACGAACCTTCTGCGCTGGAGTGCAATCCATCACACGGAAGATTCTCTCAATCTCCTTCAACCAAGCCAATGCTCCATTAGGATCATACTTACCCTTGAAAGTGGGCGGATTCTCCCTTTGGAAAGTCGCCAAACTGCGAGATCCAGCATTCTCACCAGCGTTCTGTTGATTCTCCAATGCCTGAGCCATAGCGCCCAAAGCAGCAGCAATAGCAACATCATTCCGTCCGGCCATTTCAGCTTATCCCTACAACACAAATTATAGTTTAGAACGAATAACAATACTTGATTGTTAATCGAAGCGATGACTCGACAACTTGGTCGGACAGACCCAACCATGCTCTGATACCACTAATGTAACACCTCAATTCTACCCAATAATACTATAAATCAGAGTGCGGAATTTTCAACATAAATATTGGAGTGCTACACTTACTTCCCAAAACAAACAATATAATTCATTCATGGTAAATTCAATTTGAAGCAATCTTAACAATCCTTGTCCATTAGACAACTCAAAATAAACAATTTGCTTAATAGAAATAACGTCGAGTTCAACAAATATTGCAACCTAAATGATAAAGGAAAAAAAAACAGCGTTCAATCCCCCCGAGTGTTACGTATCAGAGTGACGACACCGACTCAACTAAGGAAGGATCACCGCCTTCATTCGCGACTACCTGCACGTTACCACATAGGGGTAACATTCAAACAGAAGGGGTGAGATATCGAACTATATAAGAGCATGTATGAAGAACAATATGATAGGTCAGGTACTATAGAATTACACATATCATCAATAAAATCCTCAATAGAGTCATCAATAGAATCATCAAAGTGCAATGCGGAATGCGACTCAACTGTGCATATGCATGTGGTACCATTGGAGCAAAACTCCCGTCGTAAAAATCGTCGTTGCCAGTAAATAGTGGCTCACAGGGCATAGCCCTCATCGTTCACGTCGTAAAGCAAATGCAAAGGTATGCGACACAATGTGAATGTACAAGTAACGCTAATCACAATCACGCAATCGCACGACAACAACACCAAAACGTCATGGCGGCCATAGGCCTACAACTTACTATCTTTGCCAATAAATAGAGGCAAATCAACTTTTACAACTTCACCTGCAATTTACCACATTTTCGACAAGGTATTCAACGCAACAATTAACCACAACGGCAACTGTGGCAACAATATTGACAAAGCAGCAACATCAACAGCGCAAAACAGCAAGAATAGCAACAACACAGCAGCAAAACGTAACAGCAATGACAACAATAACAGCAAAACCGCAACAGCATTAACAGCAAGACATCAACAGCATTAACAGCAAAACAGCAACAGCATTAACAGCAAAACATCAACAACATTAACAGCAAAACAGCAACAGCATTAACAGCAAAACAGCAAAACAGCAACAGCATTAACAGCAACAGCATTAACGTAACCATCAATTCAATTACGAAAATTATTTATAATTCTTACTAACGAGTTATCTATATTCTTATCATTTTTTTTTATTATAATAGTGAAAACCTTAATCCAACAAAATTACAATTCGATTTAATTAGAACTAACAACATAGGAATTCAAGCACACACGGTCAATTCATCAAACATTTCTCATACGATATATATATATATATATATATATATATATATATATATAACCACGCAACATACACAGAGGCAATCTATAATAAACCCCAAACCCCGCATACGATCCCTCATATACGCTATTATAGAATTCGAACTCACCCTTACCTCAACTATGGTGGCGCAAACTCCCTCCTAGCCTCGTTCCTCGATTCTCCGAATACGGCGACTCCCCTGCGATAGTAACGACGCGTGACGATCACGAACGTAGAGAATTGCAATGAAAATCAACCCTCCCAATCCAATCCTAGGCTAGAGCTCTTGAAAATTGAGGCTTTTGTGTAACTTAGAAATGAGAGGAAGAAGGAGAAGAAGGGAAAAGAGGGCAGATGCGCAAAAAGACCAGCCCTAGCGCATATTTGCGCTATATTTATAAGGAGGAGTGGCGCACAAGCGCCTTCCTGCACAAGCTGCGCATTTGGACACGCTGCTAGGGTTGCGTGAGCGCTGCGCACTCGCGGTGCTAAGGCCAATGCTATTTTTAACTGGCCCACAACACGTGATTATCATCTAACTCATTTTCAACATAGCTACTACGCCCATAATTTCAATTCTTACAATTATCCTACGGTAATCCAACTTCGAAGTAATTTGATTAAATTTTAGGGCGTTACAATGAATATGGGGAGAAGAAGATTAGAAATGAAATTAGGGATTTGAGAACATGTGGAGTCCACCTAGGCAGGCACTATTTAGTCCCAGAAGAAGATTAGAAATGAAATTAGGGATTTGAGTGAAAGGAACATCGTTGGTAAAAATATAGGGGTACGGGGTTCGAACCCCGCTCCCTTTTAACTACTAACACACTAATTTCCACTTTGCCTATCAAAAAAACCTAGGCACTATTTACATGTCACCAAATGACGACATCAAAAAAAGGTGACCTATCAACTGTAAAATGACCTTGGGGATTACATTTTGAATAATTTTAAAATTTGTAAGGGTTATTTTAAAAAAATTGCGGGGACTAAAATGAGTTTTGTTGTATTTGTAGGGACAAAAATGATATTTAAGGCTACTTTATATTTGATTAAGTATGTCATTTTATGTCATTTTATATTAATTTAATCGCCAGTTTTAACAAACACATCATTTGTTATCCGCGATCTACTAGCTTATTTGTTATCTGCTATTTTTTTACCAAACAGATAGATCCTAA
Source organism: Astragalus glycyphyllos (assembly GCA_963573325.1). Classification (NCBI taxonomy): domain Eukaryota; kingdom Viridiplantae; phylum Streptophyta; class Magnoliopsida; order Fabales; family Fabaceae; genus Astragalus; species Astragalus glycyphyllos. The sequence goes on from OY754307.1 coordinate 77,309,539, forward strand.
GTATTTTTTAGTTACCGTGTTATTGGTGTGCAGTATCCACCGGCTTTGTCGATAACTAATTTACGCTGGAGAATTTGGTTGGCCACATGTATCGGGCTTTGTCGGTCCGTGTGGTTCTCCCCTCCTAACAGAGTTTTTGTCACACCCAAAATTCAAACTTGAGACTTTGGAGTTGGAACCGAACCCATTATCGCTCAGACCAACTCTTGTTGGTAAAAAGATCCCAAGTATTTGGTAACACTAACTTTTAAACATTTTTTAACTAGCTTATAGAGTTTTTCCAAATGTTACTTGAAGTAATATTTGAGCTAATGACATATCGTGTTTCATTTTTTCTTTCTTTTTTAGCCTTATTATTTTAGTTAAATTCATTGTTATCCTTGATCTTGCTCATTTTCATCTAGAAATTACAAACGTCAATTTATCTCATTTTATATTTACTAGTCAAAAAAATCTCATTTTATATTTATAAGTTAGTTGAGCTAATGATTACTTTAAACTCAGTTTGCTAGATCATCCTCTATTTGCTAATTTATCGGCATCTGCAAGTTTTTAGCAACAATAAGCTAATTTTATACGTCTAACCATGGTTGAACTTTGAGTTGAGTAGTTGACCATGGTATACCGAGTCTACCAGAGGAGAGTAGCGTAGAAGCAAGTCAAGCAATAATATATAGAACATGGGAGGCACTACCCACTCACTAGACACAAACTCTTCAAATGCGGCGCCTCTTATTAAAATGTTTAAAAAAAACACGGTTCTAGTTCGCCCAATAAGGATTGGAATTGAACTCGGATCTCATTCAAGGTGTCTCGAGTTTGAATTTTTTGTGGTAAAAACGCAGTTGAAAGGGAAAAACTACATAGATTGGCAAAATTAGATATACAAGCAGTAAGTCAAATTCCAGTGTAGATACTTCGCACCGATAGCATGGTAACAACAAAATAATAAAAAAGAAAATAAAAAGAGTTTAATGGCTTATCGAATAAATTAGAAAAAGAGTTAAATATATTTCAATCCCTATAAAATTTCACACAATAGTTAAATATGTTTCAATCCCCATAAAATTTCACACATTGTTTTTTAGTTCCTTAGAATCTGTCATTAATTTTTAGTTCCTTCAAAAAAAATTATCAACAATTTAAGTCTCTTTTAAATTAAAATAAAACGAGGTGTTATTATTGATCCTCTATAAGTAAACAAAAATAATTGTGGTATTATCGAACTAATACTAAACTTTGTAGATACATTCTTTGTGTTATGATATAAATCTGTCCAAAAAAACAACCAAAATAGTTGTCATATGATCTCTAAAAATTCCACTACAACCAGAAGGCCCAAATGAACCTTTCTAGCACTATCGGTATTATATTTGACCCAGTAACAAGAAGGGGGACCAAATGACCTCTTTAAATTCTGAATACTTATCAATCAAACCAGAGACAAAAAACATTGAGAATAACAAATTCATGTATCGAAGAAAACATACAAGCAGAGTTAATCACCCTTAAAAGGATAACACTAGCAACGATCCTATTTTTAGCTGCCTATAAATATATCTTTCATTATTAAGTCGGGCGCTATTTCGACTAGACTAAATGATCTGAAAGGTACTAACAACACAAGTCTATACAATATCTTGAAGTTGTGAACTCCACTTTTTGTCACAAATAGTCAATGTTACAAGAGTAGTGGAGATATCAATGTGAGATAGGAGGATATTGGAGAGCCAACTCCAAAGACTAGCAGCAAACTGTCATTGAAAAAAGTGTAAAGAGATTCCCATCTCCTCATGACAAAGGTCACACCTAGAGACATGAATGCATCATCCCCTAAACATAAGATTGTTAGATGTCGAAACTTTATTATGTAGCAGTCTCCAAACAAGGAAATACATGAAAAGAGGGATAGTTCTGCTCCAAAGTAACTTAAAATGTGGAATACTCATCCTAGTAGGATTATAAAAAAAATACTTATTTGAGACTAAGGTAACCACGCGTGGATTGTTCTCAAACTAGCTGATCATTTTCTTCAAAAGCTGGAATAGTGATATTGGATAATTTTGTCCTTATATTTAGGTTCCTATCCAAAGTCCCCTCTCAATATTCCAGCCGCCATTGTCGACAAAATATTTCAAGTTAAAATGAGTTTTTTTTTTTCATTAACAAAGGGAGATAAAGAAAATCAATCAGCAATTTTGAAAATCATTTATTTAATCAGAAACAAATGTTTTTACCATTTCCAATTTTTCAAGAAGAATGCTAGTGTATCTGAACAGAAACGAGTTTGACACCCTTTGGGTGCCTTTGATTTGCTAAAAAACAGAGGACTAAACTGGACAACTCCAGTTGTACCCTGTTTGATTTGAAAAACTGTTCATGGTATTGGACGGCAGTGGGGGCAAGGGACTGGACAAAACAAGGACGTTGCGAGGAACATCTGAATTGAATGAATTTAATAGCTGTCGCTGAATCATTCAACAACAGGAAATGTAAAACCTCCGATCGAAGCTAACCAAACCCCCATCTTCAACACACACAACTCAGCCTCCATAACATAGCAAGACCCAATATCTGAAGCAAACCCAATAATAAAATTCCCAAAGCTATCTCTAGTGCAACCACCAGCTGTTGCCAAAAATTTAACCAGAGTAGCGACTATAAACCGCGACACCACACTACATGGAGCAAATGTTTAACCACTCACGGATGAAGAGCAATTAATCAAGAGCCAGACTCAGTTATAAGTACAAAATGTCTAAGTTTGGTGTATTCCAGAAAGGTTAAATTTGTTTTTAGACCCTATAAATATAACAAATTTTGTTTTTAGCCCCTCTAAAATTTTTTGAGCACTTTTGGTCATTACATTATTTGTCGTTTGTACTTTTAATCTCTACTATTAGTTTCCACTAACAGAACTGATGTGGCGTTGCTTATGTGTCAATTTTTAATGTGTTGGCACTCAATCCTTGTTTCCATGTCATTTTCTTAATTCCACGTAGGAAAATGAGAAAACAAACATAAAGGCTAAAATTAAAAAAACAAAACCCAGATCCTCTTCTTCCTCTCATCTATTCTTCTATCTTCAATGTCTCACCTCCTTTACAAAGGCTTCATTCTCACCTCCTTTACAAAAGGAACTTTCTCAGCTTCCTGAGACACAGAAGCACAAATCAAATGCTTCATTTTTGCCCCCGGGAAAGTGTCTGTAGTTGTACTTATTCTTCTCGAATCATTACACTCTTTTTCTTACTTAGGTCTTTTTCCCACGGAGTTTTGGCTCAAGAAGGTTTTAACAAGACTTCAATGTAATTGTACGTGTTCGAGTACCCTATGTACTCTCATTAATACACTATTTCACTTATGAAAAACTAGAAATTTTTATCTATATAAAAAAAATTCTACCTCTGGCAATCAAATATACTCCCTCCGTTTCTAATTATTGGTGCTTTTGGTTTTTTATTTTTAGTCCAAAACAATGGTACTTTTAAAAAAAAATGTACAATTCACCCAACTCTTCCTAATATACCCTTTATATTTATTGAGTCTTTTAGAGTTCCAAAGTATGAATTAATTGTCTCAAGACTCTTTTACTTTGATTTCAATTATCCTAACAAATGAGGTATTTTAGTACTTAGCCAAGACAATTAATTGTATCTTAATATGTGTGTAACAAGCCAAAAATACCAAAAATTATGAACGGAGGGAGTAAGAAAAAAGTAAATGTTTTTAATTCACACAATTAGTCCAATTGATGGAGATATACGTTTCTCATGGAGAATTAATTGACTTTGTCATGTTGCACCCCGATTTTCAACAATTTGAGCTGGAAAGGTGGGAAGACATGTGGATCTCACTTTATTGATTAGAAGGCTTGCTTGCGTTGTTGAGAAGTGTAGGCATTGATGAATTTTTTGGACCATTCAGCAACAAATGGAGCCGTTGTTTTCAAGTCACGGCGTGAAATATTTCTATCAGATTTGGTGGGGGCGTGAGTTACTCAATTTCAACTTTTTCACATGCTTCCCTCTCCTATAATCATATCATATTGGATTCATACCTTCAACCACTCTTTTATATTCCCTTTGCGCTTTCAAAAGCCTTAGAAAGAGGAGGAAGAAGTAACGGGATTTCATTTTGAATGGCTTTTATTAAGAATTGTTGAATAATTCCAGTTGTCTACGTAGTAATTATTTGATTACTATGGAGTAGTTTGCGATAAGTGGCAGATCTAGTACTCCAGATCTAGTACTCCGGATCAGAGGGTTCAAAATTATCTTTAATGCAATGTGGTGCAAACTTAGAGATACTGGCGCAAAATTTAAAATTTAGGAGGTTAAAAAATTGTATAGGTAAATAAAGTGTTTTCTAGGGGGTTGGTTCAAGTGAACCCCCTCGACATAAGATAGGTCTGCCTCTGTTTGTGATGCAAGCTAAAACCTCAACGGAAGAAAAATATTGAATGCTAGTTCGGAGCACCGGAGAGCTCCATTAAATATAGAGTAGGAGACTATGTTGGTCAAAATGTGAGTAAGAAGTCACATGTCGTATGAGTCAATGGCGGTGCAAGTGTATGTAGATGAAAAAGTTTTGTCTCAAGAGAGATCAACAAATGGATTTAAACTTGAGGGGAAGATTGTCGGAGCATCAAGTGTGGGTAAGAAGTCTCACATTGAATGAAAATAGAGATGTTGAGCAATATATATATATATATTATATATATATATATATATATATATATATAAATAAGTGAATTGACTCATATACCTAATGCATTTAGGTTTTCAGTGAAAGATGTAGTGTCAAATCAATTTATATGTTTAATCTTAGCTAAACGTGTAGATCTCTTGGTACTTTCAGGCTTCTAACTTAATAGAGACTAATATAAATATATGGGTTTTCATTATTTGCTTGTTTATTTCATCGGACTATTCATGTGTATGTACAATTATACATAGCAATTCATTTCCTCCTCTTCCTACTTGCACTCATCCATGAACAATTATACATAACAATTGTAGTAACAAATTTTAGAAGGATCTATGTCGAGTCACTAACCGAATCGGATAAAATAGTTGAATGCATCTGCATTTGCACTCATTGATAGCTATGCATTACATACATTGTATCATCACCCTCAAGATTGAAATTAGGAAGAGTCTTGATGAAGTCATCTGCATGGGTGATTGTAAATTCATACATCTCCATGGGTCCCATTTTTTGAATTGAATAGCATGGAAAGTTGGGAATGCATAAACAAAAGTATGGTCCATCATTAGTGTGAACGTGAGTGGAGTCTATCCCACTAGAATTAGAACAATCATATCATCCAATGCAAGTTCAATGTTTCATGGAACTCCTGACAAATTACTCCATGCTAGTATTCAATTAAAGAAAGTTAAAATATCACCAGACAAAATTGTTTCTACCCAAGTTCAATTGCATCAAAGCTTGTCAGTGGACCTAACAGTTAACAAGAACACTAGAGAGTACCTTAAAAAGAGTACCTTAAAAAAATGAAGTAAACACTCAGCAATTAGTGTGTACGCTTCAAGGACGTTGGTCAAATACTAAGAACTTAAATTTACTATCATCTGTTAATTCATATGCGAGTTTGAGTATAAAACTGTTCAAGTCATTTTAATTACTACTAGGCTACCCGAAATAGTGAAGAGACTATACACCACGAATTCTTTTCTTAAAGAGAAAAGAAAAACATCATTATCAAAGTTTGAGTGAGAATGTGTGGGACAGGGTGCAAGAGAGTATAATTAGAGGGCCACAAAACTTTATTAAGGTTGTGAGTGAAAATTAAAAATTTGAAGAGGGTGCAAGTATACCCTCTCAAGTATATGCTATAAATCAGCTGCAGATGAGAACCGGTTCGGCCAAGCGTGCGCCGAACCGTATTAAATTTTAAAAAAAAATAAAAATTGCAACTTTCATTAAGGGAATTTTGGTCTTTTCACCCATTTATGGGTTGTGTCTACTGAGTAGCTCAGGAGTTAGACGTACTATGGGCCACAGAACTTCATGTACATATCCAAGCTTATATCCAAAAATTAAAGGGCCCACTTGGCCGGCATCAGCACTCAGCAGCAATAATGATGGAAGAAACGTCGGCAAATGTTGGAAACCCCTCCCATGGTCCCATCCCATCCCAGCTAGTGTTCTTGAGTCTATCCTTCTAGTATATTTTAACTTGTATTAATCGGTGATTTTAGTGAGAGTTGGACCATGAGAAGGGCTATTTATAGTCTTGATTAAGGTACATCAATGAGTATTATAAATGAGTGAAGCTGCTATCGAGTCTGTTAAATTTTAGGCAGACACCCAAATTAAGTTTTTAACAGATTCGGCCAAGCGTGGGCCGAACCAGTTCGGACGTGGAACAGCCGAACTAGACTGTGTTTGGTTTTTTTTCATTTGCGTTTAACAAAGTTACTTCGAACGATAAATTAGCAATTTGGGAATGATAAATTACTAACTTTTAATGAATGTAACGATAAATTGAATACTTAATTATCGACTACTAATAAGTACAACAAAAACTAAACATATATACATAAGTGCAATAAGTCATACAAACCGAAAAAGTCAAACAAACAATCCGTGCAAATAATAACTAAACAATCCGTAGAATGAACAAGTCTATAATAACTAAACACAACTACCGTGTCTGCCTCTCCCTCCGCAGGTAGACACAGCCAAACTTCCTTAGCCCCCGTGCAAATGGCCTAGTGATTTGCTTAAGCCTATCAAGAATGGTATAGCCATAGGTCCCACGGGGATGCCTACCGTCCCTAAGAACCACCTCCATCTCGTCATAGAGGTGCAGAATCTCTGGCATACTCTATAAGACAAAAAAACCATCTCATTGACTAAACAAAATAAAATAACAAATGATTTAATAACACTGTAAGACTAAAATAAAGGATCATACCTCTCTCATCTCTGAAGCCTCAAAGGGGTAGTTGTCGGGGTTAATGTATGGGTGGGATACCCTCCTATACCATGCAACGTACTCCTGAATAGTGTCTGGCATCCCAACCACTACCGAGACACCACGGGAATAAGGTGCAAGTGGAAATTTATCCACGCTTCATCAACTTGTTCCTTCGTGACTACCGCCCGTCCACTAGGCCTATGGTCCTCTGGGATGCCCTGTATCCAGCCAAACTGCCTCACCATTCGACCAGGGTTATATGCCAACATGCTCCCAGCATGACGCAGATGCCCCTTAAAATAGGTCAGGCTATCCATATCTTTGTGGTGAGGGTTCGCAAATGGCATCCAAGTAGTTAACCAACCACTGTTGCGCCTCCATCTTTGTAGGCTCTACCATGTCATAAAATTCCCCGGTGATGGGGATATGGAGCAGCTGTGAGACATCATCCAGGGTGATAGTCATCTCACCAGCTGGAAGGTGGATGGTGTTTGTCTCTCCGTGCCATCGCTCCACGAAAGCAGTGAATAGAAAATGGTTGACTGTATTGAACCCCACATCATGAAGGGAATACAGACCAGCCTGATTGATGTAATGGAGAATAGAAAGATGAATCTCAATATCCTTCATAGAATGGTTATGCACTTTCTGCTTATGCCCATCACCAGGACGCTCCTGCATTTTTCATTAAAAAAAAATACTTAATAATTAGATAGATGTAATAAATCAGACTTATTAAAAACAGAAATTGTTAAGTAATTATAAACTTACCAGGCCATCCCATATGTTATGAGCAATGTGGGACCCATAAGCAGATACGACAGATCGATCGGCTGGTCCTCCAAGATAAGGGAAAGTCGATGATCGTCAGCAGGAGCAGATGGCTTAGGCTCAGGCTCGGGAGCATCAGGATGAATATCAGCAGCAGATGGCCGAGATGTGGAAGGCCGAGAAGTGGATGGGCGAGCCTGAGATGGTCCATCCAACTGAGCAGCCACACAATGTCAGTTGCGGCATCTGTGTCTGAATCATGAAAGTCTAATGGTTCGTCTAGTGCAGGGTCATAATCAGTCTGGATCTGTTTCCCGCGTCCACCACGGCGTCCACGTACGCGTCGATTATGCAATTCCCGGCCACGGCGGACGGACCCTCCCGTCCTCAGCCTCAGCCTGCCTCCGGCCAAGAGTCCTACCTCCTCGGGTGTTAGCCATATTGAAAAGAACAAATCGAACCGTTAAAAATCAGTTAAAATTAAACAACTCAGCATCCAGCAACAATCAGGGTGGTTCGGCGCACCCATGGCCGAACAGGTTCGGCGCACGCATGGTCGAACAGGTTCGGCGCAAGCTTGGCCGAATCACCCAAAAAACTGTCACAAAATAGGGGTTCGGCGCACGCCTGAACGAACTGGTTCGGCCTCTGCTACGACGAACCACCCTAAACAAAGAAAAAAAATAAAACTCGCGAAGAAGAAGGATAAGGGACGTACCTAGATGCCAATGGAACGAAATGTGGTTGATTCTTGATGGATTATGCATGGAAATGTGAAGGATTGGAGTGGAAGGGTGTGTGGGTGAGAATGGGAAAGTGAGGGAAAGTGGGTGTGTGGGGTGAGAGGGATATTGATAGAGGAAAAAAACAGTTTTAAAATTAGGGGTATTTTGGGAATAATGGGTGTTATGGGGTGTTTACCGAGTAAAGGGGGGTTGTACGAAGTATCTGCCAAGTTCTATTATGGGTTTCTTAGAACATTTTTATGAATGTATTGGGCTAGGCTCAGAACAAAAAAGGAACAGGCCTATTTAACACAAACGGATAGGCTCAAATAGCTAGAATTTAGTCCCATGCTTTTCCAAACCCCCCTTATACTCACCCCCACACCCATTAACCTCCAATATTCTAAAATTGCCCTCACGTGAAACAGGCTCCTAAACCCCCCGAACCATACTCACTATGTTTTTGGCTTCATACGGTACTGTTAGCCTGCATTTTCGACAGGCTCAGTTAAATGCAGTTAACGAGGATTGACTTGTGATTTCAAGGGGAAGTGTTTATTTCGACACTAAAGAGTTGTATCAGAGGGTAAATTCAACAAAGCTTTGGACTTAGCGAAAATAAAGAACTGAAGAATGGTGGTTCCACGAGAAGGAAGCTAGAGTTCGGTGGTAGACCAGAATCAAGTGCTCGTTGTCGAAGCAGTTAGCAATTATCTTGGTCGAAAATACATAACAGTTACTATTTTTTTGAATTCTCTGTACAATTAGTTAGTTATAGTTTTCCCTCCTTGTATAAATAGTAGTTTTTCACAGGAAAAACGGGTCACAAACTCATATACAGATTCTCACGCTCTAACTTCCAACATCACAGAGAAAACGAGTCAGAGAAGAATGTATGATCATTTGTACCAACTCTCTTTTCAATTAATGCATTTTACTTTGTTTCTTTAAGCAATTTTCTGCATTTTTATTTCTTCTCTTCATCTCTGTCGAAAGTAACTTCGACAGTTTCACGTGAAACTGCCAGTTATCTTCCTTCTTTTCTTTAAAACCGTAAAAACATTCATAATTTCTGGAAAAACTTTAACACAAATGGTCTTAGGATTTACTAGTTGATCCTGCAAGCAGAAGAAATTTCAAACTAGCGGTGTTTACCAAAAACCACGGTAAACAAACTGGCACGCCAGTGGGACATTTGTGCTAATTTTTAAAGTTTTTCGTTGAAATCTTAAAAAATTGTGCTTATCTGTGCATGCGTTTAAGGAGTGGAAAACATCTTTCAAAGATGGCGCGCTCTAGTACAAATAATGCTTCTGCATCAAATGCACAAAGTACGCAAGAACAAGTGTCAGTTAGTGATGCTAACGCTGCAAATGTTGCAGGCATAACCGTTGCTATGCCTTCTTCGACAACAATGGGAGTAACTGTCATAACTTCTCCCATAATTACTCCTGTGTCAATGATGACTACTGCAGCATTAACAAATGTTAATACTATGGCTTCTATGCCACCAATATTCACTACAACAGATTTGGGGATGGACAGCATTTTTTTTAAGCCATGGGCAGCGTTTCTGAGCGCTGCTAAATTTAGCGCTGATGATTCCTCCCCAAAAATGGGTAGCGTTTGAGAAGCGCTGCTCATTAATAGCCATAGGCAGCGTTTGAAGGGAGAAGCACTGCTCATTCACCTAGAGCGTTTACCAATGGGCAGCGTTTGGTAAGGGGAAGCGCTGCCCATTGCTAAACGCGCTAGGTGAATGAGCAGCGTTTGGTGGGAGAAGCGCTGCTCATTCACCTAGCGCGTACAGCAATGGGCAGCGCTTGGTAAAGGGAAGTGCTGCCCATTCACCTAACACGTTTAGCAATGGGCAGCACTTCCCTTTACCAAGCGCTGCCTATTTCTAAACGCGATAGGTGAATGGGCAGCGCTTCTCCCACCAAGCGCTGCCCATTCACCTAGCACGTTTAGCAATGGGCAGCGCTTCCCTTTACCAAGCGCTGCCCATTGCTATACGCACTAGGTGAATGAGCAGCGCTTCTCCCACCAAGCGCTGCCCATTGTTTAATTTTTTTTCCTTTTTTTTTCTGTTTTTTTTGTATTTCCCTTTTTACATTTGATAATTTCCTAGTCATATACAGCCAATTAATACCAATCCAATTCATTATATACTAACAACATATGTATATATAAACTAGTTATATATCCAAATGCACCAATATGATCACAAACCAAAACAAACTAGCTAACAAGTTATTATATGTATATCCAAAACTTAGCAACTTACAATATTAACAAATTAACATGTATCCAAATCAAACTCTCTAACAATATGTATCCAAAACTAGGAAGCTACTTACAATATGTATCTAATTTAAAACAAGTTAGCAACTTACATATGCATGAACCAATTCATATGCATGTATCCAAAACTAGCAAGCTACTTACAATATGTATCTAAATTATAACAAGTTAGCAACTTACATATGCATGAACCAATTCATATGCATGTATCCAAATAAAACTCTAACAATTTACAAAATTACAATCTATCTAAAATCAAAAGAATTGCGAGACATAATGACACCACTCTCCTCTAAGCTCATCAATCTGTGCAGTAGAGTATGTCTTCCATCGACAATCGAGAAAATACTGAAATTATATAATTAAATAAAATTAGAATTGAAATATATGGTTAAATCAAAATAAAAAAGAATTTTGTAAAGATACCTGTCTGGGGATAACCATTTGGTTGTGGGTAATAATTTCTTCATAAATCTCATTACGTAATACCCACAATCATTGTTATTTGGTTGTTTCGGACACTACAAAACAAAAGATTAGTTAATTGTTAAATTTAATTTAATACATTTTTTTGACAACAATAATGTAAATAAATATATGATAAGATTGATTACAAACTTACCTCTATTGGCACCCATTTTGTCTGTGATTGTTCCAATCCCCAATATTCCTTCAAACAACTGAACACAATTGGATATAACTATATTATTAAAAATACATATAGTTAACAACTAAAACAAAGAAATATGCAGAGTGATCGAAATACACACACCTATTAAATATCACAACCAAGTCTGGATGGGTGTTGAAATGACCATGCACAGAATCAATGTAGTACACCGTATCTGTCTTAGGATTTATTGCAAGCAAAATCCAATGATCCCTACAAAATAAAACTTTGAATAAGTAATTGACTAGTATTTAAAAAATGCATGTTATATAAGAATAGATTAAATCTCTCACCCTACAAGACATGGTGCCAAAAACATGGTATCGACGCCTGTATGTTGAGCACCCAATAAGCGTCGAGTGATATAATTTGTAACATCTGTCTTGTTTTGTTTCACAAGGTCGTTATAGTTAGACAGATCCTCCCTGACATTACGGAGGTGTTACTATCCGGACACAAGAACACATATCTCTGTGTCTGCTCCGAATGGACCAAAATGTTATGATACAAGCACCTACAATTAGAGGTATATATATACAAATTAAGTTAACGATATAATAAAATAAACTTAATGATGTTAAATAATAAATTACATGCGTACCTGATATATGCTCTAATACAAACACTAGTTGCCCAATTCATCTGACATAAATCATTAATATCCTGTTTTGGGATTATCAATAGTTGATCGAGATTTCCAAAAATGTTGTCATCCATCTGTAATACAAGCGGGGTTCCATCATCCATCTTGAATTGCGCATGCATTTCGGTATACAAAATAATCCTAGAATCATCAATGGAAGAGGCGGAGGGCTGACACACTATTGAAGGAGGGGCGGGCTGAGTCACTTTTGAAGGGGCGGGTCGAGTCACTTTTGGAGGGGCGGGCCGAGCCACTTTTGGAGGAGGGGCGGGCTGAGTCACTTTTGGAGCAACGGAGGACCGAATCACTTTTCTAGGAGGGGCGGGCTGAGTCACTATTGGAGGAGGAGAGGGCTGAGTCAATGTTGGAGGAGGAGAGGGCCTAGTCACTTTTTGAGGGGCAGGCAAAGAAACTTGTGTTGAAGGGCCGGACCGAGACACTTTCTTGCTAGTAGATATTGCCTTGCTAACACTTTTGCCCCTAGATTTTGCATTTTGGCGTACCTATATATAAATAAAATAATTCGTTAGCTAGCACACAATAAATGACAAAATAAAAGAATTAGTTAGTTACAAATATATTGTCACTTACAACAATAAGGTGTGCTGGCCATGCCACAAATGTACCAACTGCATCTTGCACAGTTAGTAAATCTATAGTGGGTATTGGAGCAGGCAATGGTGCATCCCCACAATTGCACAATCAACTCTAACTCTAACATGATCTGGAGGTATGAGTAAATTGTGCATCAAAGTTCCCAATTGGTCACATGTGAAGCCTATTGCAACCATTTGGTGTGAGTTTGAGATATACAATTCACACTCACACTCATTGTTGTCCTAAATCAATTATAAACAAAAATTAATAAATACATTGCGTAGAAGAAAGAGAGTTTAATAATTAATTTCTTATTTATCGTCAAAAAAAAATAATTAATACCTTAGTTGACGGAATGGTGCAGCTATCTCGTGCACTATCTGTGGCAGGGGATGGTACTGCAGGCGAAACCAACCCATAGTGCAATTTGATTTGACTAAGTTCAGACCTTAGACCTTCAGACAATACCCGCAACTCTCTACTTTGTTTACAATCATGATGCTCATCATAAGTTCTCTTCTTTGATCCAAGGTAGTTGGATGGATTAACGACCTGTGTATAAATAAAATACCCCTTGTACGACCTGTGTATTCTTCCTTTTCCAAGGCACGAGTAAGGATTTCCTTTTCAGAGTAATCAATGATCTCTCCCTGTGACACAGACTCTGATATGGTTTCCTGATTCACAAACAAAAGTATAATAAATAAAATTATTATACATTTTATAGATCATAAAAGTTTCAAAACAATATTCGAATTTTGAAAATACTTACAATTCTGTCGGTCACCTCCTTAGTTTTGGGATCCACAACCTCCCCATTCTTTTGTCTGGCTGCTACCCACAAAAAATGTCGCTTAATGCTTTCTTTAGTAGGATCTTTCCCACTCTCCTCCAACTATATTTAAATTTACCAAATGTTAAGAAATTATAAATCAAAAGATTTATTAAACAAAGAGAAATCAAGCTTATTGTGTCCTACCAATCTCTCTTCAAAAACTTGATATCCACTAGCACCGCCTCTATAAGGGTATTCACAACCAGAAGCTCTCTCTCGATTCGCTTGGCAAAGTTTCTATTTAGAGACATAAGTATACATTAATGTATAATATATAATTGTCAGCTATATTTTAAGTTATAACTTAATATATTATAGTACTAACCATGAAATCTTCATCTTCGGTGCGTCTCCTAACAAATGTAACCCAATCCTCCTCCGTAATAAATCCACTATATGGCGTTGGAGGCTTCCATCTGAGGTTTCCACTATTATCAAACAACCATTTTTTTAGACTACCCCTGAAATTCCGATGTAGCTTTCCGGCTTCCTTCATACACCAGTCTTTTCGGGACTCATCCACATCAAAATATTTCTGCATACACATATTCAATGAAAATGATATAAATATATATATGGTTACAAATTTATTACATAAGATTACAAAAGAGATGTAAAATTATATACCTGTATTGTTAACCAAAACTCCTCTTTGTGTTTCCTCAAAACAGCACTTTTCTCACTCCAAGTACTGATTGTAATTGGTATCATTTGTTTTACCTTACTACCGAGGAAGGTAACCAAATTTGCGCGATTATCCCCAATTGGCTGACCCTTAATATTCCACACCACCTACATTATGTCATTAGTAAATTAGTTAACAAATAATTAAAACTAAGTGTTGAATTAATAAGTTAATTAGTAATTAGTAACTTACTGGTACTTTTCCTTTTCCTTTATTTACTCGATTGATGATATATTTTTTGACTGTCATTCCCCGAGGAGCCTGCTTTCTGATATACTTTTCAACATCACACTCATGATCGCTGTCATGATTACTGTCATGATCACTATGATCCGCCATCTGACCTGCAATAAAACATAATCACGCACTATTCGCATATTTAGGCATATTCGATTTTACTTTGCTAGTTTCATTCACCACACATATACAAGTTTGCATAACTTATATTTGATAGGTATCAAGAAAACAAAGCCTACATATCAATGCAATATCTATGAAGAAATAAATCATCATGGTTCAAAACAAACAAAAGAAATCAAACTAAAGAAAACAATTTTTTTGAAGCTAATACATTCAACTATTTTAAACTAAAGAAATCAAAGACTTTGATGTCTTCCATATTGTCATTCTTCATATAATAAATACAAGAAAACAACAAAAGTACCTGAACAAGTAGAAGCAACGATGAACTCCAACGAATGCGAACCACGCACTAGCAAATGAAGCGAACAAACACGAACTCGAGCTCGAACTCACGACCCAACACGAACTCGAAGGAAGTATTTTCAATTCCTATAAACAATTCATTAATTAAATTACTAATTAAAGAACCATCATACAAATATGGAAGACAAAAATACAATCAATTTTTGTGACATTAACAAAATAAGACAAACACTTCGCCCTTTCAATAAACCAATCAATAAGCATCAACTTTGATCATCTAACATAAAGTTCCAATGCCATTAAAATTAATAAAACAACATGCAATCCTAAATATTCAAGTTTATAAAATCCCTTAACCGAAAGCAACATTAAATTAACAAGCATTGGACATCTCAACAAACACTAAGCCTACATCAAATTAAATTAACAAGCATTTCATTTGGACATTTCAACAAACACTACAACTACATTTCCCCCAAAGTTTAGAAACACCATTTTAAAGAACCAATCATCAACCATAACCTTTAAATCATCTAACCTAATGTTCCAATGCCATTAAAATAACTAGAGCAACATGTAGTAATACTAAACTTTGTGAAAGAGAAACGAAAATGGGGAAGAAATCACCTTACACGAAAATGGAGAAGAAATGGAGAAGTGTGTAAGAGATGTCCTTTGGGAAAATGAAAATGGGAGAGAGCCACGAAAATGAGAGCTTGAGAGAACGAAAATGAGAGCTTGAGAGGACAAAGATGAGAGCTTGAGAGGAGTGTGTGTCCATTTGAGGCCAATGGAGGAGGAGGAGGAAGAGAGCTTGAGAGAGTGTTAGTGTGTTGAGGAGAGGACTAGAACGAAAATGTATGTGTTGAGAGGGAAAAAATGAAAAAATAAAAAACACACCAATAGGCAGCGCTTCACTAATAAGCGCTGGCCATTGAGAACCCGTCTACCCAAAAGGTAGCGCTTGCTGCATAGGCGCTGCCTATTGCGCAGCGCGTCTAACCAAAAAGGTAGCGCTTTCTGCATAGGCGCTGCCTATTGCGCAGCGCGTCTAACCCAAAAGGTAGCGCTTGCTCCATAGGCGCTGCTTATTGCGCAATGCGTCCTACCCAAAAGCAGCGCTTGCTTCATACGCGCTGCCCATTGCTCCGTGTTTTAGCCAAAAGCAGCGCTTCTAGCATAAACGCTGCCCATTTTAGCGCCTTTTTTTCAATATCTGTTGTAGTGATTAGGACCAACAAGTCCTTTAATGGCAAATCCATTGATTGAAAACATGCCATTTAGTATGAGTGGTAGGGCTTTCCCATATGGCATGCCAACAGCATTGATGGCAGGCCTTCAGACAAATTCGTCTACATTTGCAGATAATGCAATCACAGGGTATTCTCCTACTCATAGTTCATCAGAGGGCATTCATAGTCGAAATGCCCAACCTAATCTGACTACAACATCTTTGTTGGCATTAAGGCAACAAATGGATGATAGTAACCATGATATGGTTAATATGTTAACACAACAAATTGGTACTGTGTTTAATCCTTTAATACAAAACACTAATAATAGTTACCAGATGTTGGCCACACAAATGGGAAGAATTGCTGATTTCTTTGGCACTCCACCAGTGCGTAACCAGCAAATTCCCCAAATTCAAACTGTTAGGCCTGTCGAAATCCCTTTAGAAAGGCCTAACAATGCAATTCCCATAAATCAGGGTAATCAGGGACAACAACATGTTGTCAAAGAACCTATGAGGATAGAGGCAATCCCTGATGTTGTGTTAGTAAATAGAAACCAAAATGCAGACGAAGTGGTCAGACAAGTGCAACAAAACAATTTTGGGGCGCAAAATAATTTGGCTAACCTGGTCGAAAACATTCTAGCCCAGAATGGCCTTAACTTAGGCTTGCACAGGCCTAATTTTGTATCACCTTTGTCGAAATACACCTTGCAAACAGAGCTACCCAGGGGATGGAAAATCCCTAAGTTCACAAAATTTGTTGGAGAAACTAGTGAATCCACTGTCGAACACATGGCTCGTTATCTTACTGAGGCTGGTGATATAGAGCATAATGAGAATTTAAGAATGAAGTATTTTCCAAATTCTCTAACTAAGAATGCGTTTACATGGTTCACCACTTTGCCTCCAAATTCTATTTTTAGTTGGAATCAGTTAGAAAAGGCCTTCCACGAACAATTCTATATGGGCCAGTGCAAGATTAGTCTTAAGGAACTAGCTAGTGTTCGACGCAAGGGGCCATAATCTATTGATGATTATCTCAATAGATTTAGACTTCTCAAAGCAATGTGTTTTACTCAAGTGCCTGAACATGAATTAGTCGAAATGGCTGCTGGTGGTCTAGATTATTCTATAAGAAAGAAGCTAGATACATTGCACTTAAGAGATATGGCACAATTAGCTGATAGAGTTCGACAAGTAGAAAGACTTAAAGCTGAAAAGACTAGAACAGGCAGGTTCCAAAATAAAAAAGAAAAGGTTGCATATGTCGAAACTAATGACAGTGACCAAGAATTCGACATATCTTATGAAGATGTCGAAGAGGAGGTTAATATAGCAAAATTAAAATCAGGACCTCCTTATACTTGTAAATTGTTAAAACCTTCAAATGGAAAAAACTCTGTTGAGCCTAAAAATGATAAGTTTGTTGCAAAAACTTATACTTATGATGTTTCTAAGTGTGATGAAATATTTGATCTGTTAGTTGCTGATGGTCAATTTTTGGTGCCTAAGGGCCTGAAAGTACCACCATAGGAACAACGACGGAAAAGAGGTTTTTGTAAATTTCACAATTTCTTAGGCCATAACACTTCTCGTTGTGTTATTTTCAGGGATTTGGTTCAAAAAGCCCTCAATGAGGGAAGACTGAAATTTGGTGACAAATCGAAGCCACCAATGAAAATTGATGCTAATCCTCTACCAACAACTGATGCATTGCTTGTCGAAGTTGACATCAACGTGGTTGAAATCACAGGAGTTGTTGCTGAAGATACTAAAGTGGAGAAAGTTGTTGACAAAGTGGATGTCGAAATGGTCACTGAAGACCAATATGCTGAAAAAATGAAGACAGTTTACCCAATGGCAGAGGAAGAATTGATTGATTTCCTTAATCCCTGCAAAATTAACAATACTGAAGTGATGTTTTGTCCAAGATGTAGTTCTGTCTTCGACAAAGAGGCTGCTAAAAATCTTGAGGGTTTTAAGCCTCAACTGAAGCGCAAAGGAAAATGGGTCGACAAGAGGCCAAAGTTCAGCTACAGCAACAGAGGTATTCAGTACAAGGTCACTTCGACAAAGAATCCTCAAAAAGAACAGATCAAAACCTATGTACCTCCAGCAAAGTCTCCTGTCGAGAAATGGGTACATTTTGGCGGAAAGAGTACTGGCTATTACCCAGTATATTATGCTGGAAAGAATGCTGGAAATCAGCAGAAATCAGCAAAAGTGGTCAAAGGCAGCACTAGTGCTACTGGCCAGAACAAGGCATTTGAATCTAACAAATATGCCTATAACAATAACTACAAAGGGAAAAATCCCATGACAAGAACACAATGGCGCAGGTATCAACGCCAGAAGAAAGCTGCTGCTGCTGCTGCTGCAGGCAAAGTAGAGAATTCTAGCAAAGATAAAGGTAAGCAAGTACCTTTAAAGCCTCTTGAAATGGCTAGAAAGCCAGCTACTTAAAGGATATTTCCTCCACTCTCAATAATCAAAGAAGGTCTTAACTTAGATGAAGAAATGGACTCAGATTTTGCCGATTCTGGGTCAGAATTCGACGTCTTATGTGGCGTGGTCTCAATTCTACCAATTGAGTATGATGTAGTTTCTGAAGTGAATGACGTCGAAGAAGATTTCGACGAAGAGACTACTTATAAGCCAATTTGTTACTATGTGCTGAAGAGTGGTTGCGTGGAGGAACAACATGCTGTGTTTGAGAGACCAGATTGTGGAATGATGAATCATCTCAAACCCTTGTACATTCAAGCAAAAGTGAATAACATTGGTGTCAACAAGATCCTGGTCGATGGTGGTGCTGCTGTAAACTTGATGCCACAACATATGTTGAAGAAAATTAGAAAGTGTGAAACTGATTTGAAAACACACAATGTAATACTTACAAACTATGAAGGCAAAAGTGGCCATTCACTTGGGACCATTGAAGTCGAGTTTGCTGTAGGAAGTATTAAGAGACCAACATTGTTTCTGGTAGTTCCATCAAAGGCAAATTACAACTTGTTGCTAGGAAGGGAATAGATACATGGTGTGGGGGCAATACCTTCGACTGTCCACCAAAGGCTTATCATTTGGCGAGAAGATGGTTTGGTTGAAAATATTGAAGGTGATCAGAGTTATTTCAAAGCTGAGGTAAATGCTATAACCAAGAAAACCTTCGACAAACAACTGGCGAATATTGCGCCATGTGCATCTTCTGAAATTGGATATGAACATCAAGACAATATTAGATCTTCCGTTACACTCCACCCCAATTATGGATTTATTTGGGAGAGAGAGGTTATAGATGAAGACAACCACCCACAAGGCTTTGTCAAGCCTACAGGGTGGGATGGACCATAAATAATTATTTATGGATAAGCCCAGTGCATGGGATAGAATTACGGCCTATGTGGCCGAAAACAAACAAAAAGCGGCTTTAGAAGCCGAGTTACAACAACAAATGGTTGCTGAAGCCATTGAAAATGAAAATAAAGACAACTTTGTCGAAAATCAGAGGCTTGATTGCGTCTACGATGATGAGCCTCTAGGTTTTGAAAAGGATCCATTGGGTTCGACCAAAAGGATTCAGGCACAAGATCCCTTAGAATAGATTGATTTGGGAGATGGCTCCATAAAAAGGCCAACATATATTAGTGCAAAGATTGATCAAGCATTGAAGGTGCAGATTGTTGAATTGCTGAAGGAGTACAAGGATTGCTTTGCTTGGGACTACAATGAAATGCCACGATTAAGTCGAGAAGTGGTTGAGATAAAATTACCAATTCGACCAGGAAAGAAGCCAGTGAAGCAGACTCCAAGAAGATTTGCACCAGAGATCCTGTTGAAGATCAAAGCAGAAATAGAAAGATTACTAAAGAGCAAGTTCATCAGAACTGCCAGGTTTAGGAAAATGGATCAATACCTGAGATTGCAGAATTTTTGCTTCTTCTTCTGTCAAAGTGGGTTCAGCAATGTATTGCTGTTTGCCAGAAACAGTACCGGGAGTTTGAGCTTTGGATGAAGACGCCATTGACGGTAGCTCTGAGGAATTTCAACGAAAAATAGAGCTTCGTGAAACGTTAATGGGGTTTCGATTGAAATTTCTAGTTCGCAGATTGCTGTTTGTTTCGTGAAGAAGAGGAAGAGAAGAAAGAAAAAGAGTTGCAATTTCAAAGTTTTCAGAAAAAAATGAAATGAAGGGGAAAGGTTTGGTTTTTATAGCTGTTTGAAAGAAGAAAGAGAATAAACCCTTAAGTTTCTTTTTAAAGGGAACAGTTATTTGCAATGAGTAGTGGGGAGTTCCAATGCGAAACGTGGCCCACTAAATCTGAAATGGTGGCGCCATAAAGTGACTTTTGCTGAAATGTCTCAGCAATTCTGAAACATGATGCTGATGACGTCATTAGGGCAGTTAAAAGAAATTTCAAAAAAAATGTCATTTTCTTCTTCACCTAAAAACTCAGTCGAAAAAGACATTTTTGAGGGGCAATTTGTTAGCCTGCATTTTCGACAGGCTCAATTAAATGCAGTCAACGAGGATTGACTTGTGATTTCAAGGGGAAGTGTTTATTTCGACACTAAAGAGTTGTATCAGAGGGTAAATTCAACAAAGCTTTGAACTTAGCGAAAATAAAGAACTGAAGAATGGTGGTTCGACGAGAGGGAAGCTAGAGTTCAGTGGTAGACCAGAATCAAGTGCTCGTTGTCGAAGCAGTTAGCAGTTATCTTGGTCGAAAATACATAACAGTTACTATTTTTTTGAATTCTCTGTACAGTTAGTTAGTTATAGTTTTCCCTCCTTGTATAAATAGTAGTTTTTCACAGAAAAAACGGGTCACAAACTCATATACAGATTCTCACGCTCTAACTTCCAACATCATAGAAAAAACGAGTCAGAGAAGAATGTATGATCATGTGTACCAACTCTCTTTTCAATTAATGCATTTTACTTTGTTTCTTTAAGCAATTTTCTGCATTTTTATTTGTTCTCTTCATCTCTGTCTGAAGTAACTTCGACAGTTTCACGCGAAATTGCCAGTTATCTTCCTTCTTTTCTTTAAAACCGTAAAAACATTCATAATTTCTGGAAAAACTTTAACACAAATGGTCTTAGGATTTACTAGTTGATCCTGCAAGCAGAAGAAATTTCAAACTAGCGGTGTTTGCCAAAAACCACGGTAAACAGGTACCTTAGTACCTAATTGGTACGATACTTTACTACCCAAACCGGTATCGTACTAAACTACAGTACTATTGTAATTTGTTGTTTTGAAGTTTCTGGATTAACATTGAAAATGGAGAGTTTGTAGTAGTAGATAATATACCATTTAACATTTAACATTGAACAGAAATTATATGAATTGAAATTGAAAGAGGGGAAATCCTATAGAAGAAGCTCTCTAACTTGGTAAAACTTGTTAGTTACTCTACATTTACTAATTATGTTGCTATGTATAAATTGCTAAGAGGTAACAAAACTAATAACTGAGTGGATCAGTTATTTGCACATGGTTAGCCATTGTCTAATAACTAAGTTGAGGGAGCGTTCAGCAGAAATAAGCCAGACTGGTTCGGTAGCCTGACATACCTTTATAAATTTCAACTTCTGGGGAGGCGTCATAAGACATGCCACGACACCAGGTAACCAAACCATGTTCGGTACAGGGGCGCCGAAACCGTGAAAATCATGCGACTACCTTTAGGCCATATAAAAAGGTAACGGGTTGAAGTACCTCTTATACTATTCTTCTCAATATATTTAAAAAGTGTTATATGTAGTTTTGTCCTATTGTATACCTTATGTTTACGTGTTTGGATTCTCTACTTCTCCCCTTCCTCTAATTTTTTATTTCATTAATCTTGCAACTCTGTGCAATTGCATCTTTCCCTCCATCACTGAACTTCAATCCCATACTAGGATATTTCTCCACCAGCCAAAGTATATACTAGTTGTATTAACTTTTGTTATTAAAAAAGTAGTTGTATTAAATTGAACAATGCCTTCTCAGCTACTGAACCCAACAAACAATACCATCGGTTCTTCATTGCCACATTAGGAAAATCTTCGTAATCATGTAAACTTTTTGCTCTTTCGTTCAGTTAATATCAAGTGCTCTTTCGGTATTTAATGGACACTACAAGTTGCGTTCTAGTGTTGCATGGTAGTATGTGAGTGTGCAAGTGTTACTTCGTTTGAGTGTTATCACAACATCAGGTATTTGCAAAACCTGGAAGTTTTGGATAATTTTAAATGAACGTGTCTTCATCTAAATTAGTATGCGTATCCGTATCCTCTGCCGCTTAGTTTACTTTTAAGCATTTATTAAATGTCTACTCTTACACAGTTGGGCCGTTATTAATGGTCATTTAATTTAAGATCATGCATACTCTTAATGAAATACTTCTCCCTCATTTACAAACTCTAGCTCAACTGATAAATACTGAAATTGTTAAGCTGATTAACATATCTAGAGTTCGAGTTTAAGACCTCATCGTTGTATGTGAGTTTCAAACAACAATTATCGCTTATTTGTATACGCACCAAAAAAAAGAAATAATTGTCCATCCTTCCCGAATTGCTGGTTGTTTTTACCAAATCAATTTGTTTCAAATTGATTGTTATTTTACATTTTCTATTAAGTATTTAATATTTTTTCCACTCATATCCTTATTTATTATGAGAATTTTTCACATCTAATAAATGATTTACATAGATGTCAAGAAAATAAATAATGATTTACGTTTGTTTAAGTGAAAAGATAAATAATTAAATGATAATTATACAATATTTTTTATAAAAATTATACTACTAATCATTTTTCTTAATAGGTGTGCCAAAACTTAATCTTCTTTCATGAATCATCAATCTAGTTGCATTTCCTAAACATTAAGAATAGTGATTTCTAAATTGTCCCTTTATTTAGTTTTTTTTATGGATATTTATATATTTTATTGGAATAAAAGGAGTTACTGGAAAAATAAATTAAAATATGTATTAATTGAAAGATATCTTAGTAATGGTGGTATTATGGTCAAAATTAGTTATTTTGTAATACCCAAAAACAATTAATTTTTTATTAACAATTTAGATATAAAATATGTTTTTTTTCCTGCTTGTATTTCATATTTTCATTCTAGACACGATGAAACCTCATAAGAAAATCATTAATCACTATAATCAGACTCATTCCAAAGAGGAAAAAAATTATTGTAATTCACTAACCCACAACCTCTCATGTGCCACCACCTCATGTGGTATTTTTTTGGCTCCTTAAAGATTCAAACCTATGACCTAAGAGTCTAAGACTAAAGTGCATGGAAACATCTTTGTATTTTACCACTAGGGCTATTTTGACTAAGATATCTGCAATATATATAGTGAGAGTTATGTGAAATAATTAATTAATTTAGAGTTGTTGAGATACAAATAAATAAGAGTACAGTTAGAAAAATATAACAAATATTGTCTAGATATTCTAAAATGCCAAATAATATAAGATAAAAAAAATATTTTTCAAATATTTTTTGACAGGTAAAAAACATCGAGTTAAACTAGCAAATGCAGAAATTATTATACTTGATATTATAATATCTCGAGTTCAAAGCCAAAAACTCACGGATATATATATATATATATATATATATATATATATATATATATATGTGTGAATTTCAAATGGCATTTGTCATTCCATATACATAAAAAAAAATGATAGAGTATTCTAGATTCACAAACAACTATAGCTATGATCTATAAGACGTAATATTGTCAAAAAAAAAATCTATAGGACATAAAACAGCAAGCAAATATCGACTAGAATGCACATGCACATGCACTTGAGGAGGAATATGTAACCAAACTAATCGGTTGCTTGTATGTTTAGATGCCGTGTTCTGCTCCACCGCGATCATAAATAAATGCGGTGATGATGTGTCAAAATTATCTACTTGCTTTAATGACAAAAACGGATAAATGAAAGTTGCAATCTTAGCTACATATGTAGTGTCCCGTCACTTGGATGAAATACCTAATTATGTGCATGGAAATTTAGTTGTTCCTCTCACCATTGCTTCAAGTTTTGTAAGGTATATATATATTCCTATTTTGGCTACTAATTAGTACTACGGTGCAACCAACTCTCAAAAAACTTGTTCAACAATATGTGTATAGCTCTCTTTCTTTGGCAATCCCATCCACTCTATCCTTTTCTTCTTTTGAATAACAGAGACGAATATCACAATAGGCAAGCTTAATTTCTTCTCTTGTTAATTAATTTCAAAGTTTAAATACTTGTTTGATTTGTGGAATAATTAATTAATGTGCCTATAAGCATTTGTATCTTATTTTAATTTTTTGGACGAAGGCCTACGAAGGCTGTGTCATGGTGGGAAGATTGTGATATACTTGGAGGAAGGGACGAAATAGCAGGGGGGACATGGTTGGCTTGTTCTAGAGAAGGAAGGGTGGCTTTTGTTACCAATGTTTTGGAGCTTCATACCCTTCCTGAGGCCAAGAGTCGTGGAGACCTACCCGTCCTATTTCTCAAGGTATATATGGGCAAAGAATTTTTTAGTAAATGATCTAGATGGGTTACAAGAAATAAGCAAAATATCATATTATGAATTATAATGATAAACCATTTTAGTTGCCACTGTATTTGACTTTTACGATATGTAAAAGTCAGCCTAACACTTATGGAGGCCTAAAGCGAACTCTGAAGTAAAGCGTATAAGATAAACTAATAAAAACTCTTAATGTTTGATTAATATAATTCTTTGCTTCAATTTTTTTTAAATATAATTCTAACTCTATTTAATTTATTAGATTTTAATGAAAAAAAATTCTTTAGTATCATAATATCAACAAAATAATGTCAATGAAATAGAAATCACTTGTTAGCCCACACCAAAAAAAAAATCTTTACTAAAAAAATTATTGGATTACAATATCAACAAAAAATTCTTTACTAAAAAAATTCTTTAGTATCATAATATCAACAAAATAATGTCAATGAAATAGAAATCACTTGGATTATAATATCTTGAATTTTAAGGTGGACAAAAAATAGATAATTTCTTTTTGGTAAAAAGACCGATATATTAACGGATGAGCCACTAGGAATAGAGGCCCAAATAGAAATCACTTGTTAGCCCACACAAGGCTCAATTATATATTCACAAATAAACAAATCAAAACAAACCTATCAACGGGAAGAATCAAACTCAGGCCAACAATGAAGCAGAGACAACCAGCTACCAACTAGGCTAGACTTAATTTTTGTACTAGTTGGTAAATATTTTTTTTATTTATATTATTTAACAACAAATTTTAAGGCTTTTTTTCCTAAAAATTTTGAGACTTAAGGCCTTTGCTTTAGTTGTTTTGGCCTTGGGCCGACCCTTCTGCATGTCTACCTATCATGTCATAGATTTGAACACTATGAGCTCGGCGGTCTGCCAGAGTTGAGAGATAATATACGAGAGAGCGAGGTAGAAATTGTAGGTAAAAGGTCTTGCAAGGGTTTTATTCGGTGGCAGCCAGCACGAGACTTTCAAAAAGAGAAAATGTTTATTTAGAGGATTTTTTTAACCCCACCGAATTAAATGAATTTTTTTACTAAACACGCTAAATTTGACCATTTTTAAATTAGTTTGAGGGGGTTTGTAAAACCTCCACAAAATAACCCCCACCATCTGACTCTTTTTTGTAGTGGAATAATTTATCGACCTTCTTAGTTACCAATCTCCTTGGTAGAACTTAAGCTCGTCATTTTTAGTAACATTTCGTCCTCTTACTATACATTTTTTTCATTCACAATGTTCGAATTTGAGATCTTACTTGAGAGACTAAATTCAATTCGCTTTTCAGTTCCGAAAAGAGAAGAATAAAACTAGAATAACGGTCAAGCGGACTATCGATTTAGTCGATGACACTACATAACACTGTGAACTTAGTCCATCAAATTAATGAAATTTTAAAATGATACTCCCTTATTTTAACGGTGAGATTTGTATCACATTACTTCCTCAATTTTTTTTTTTGTGGATCCATTCTCATTCATATTTTTTCACTTTGTCGTTTATTGTACGCGACCAAATTGGCAGGGCAACAAGCATCCGAAAGAATTTGCAGAAAGCCTAAAAAGAGAGGGTCAATATTACAATGGATTCAACTTAATCGTGGCTGACATTGAATCCAAATCCATGGTTTACATCTCCAACAGACCCAAGGGACACCCTATTACCATTCTAGAGGTTCCTCCTGGCCTACATGTACTCTCCAACGATAAGTTAAATTCCCCATGGCATAAGGTTTGTTAACATTCTACAATGTCTACATATTAAATCATGTTAAAGATATTATACTTACGTGTGAATTACCTTTGTTGCAATTTCAGTCTCAGCGCCTTCAATTGAGTTTCAAAGAACATGTTGTTGGTAAATATGGGGAAGGTGAGATACCTGTGAAGGAGGTAACTCAAAAGCTAATGAAGGACACAGTTAAAGCTGACAAAAATATGCTACCTCACATATGCTCAATTGATTGGGAATTCAATCTCAGCTCCATTTTTGTTGAAGTAGAAACACCACTGGTATATAAGTTAACAATTAATTAATAATATGCTTACTAGCCAATGTATATAATCCATCTATGTATGGTGCATATGCAGGGTGTATACGGCACAAGGAGTAGTGCTGCCTTAACCGTGAGATCAAGTGGGGAAGTAAGCTTCTATGAGCATTATTTAGATGATGATAGCGTTTGGAAAGAGCATGCTATCGATTTCCGTATCCGGAATACGTTGAAACAGACAGAAAGAGAGGACTATATGGATAGATGAAGTAGTCTAAGCAAAAACTATACTAGAAAAAGCAATCACATATTGATTGCAGCTATATTTCCTTATGCATAATTAGTTTGTCATTCTTATACGAGGAAGGAAGGATCAATGTTAAATTGATCCCTTCTTCCAGGTCTCTTTACATCTAAATATTGGGTAACATATGCCATCAATGAGCATAGCTAGCTAGCTATAGTATGGTGCTCTTGTACGTAACCAGATGAATAAGCAAATAACAATAATGTCTTCAATGAGTCACCCATCCCTATGAGTCCATATTCTCTCTACTCTATATGACCAAAGCACTTCCTCCTAAATTTGAGGAATTCAAAATTGAGCTCATAGTTTGTGACTCACTTATGCCAAGCATCACACATTAGCCGTAGCCGCATGTAATGTCCCAACTGTTGTCATGGAAATTGCTCATGTCTCCAACAGTGTACTATACATATTAGAACAGTAAGGTAGAGCAAGAAAAGTTACAAGATCTGCAATTTGAAGCACAAAATATCTAGTTTCAAAGTTCACTTGCAGTATCATTTTTGCAGCCATGATCGTGCTAAAAAATTACATATAAAATTGAAGTACAATGTGAAATACTATTTTTTTAGAAAAGATACTGATACATTTTAAATAATATTCTGACACTGTTAAACCTCCTTTACAACTTCAACATAAGAATTTCACAAAAAATAAACTAAGATATAAACAAAGTGTGACATAATATCATAGTCATTCTTCTTGATAAATTTACGGTTGGGACTTTAATCTCAGCTTTCACAACCAAAGCCAGCTAGGTACAATACCATAATCGTGTTGTTATTGCATACCATCCCAATTTCACGATACCAATAACATTCACACAACAAATCACATTTGGGGTAAAGAATTGATCTTGCTATTAAATGTCTAGTCATCCAGATATAGCAAAAGATTTTAGACAATGAATAAGGCATCCGTAGCAACCATTCATTTTTTTGGGGTCCAAATCAGCATTCAAAAGATGTGACATTGCTGTAACAGAGCTGCCAGCTCCATCTCCATCAATAATACATACAGAATTCCTGATTCAATTTCTTGTTTCTATCACATTTCCACCAACTATTTTCACAAAATGTATACAAACTATTCTACAGGATCGTCATTCATATTTTCAGTTTGAATAGAATGGATAAACTGAAACTGTTAGAATCATTTTTTTTCCTTATTGCTAAGCATCTTATTCACTGTCAAATTCATTTTGATTCCCGTCTGACACGTGGATAATTTGATTCCAATTCAGATTCAATTATTACAAACTTCATAACCATTACCAAGTCACACAAAGATTTCATGCGACATGCATTTTAAAAAATTAAACCGAAATGCACCATAGCAAACTCAAGTCTAATAAAAGTTAAAGATGAACCTAACAATACTTCATGGATGAATGACTAGGAGAAAGAACAGATAAGAAGCAGATATTAATCTAAATGGAGGCAACACAAGTAGAATATATAGGATTGAGAAGTACCTCTAAAGAAGTGCTCTTATGAATCAATTTTCCCAATGATGTATGGTTTTGTATTACAGGGCCCTTTGAGCTTGAGATGTGGACAATGCACAAATCGATTCACCTTCCATTGCATATCAGCATCCGACTTTGTGATTAATTTTGAATGACATGGCAGACATGCCTTCAAAATTCACACAAAGAAAAATCATGCAGCTTGCTGACATAGAGATTTTCAGCTTATAAACATGAATAAACATGAATTAAATCATGATGTCAGCTTCCTTCATACCAAACTAGTTCCTCCACTTGAAATGGACGATGGCTGTAATCAACCACCATATTTGCATACTATACAGAAAACAAGTCAGCAACTATTTAAGTGAGTCGTTAGCTAATAGTTTCCCTCAACTTAACAGGAGGACATCCACTGGTATTCTACCAAAATGACAAAATAGTACAAACTCTGGCCACCGTTAAGCAAATAACTACATATTGCTAACTAGATGAACAGACAAGTCTCAAATGATATTATCCTTCTCAAATTCTTTCAAGAGTTTGGGACATGTAACAATAACAAATCATCACTACACTATTTTAGGATGTATCTTGTGCAGACAAGGCTCCCAGACATTTTCAAAAAAATCTAGACCGAAAACTATAATATAAGGGCGTGCTTTTGACTGATGCAGCATAGGTAAAACCTTCTCTGAATATCAACACCACAAATTTTCTCTAATTAAGTTTGTATAATATAACATTGCTCCCAATTCTAACAAGCTATCCATATCCTAAATACAATTTGACCAAAGAGAATATTTAGTATAACAAGGATAGCAGTTTAAATGAATCACCAGCTGAAGAAGGCTAGTTAATAGTGAAATATGCATACAAGCCAATAGACATAGACATCACAAAAAATCACAACACCAACTCCCACCTCAAACTCATTATAAACTTTAATAGCCTCTTTCATACTTTCGCCCACCATGATATAAAAGAAATTGAATACCACAACATGAAAATTCACCAGAGCCTCGACCTTCATTCTTGAATGGCACACTATTTCCTGGGTCGATATAAAATAGATTCATGCAGATCAATAATTCAAATAATACACACTGGAATCTCTTAAAACGTATTTGGAATCAATTTGGAAGATAAAGCATCTTGAAATCAAAAGGCTCTGTTACTTCCAGTTCTTGAAACAATCCTTTGAGGAAGAAATTATTTATAAAATTCTCACGCAGAATGTAGTTTTACTTCATTGAATGTCATTACTATCTACTAATATCCATTTACATAAACCACATTGACACATACAATCAATCACATTAGTCTGCAACCATCTAACTACCAATCTCGATCATTTTATGATCCGGATTATTTGAGCTGTCTCACACCCAAACTTAGACAACCATACAATAAGGAATCCTTACGGCTCAAATATACAATCCTAACTCTACATTATGAATAAAATTCATATAGCAATTGCATTTAGAGTGATTGGGGCTCAAAGTTACCTTCATCGAGGCTTAAATTTCAATATTCACATTGAAGGTCATCTAGGCACAATACCATCACAGTGTTGTCATTGCATAAACAATCAAGATTTGTACTTCAAGCTATGAATAAACATTCATATAAAAGCAGCATCTAGGGTCAAGATTTTGTATGCATAGCATCCCAATTTGAAAATGCCAATAACAATTTCACACAGCAAGTCACATTTTGGATAGAGTTAATCTGGTAATAAATTTAAGGTCGCTGGGACTTAAGTATCGATTTCCACAGCCTAAGTCATCACAATGCCATCATGGTGTTGTCATTTCATTAAGGTCATCAAGATTTGTACTTCAACTTATGAATAAATATTTATATAAAATTGCATCAAAGGGTCATGTATTTTTGTGCATGGCGACCCAAATTCACAATTCCAAATAGCGAACGAATTCCCATAGCAAAATCACATTCTTGGTAAAGAATTGATCTTTCTATTAATTTTCTAACAAGAAGGCATCCAAATATAGCAACCCGATTTCCCGCAATGAATAAGACAACCCGATTTCCGAAAATGAGTAAGACGACATTTCCAACAATGAATAAGG
Source organism: Astragalus glycyphyllos (assembly GCA_963573325.1). NCBI lineage: Eukaryota > Viridiplantae > Streptophyta > Magnoliopsida > Fabales > Fabaceae > Astragalus > Astragalus glycyphyllos. The sequence continues at coordinate 77,340,053 of OY754307.1, forward strand.
AAACCTGATTTTTGACAATGAATAAGGCAACATTTTTGACAATGAATAAGGCAACTCGATTTCCGACAATGAAGAAGGCAACCCGATTTCCAACGAGTAAGGCAACTCGATTTCCGACAACGAGTAAGGCAACCCAATTTCCAACAATGAGAAAGGCAAACCGATTATCGACAATGAAAAAAGCAAGATTTCCAATGATGAAAACGGCAACCCAATTTCCGACAATGAGTAAGGCAACCCGATTTCCGACAATGAATCAAGCAAAATTTCCGACAATGAATAAGGCAACCCGATTTCCAACAATGAATAAGGCAACCCGATTTCCAACAATGAATAAGGCAACCCGATTTCCGACAATGAGTAGGGCAAGCCGATTTCCGACAATGAGTAAGGCAACCCGATTTCCAACAATGACTAAGGCAACCTGATTTCTGACAATGAATCAAGCAAAATTTCCGACGATGAATAAGGCAACCCGATTTCCGACGATGAGTAAGGCAACCTGATTTCCGACGATGAGTAAGGCAACCCGATTTCCGACAATGAGTAAGGCAACCCGATTATCGACAATGAGTAAGGCAAAATTTATGACGATCAATAAGGCAACCCGATTTCCGACAATGACTAAGGCAACCCGATTTCCGACAATGACTAAGGCAACCCGATTTTCGACAATGAATCAAGCAAAATTTCCAACAATGAATAAGGCAACCCGATATCCGACAATGAATAAGGCAACCCGCTTATCGACAATGAATAAATCAAAATTTCAGACAATGAATAAGACAAACCGATTTCGGACAATGAAAAATGTATCCGTTCATATTTTTAGGGTCTGAATCTGCCTTATAGGCTTTAATTTAATAATCAAGATTATACAATTCTTGGACGATCAAGAATGAGATGTCAATGTTGCAAACGAAAACACTTCCCCAAACATTAGTGCCGAAACACAATTTTGGAGACAGACTGTGTTTGCTTCAAAAAGACAAAATTCCAGTGAATCATTGAGGAATGAAAACAGAAAGGGAGATAAGTTACGGTCAAATACCAACGAGCGACGCAGCTCCACGAGAGATTCATTGAGGACCAAACAAGAAGATAAGATTTCTTTATAATTTCACTGTCTTTCGTTCCAAACGAATCCACCAGAGGCGGTAGAAACATGAAGGCAGCAGAAAGAACGATTGGGACTATACACCGGAAACCACCCCCAAACCACCGGAAGGAATCAAACCCACCGCGAACTCAAATCTTTGCCTGCTTCCTCGAAATTTTATAACGAAAGTGAGAATTATGTCCTTGTGTTAACTCTCGTTGGAGGTTACCGCGCGATCCACACTTTGATCGTATTCTTTGCCAACTGTTGAGGTTTTATAGCACAAATCAGATTCTAGGGCTTCAAAGATTCATGGAGATATTACCGTTGCAAATAAATAAGCCTCTAAATGCCAATTTTTTTTTTTTGCATAACACTAAACTTTTTTTGAGGATTACTTATCGAAAAAAAAAGAAAAAAAAAATTTGAGGAAATTTTTACATTCAAATGTAATTATATAAAGTGATTTTTATCATTTGTTTGGACCAAAATTACTTTTAGATACTAACTTACTTAAATGAGTCATAATTTAAAATTATATAAGAAATTCAAAATATTAAAAAATAGACAACAAAAATACTAAATTAAATTAGTATGTGAAATATTTAAACTAAAACTACAAATAGAGAATATAATTTAAAATGCAATATAGTATGAACTCAAATGTGAGTCTCAGTTTGTAACAAAAAAAATGTGAGTCTCACAATTAACACAAATATTTTACTTCTATATTTTTATTTATTTTATTTTACTTTTGATTTAAAATTTACCAAATATATTTATTTGTTGTTGTTTTCAAGAAAAAAAAACTTGAGTATCATATACATTTTTTGTTTGTTGAGTTATTTTTTTTCCAACTAATTGTGTTATTTTTAGAACTTCAGACTTTCAAATAAAACAATGGCTTTTAAATGGACGTATTTTTGGGCTATTTTTTGTGCCACGATTTTCCCAACCCCCTCCTACTCACCACACATCTCAAAACCTAAAATATTTCAAAATTACACTCACGTGGAACACGTGTGGAAACCTCCTCACGCTGTTTTTTAGAATGGTATAACAGTGAACCTCCGGAGTTCGGTTGTCAATCTCTAAACCAGTCCATCATTCACTTAGCAGAAAATGCATTCTATATATTTTGATGCAATTTTTTACAGAGTTTCTATTTCAGTCACTTAGCAGAAAATGTATTCTACATAATCACATGAACGAGGGATGAAATCTTCTAAATCGGTATGCTATCTTAACGATGTTTTTAAAGAACCGTTCCATTATATGCTTCTCACACTTGTGCTGTCATTCATATGAATTCACATCATAGGAATTCATAACGTACGGTGGTGTACTAACTGTACCTATGAAATGCAAATTTTTGTGATTATGACACTATATTGTCGTACTAATTCAGGAGCATAGTGTCGTACATGTTAAAAATGTGGGAAAAAATGGGGTGTTTGGCAAAAATTGTAATTTTAACAAGTACGACAGCGAACCTTCAAACAGGTTGGGTTGTCAATCTCCGAACCTATTAAAATCTCGAAAAGAAAGACGGACACGCTTGGAACATTTCGCTTCACTAAGGGTATTCTGGTACTTTCGTTGTGTTTCAGGGTGTGTGGTGAGTAGGAGGGGGTTGGGAAAAGCATGGACCTTTTTTTTTCAACATTTGGGCTCTTTTTTAAGCCCAACTCCTATTCATCTCTAACCTAGAAATGTTAAATTCTTGAAACAAAGCGAAAGGAATAGGAGCAGCAAAAAAGGGTAATGAAGAAATAGCGGGAAAAAATATATGTCACATAACCAAAAATTGCATAATCAATTTGCAACCATCACATAAGTTTTGCATCATAGCTTTAATTGGAATCCATATTGCACTACCAAATCAATTTATCTCCATTCATCCCAAACACTATTGTATAGGAGACAAATGCGTTCAAGATCTCTCACCGTGGTTCCCCTAAACATTCACTTAAATCAATGTAAGTTTTAAAGTATTATGTTATATAATTTAGTAAGTATATATTGTTTAGTGTAAAAGAGAGTTAGAAACTGATTAAGTAATCATTTGACACTTTGATGCCCCTTGTTGTATTTTAATTTGTTTGTCCAATATGCTGCAGCATCAGATGCTATAGCACTGTGTTGTGCAAAAAAGTGTACAAGTATACACAGTCTAACAAGTAATAAAGTGATAAAAAATATCGTTCCCACGAGGATTGATGTTTAATAACTAACTCTACTTGCTAGCACTTGAATTAATGAGTAAAAACTAAAAGTAAAAGCATGGTAAAAATTCATTGTTGTGCAATAGTTAAAATAAAGGTTGAGTGGCAGTAAAACAGTAAAAAGTAGGGGTAAAATCAGAGAGATGAGTATAGCAAAGACAAGGATCCGTAATTAATCAATATTGATGTAATGTTGTGATCAGTGCTGTGATAGCATTCAGTGTGCAGAATGGATGTGGATATTCCTATCTATGTGAAACAGAATATTGTTAAGGTTTCATTATTCCTAAGCTCCCATTAAGGTTAGGGTGAAAAGCACGATTCAGATCACACTATAGCCCTAGCTTCATATTCATATCTTTCACTAGGAAAAGATAATATTCCTATTACCTTTCAAACTATATTAATTTGCGAAATCAGTACTTCAATTTCTTTCCAAAAATAGAAGCACGCTATCCTAATTAAATTGATCAAATTTAAAAAAGGATGTATAACATTAACTCATGCAAATTAATGAAGCATCAAGCATTAATCACATTTAAACATCAACATATCATAATTACATCACCATAGTCTTGACTAAAAAAGGGTTTAGTTAGTTACAATACCAAAAAAAAAAAAAGGGTTTAGTTCATAATGAGCTTAAACATGACAAAATAGAACTTAACTACCATAAATGAAACCATTAAAATATGTACAACACTAAAACAGAGTATATAGAGAAATGCAGAAAATACAACTAAAATGAAGCTCAGATCAAGCTTCAGATGCTGCAGATCTGCTCCAGAGTCTCTGTGTTGTGCAGATGAAGATCTGTGCTGCAGATCCTACGTTTCCAGCTTCAGAGATGAAGTTTCAGCACTGAAAATGGTGGAAATGTGGTTGGGGAAGATGAAGTACTGAAATGGAAGGAATGGAACAGTACTCTCTGTCCTAGGGAATTGTGGAGGCTAATGAGTGTACTGTGGGCTGATGGAATTGTGTGCCCTTTTATAGTATATTCTCTCACTTGAAGTACCAATTTGGGTCAATGCAATTCGGGTACAATGCTACCAACCCTAAAATCAAGGATTGTTTGTCTTTTTGTGGCCATTAATGCGCTGTCACACCTTTGCACACGCCCACATAGGACAATACACCATTTTATTCATTTTGTCACATGGGACCACTCTGATTCTTTCTCAACACGTCCTCAGCTACCTCGGTGCTACCATAGCATCTTCACAGCATTCATACCAAAAATTTCTGCACATTAATTACATGCATAAAATCCAACAAAAAGGCACCAAGCGTCCCCAAAATACCCTTTTAGCATATTAAACACTTAACTACTTAATTATCAACAAAAGACATATTTATTTACGCTAATTACTTTCGGATAGCATTAATTCTCATTTGTTTTGGTATTAATAACTCTTATTTCTGAGAGTTATCACACTGTGTTCTGCAACAGAGGACAGAAAAAACGCTGAAGCACTAAAAAGCAGTTTTTGCTTTATGTCCAATCAACGAAAATCAAGTGGAAAATTGAGTTATTTCAGCCACCAACCAAATTGTTTTATAGGGACACTTGTCCACTTTCAAGTGGGAGATGAAAAGGTGATGGCTTGTCACACCTTTTGCTTTATGTCACATCCACATTTTTGGAAAGTTTTTATTTAGAGATAAATACCAAGCTCTTCTTCTCCATTAAGGAAGCTCCATTAGCTCCATAGAGCTCCAATTATTGTTGGTACAAATGGAGAAACACTTAGACATATTTTCTCTCCATTTTTATCACTGAAGTATAAAATTCTGCCACTTGGGATGCTGTGAGCGATGCTGTAGCATCACGGGGGCTGTCATCATTTGACGTATTTTCCTTCTCTTTGTGATTTTGGTGTTATGGCTTTAGGTAACAGGGCAGACAACGGTGTGCTTATTTTATATTAGATATCAGATTCTTTTTTCCTAATTATTTCTCCATTATTAAGATTAGAAGAAGATATTGACTTTCTTTTTACATTTTATAACACGAGTATTTTAAGCAAGTTGAAATATTCTTTTTACCGATTTCTCCTTTCCACTTAATTAAGTTTTACAATTTTCAAAATATTTATAAATTCATAGCAAATTATAATAAATACAGTGTTTCTCTTGCGGATACACGAGTAAATTACTAGTTATTTAGAAAGTTATATGTGGTTCACTTGAGAACACATCCATCCTATACAGAACCTGTATAAAAAAACTATATATTTATATTGTATGTATAGTTTGAAACTTGAGAGAAAAAAGTACACCTATATCAATAAATCACACGCGTGTACACTTAGGTAATTACTCGTTTCCACTTGTTGTCATGGGAGCTGCCCCATGTTATGCTAGGGAAAGATCAGACTTAGATTTCCATATATTTTATTTCGTTACGTAAAGATCTTTCATGTATGGAACTCTTACGTTTCAAATATCCAAATGATGGTCGGTTTCTATATCCTAATGAGGAAGATTTTAAATTCAACTCTTTTTTACCCAGATAACCATTTATCATTCTCTCTTGAAAATGACCTTTGGGTCTTCAGTAAAACTACCATGTTTTGTTCTTATTTGATATATATTTGCGATTCAATCACGACATTTTCCTTTGGTCAGTTTAATTATAGGCTAAATACTACTTTTGGTTCTTTATCTTTGGGCGAAATTTCACTTTCGTCCTTTATCTTTTTTTTGGTCCGTTTTGGTCCTTTATGTTTCATTTTAGTTTCACTTTCGTCCCTGCCGTTAGTTTAAACTAACGGACGCCACGCTGGCAGTTAACTGCTGACGTGGTGTCCATTTTCATTAATTGACGTGGCAAATCTAATATTATTTTATTAATATCAGATTACACACATCATCATTAACATTAATTAACTAAAACAAATAAAAAAACAAATTGAAATTAAAAGAAAAAAGAAAAACAACAGAATTTCAATGGCTAAAATCAAACACATTGAAAGAACAAAATCAGAACCCCATCTTCAGGTGGAAGAACAGAAAACCCAGAAAAGAAAAGAAAATTTGCAGAAGCTGAAGAACAGGGAAGAAGAACCCTAAATCAAGCCCCAAATATCAAAATCCCTTCTTCATCTTCTCCACGAATCCACCGTCAAATCTGAAAACCCCATATTCATCTTATCAAAACCCCGTCTTCTTCTTCTTCATGTTTTTCATTTATCTATGGCATCTTCAAATTCGAAGAGCTACCCATCGTATGGTCCATCTACCCAAACTCAACCTTCACCTATGTGTTTGTGTAAGGAAAAATGTGTTGTTCGTACGGTGAAGAGAGAAACCCCAAACAAGGGAAGGAAGTTCTGGGGTTGTAGGTATTTCATGGTAAGATTAATGGTTGTTGGACCTTGTATTTCACCATTGTTACAGATCTGAGTTGCAGATCTGGGTTTTCTGCAGAAGCACACTTTGTTTCATTTTGGTCCTCTACGTTTTTGTTTGGTTTCATTTTGGTCCCTCTCCGTTTTTAATTTGTTTCACTTTGGTCCCTCACTTTCTTATGGGATTATGTGGTTGATGTATCTTTGTTTGTTTGCACAGTCTGAAGATGATCCTGGATGCGCATATATGAAATGGACTTCAGATCCATGGCCTCCTCAGACACGAAGACAAACACAATATCTAGAGACACAGTGGTCAGAGACACGAGAAGAGACACAACATGGAAAGATGGAATGTGCAAATTGTGTTCAAAAAGGAATGGAGATAGTTGAACTGAGAAAGACTATTAAGGACATGAAGAAGGATGGAGAGTCCACAAAATATTTGTTGAAAATTGCGTTGTATAGTATTTTCCTTTTGGTGGTAGCTTGTGTAATGCTTATTGTGAAAGGTGGAACGGTTGTTTGAATTCTAAATCGTATTTCAATTTCGTGTACATTTGCCTAATGTTTATAACAGTATTTAAATTTCCTGTACATTTGCCTAATGGTGTAAGGTTAACTAGTATTTCAATTTCGTGTACATTTGCCTAATCGTAAGTTGTGCTTCAAATGTGTTTAAATTGTTTTACAAATTTATACACATGTAGGTCCAAAGTGAGGGATGAAAGTGAAACTCTTAAAAGAACATAGAGGACAAGACTGAAACCAAACAATAAACATGAAGGACCAAAATGAAACATAGCATACATACTTAATGTCAATCAAAGGTGACCAACTATGTTCTGTCATCATGTCTATTGGCTATTAATAAACATCCAGCCAATTAAGCAACAAAAGAAGGATTAAACATCCACATCCAAAATACCAAATTCTTACAAAATAAACATAAAGCAACAGTAGCAGCAAAATAAGTAAGAGATTCACTGCCTCTTCCAAGTTGGAAGTTTTGGCCTAAAACTCTTTCTTTGCACAGTAGCAGCAACACCAGTAGAAGAAAGACCAGCTCCAGTTGATGCAGCAGCTGGAGAAGATGCAGATGCAGCAGGTCCAGTTTTCTTTACTCTTCCAGTAGATGCAGCAGGTCCAGAAGATGCAGCAGTTTTCCTTTTTGCTACACCAAGTGTTTTCTTTACCCTTCTAGCTTGAGGGGCAGTTTGTGGTTGGGTAGTGGTTTGAGTTGGTGCAGTTTGTGATTGGGTGGTGGTTTGAGTTGGTTCATTTTGTGTTTGGGTGGTGGTTTGAGTTGGTGCATTTTGTGGTTGGTTGGTTGGAGTTGGAGTTGGAGCATTTTGGCAAGATCTTGAGTTGTGTCCACGCTGCTTGCATTTACTGCACTTACCAGCCCATCCCTTTCTAGACACATTTTCACTTTGTGTTTGCTTTTCATCTCCATCTTTGTTCCTTGCCCTTTTTGGTCGACCTGTCAAGTAATACATGTTAACTATCTAGGATTTATTCTTCATTAATTACAGAAAGAACAACAGTTGCCTCTGTAAAGTACCTGGCATTTTTTTGTGTGGAGGAGGGAGTATGTCTGGGTATAGGGTGCGTTGCCACAGATTTTCACCATCTGTTGGATAAATAATAGGATGGTAGCATGCTTCATAAGTTGCTTTCCTGTAGTAGAGAGGAATCAAATCCTCAGGATCTTTATGTCTGTCATGGCAAACAGTTACCACATGACAACAAGGAATCCCCGTGAGCATCCATCTTCGACAAGAACACTCCCTCCTATTAAGGTTGACCACAAACTTCTCCCCACTATTGTTTACATGCCTCACATCATATATGTGATCACCAGCACACCTATTAAGCACCAAAATAGCAACAACAGAAACAACTTAAATGAAAGGGACTAAAATGAAACAACTTAAAATCATAAGGGACTAATATGAAACAACTTAAAATCATAAGGGACTAAAATGAAATAATTTAAAATCATATTGTACCTGCACAACCAGGATCTTGACAGCTCCTTCTCCTTTTCTAACCTCATCTTAATTCTTGGCAACACATCTCCTTCGTAGTTCTGAATTTTTGTCCTATTGGTTACCCATCTTTCCATTAAATAATTCCTTATTTCTTCCATCATAGTAACAATTGGTTTTCCTCTTGGACCAACTATCACACTATTGAATGTCTCACTCATGTTATTTACAAGGACATCACACTTTGAGCTAAATGAAAATCTAGATTTACTCCAATATCTAGGAGGTATCTTAAATAAATCCTTGTATGCTTCTTCATTTATGCCCCTTATTTGCAATATGAGCCTCTCCCATTCTTGTGGGTAAGTTGCCTTTGCTGCCTTCCACATCAACTCTTTATATATTTTTCCTGGATGCTTCTTTCTAAAGTTGCTATATAAGTGTCTCACACAAAACCACTGTTCAACGCCAGGGAGTAACTCATCCATAGCTGGCAACAATCCCTACATAAGGTTTAATGTCATAAGTTGAAAACTAGTAAAGTGTTAAAGGACTAAAATGAAACAACTTAAAATACTAAAGGGACTAAAATGAAACCAATTAAATTAATAAGGGACTAAGGTGAAACAGACCTTTTGTTGATCAGACATGAAGGTGTAACTCTGACAGGCCCCTCTGCCACCCAGATCATTAACAAACAACTCCAAAAACCATGACTAAGAGTCTTTGTTTTCTCCTTCAACTACAGCAACAGCAATAGGAAGCATTTGGTCATTTGGGTCTCTACCCACAGCTGCTAGAATCTGACCTCCGTAATAACCTTTGAGGAAGCAGCCATCTAGACCAATAATTGGTCTACACCTCAAAAAACTGAGTTTGCATCTTTCAACACACATGTACAAGTGTTGAAAACTAGGCAACAATGGTTTGTCCACGTAATCTTCACCACCAACAGTACCTTGGGCCACCCAGTCACATCCTTCCTTACATACAGCTCTACATCGTGCTTTGTCATGCTTTATCAAACTTACATCCCTGCCATTATGTACAGCATAAGTTCTAATTGCATCTATGAATTCTTCCTTTGAAGAAAACAGAGTCCCATTAACCCACTTGTAGTCCTCCATGCTCTTTGGCATAACAAAGATGGAACTTTGGTTCTCTTTTTTTGACCATCTTCATTAGAAGAGTCTTCTTCTTCTGTGTCTAACTATTCACTGTAGTATTCTTCATCGGATAGACCTCTATCTCCTCCCACAGCTTTCCTCTTTCTCTTTAGACCAATAATTAGTTGGTCACCATCATCACTACCTTCCTCCACAACCCCACTCTGTGTTGTTTCTTTCACAGGTTCTTTGCGTTTCCTTTTCTTTGGCCTACCCTTGTTACTCTTCTTCTTCTTACTTGTATTTTGATCCACCACTTGTTCAGGGACAGCAGATTGTTGTTGTTCAGGGACAGCAGCAGCTTGTTGTTCACCATCTGCAGGTTGTTGTTGTTCACCATCTTCAAATCCATCATACTCTCCTTCCTCATCATCAGAGTCATTAAATCTAATCTTTGGACCACTCTCATCACTGTCATACTCATCTTCATCTTCAAGCACTTCACCTTCCACTTCTCCACCAACATGGACAGTTTCATTTTGGTCCTTCTGACCATCAGTGTTGGTTTCATTTTGGTCCCTCTGATCATCATTGTTTGTTTCATTTTCGTCCCTCTGACAATCACTGTTGGTTTCATTTTGGTCCCTCTGACCATCACTGGTTTCAAGATCTATGACAATTTGGGCTTCATCAGTATTTTGGTGGTGAGGAGTTGCTTGGGCTTTAGGAGTATTATGGGCTTTAGGAGTAGTTTGGGTTTGTGGGAAATTATAGAGTTTTCTCAAGTGTGGGGCTGGTTCATTAAGTTGGGGCCCAAGAGGTAATTCAACTTCAATAGCTTGAGATATTGGGTGAAGGGTGTACAAGTGGACACATCCATTACTTTGGGCCCACTTGAGGATCTCCATGGCTGCTTGGTCATTGTCAAACAATTTTTTGACCCCATTGAAGTCATACCAAATACCAATAAGTTCTACATACCCCATATCCTTTAGTAGACCCAATACTTCAAAATAGGACCACTTATCAGGGTCAAGTTCTCAGGTATCCAATTCCCCTACATATTCCCTCATTTCTTCATCCACAAAATATCCCCCATGATGCAATTCAACTTTCAAGTTCTCCATTTAACTGTTACAACAACAAACAGCAAAAATCAATTAAAAACAGCAACAATAATTTGCTTACTGCACCAGGACCACACAATATTAAACAATAGTTCTCTTCATCAAAAGCAACAACCACACAACCCTACAAACCCCACAATAATGAAACAAAATGCACAATAGGACAAACATTGAAACTTCCTCAGCCCCAAAACACGCAAATACTGTTGTTTTCATAAGTAAAGCACAATCCCCACAAAACCCACAACAGATACACTGTACCACAACTCAAACTCAAACCCCACGAACCCTAAACAACTCACGAAATAGCGAAACCCCAGAAATTCGACCCAAAATTACAACAACAACATAAACACAACAAGAAATAGCGAAATCAAACAACAGCAACAACAACATGCAGTAACTTTTAAACCCTAACAATGGAAAAACCCATTTCTAGAACTTCTTACCTTCAAAATGCCGAAACCCCTTTGCGATTCTGCTTCGTCTTCCTTCCTTTATGCTTCCATTTGCTTCGATTTTGCTTCGTTCCTTCAAAATTTTCACTTCATTTCTTCCCACTCTCTTCGCGCTCTCTTCCTTTCTCTGTTTCTGGGTTTTTCCTTCAACCTTTCTAATTCTGATTCTCACTTTCTACTGATTTTGTGGTTTCTCCTCAATTCATTTTAATCTTTTAATTGTTTTAATTATTTTCATGTCTTTATGTTTTGTAATATTTTCATTTATGTTTTTATCAATTTAATGTTAATGCTGATGTGGTATTTCTGATATTAATAAAATAATATTAGATTTGCCACGTCAATTAATGAAAACGAACGCCACGTCAGCAGTTAACTGCCAGCGTGGCGTCCGTTAGTTTAAACTGACGGCAGGGACGAAAGTGAAACCAAAATGAAACGTAAATGACCAAAACGGACCAAAAAAAAGATAAAGGACGAAAGTGAAACTTCGCCCAAAGATGAAGGACCAAAAGTGGTATTTAGCCTTAATTATATTTAAGAGGAGGAGGATAAACTAATAACAAAATTCGGGCTCGTCATACCTTCTAGGCAGAATGGTTTCTTGCATGACTTCTCTTATGGGACCTCTATTTGCAAGACTGAAACCTCCATGACAGGGGAGCTAAGGTTATCGAATAAAACGTTTTCATTTGTTTTTGGTCGGTAGCAAAATAATTGTTTTTTAACATTTGAAGACCAAACCCATGCCTTGTTCTTTACGCTTCATTATTTGATTAATGTAGTTTTCAGTTTTTGGTCAAATTGATCTGGTAACTTTCACATGTTAAAATACTAGAATCAGAATATATTACTCAGGAAAAAAATGTTTGGATGAAATAAAATATAAATAAATGTCAATTGGTATTAGGGTGACTTATAAGTGGGTGAGCAAACAAATCTCTTCACTCGTGTTGAAGGAAGATGACTTGAAATTTACGAGTGAATTCAGTAAACCTCTGTATTTCTTATTTTAAAAAAATATACAAACAAGCATTTCTAAGTACAGGTAAACAATCCTTGTCAAAAAAAAGTACATGTAAACAATCTAATTTTTTAAATATTTTTACATAATATCCTATGGTTATGAATACTTTTTCACAAGTGAGAGTGTTAGTCGCTCCGTCACATTAGAATAAACCTTAAGAATAGAATTTATTATATGAAATTTAATATACTTAACTATATAATTTGAAACAACAGTAGTTTTGCAGCAAGACAACCTCAGATGAAATGGGAAATACAAGTTCAAAGAAATATATTGCTTGATTCTAATGTATACAATAAGCAATGAAGGAGGCAAAAGCCCTCAACTATGCGCGCTCTAATAAAAGGACAAACCTTCCCAAAAATAGCTCCTAGAGCCAGAAGTTGCAACTCGCTTCACCAAGTTCAATCGAAAAATAAACTAGGAAAAACATCTTGCAAAAGGAAATTTTAAACCAATATTAGAAACCCTCCAATATATATTATATATATGCACATGTAGCAGATCGCTATACAATTTGAAGGCAATCCACTGCATTAAAACAACAAATCTAGATACTTGTTATCACGTTTTCTGGTGAACTCTAACAAGCTGCCGTATGTTCTGTCGGCAATACCAACAAATAGAGCCTCTGTGTCCGGGCTGAAAGATACGCCAGCAATCTCACCAAACAAATCTATCTCTTGACATTGTACATAATCAGAATGTGAATCAAAAATATGGACAAAGTCAGCTGGCTCAGCCATGGCCAAAAACCGTCCATCGGGTGTAAATTTTAAGGCTCTTATTGCACCCATTCTACCCTTAAGCACCGCTAAGGATTGTGAAAGATTTCTTATGTCCCACAACCTGCTTGTTGTGTCCTGATTCCCAGTAGCTAATATTTGTCCATTAGGGTGCCAAGCAGATGCAAAAGAGTAGTCCAAGTGCCCTTTCAGACTACCAGTAACCTGGGTGATACGAAAAATAGATAAAATCAGAATCTAGAAGAAACATTGAGGATAATAACACCTAAAAACATCTGCACTAAAACAACCTTCCCAGTGTTAGCATCAGCTATCAAACACTCAGTATTGTCCCCTAGAACAGCCAACAATTTCCCATCCGGACTAACAGAAGTATTCTGCAAGAGTCAACATGTAAACATAAATGTTCTTTGCAAAGTGTTCTTAGAGATGAAGATCAAATTGTAAAGGGAATATCACTTGATGACACTCACATTGACAGACCAATCATACTTGAAACAACCAAGAAAAGCAAGATTCTCTGCATCAAAAACCCGAACGTGGGAATCATTATTTGCTGCGATGACCCTTAATGCCCCACTGCAAAGTCACAGTTGAGTTACAAACCAAACCAGCCAAAATTTCAAACATTGGGTTCTGCATTTAGATGCTTACCTGGGATTTCGGTAAACATCCACTGCATTAGTTATGGCATTATCATCTGTAGTTATTTTATTGCAGAATGCAACTCCAGAATGATTCAAATTCTGGTCCAAAATTAATTCAGACGTCAAAAAAGGGGACTTTCATATGGTTGTTCATTACTCAACTGAAAGAAATAATATGTATTAGTGATATTCTCTACCTTGCAGATAAGCTCGCCATGGAAGCCGCCAGCCACCATCAGATTTTCCTTAACAGCCATGGTACTTATTTGCACTCGCGAGACAGGCTGCGATAATCCAGCTTGCTTCTGCAAAAGAACATAAGAACATTCAAATACAATGGCATTGAGTACAAAAGAAACAGATTTCACTAGTTCAACCAAGTAGCTACGTACAAGGGTTGGCGTAATTGGTTTCGCCACATTAAGCACTTCTTTTCCCCTCCGTAGTAATGAGGACCAATGCATCACTGAGTAGTTTTGCATAAGGTATACATCATGTTTTGATGTTGCCCACAACAGATTCCTCAGCTTCACAGACAAGAGACAGATGACATCAATATCAACACTCGACTAGGAAATCAAAAGACAATATATGATCATAAATAAGATACTGATATCAATGTAGACAAATCAATTAACACATTCCAGCATTGACTGAGAAAAGTATCTATAATAACAACTAGTCTAAATGTCGGAATGGTAAGGTATACTATGTTAGAGAGTATTTGTATCAAGTTAGTGTATTAGTACATGTAATTGTTATTGAGTCAAATTTCTATATAATATAGGAAGGTGAAAACTAATTACTTTAGTTTATCAGAAAATTGTGGAATCAGCAATTTACACATATTTCCAACAAATAAAAAACCAAGTTCTTTAAGATGTGTGGAGTTGGTAATTTTCATGAAACAATGGAGAATTTCTCTATAAAAAATGGTTCAATGAAGTAAGAGTGAATTTGAATAAATGCTGAAGGAAAGACTAAATACAGATGTAATCATGTAATAGATTATCGATGTAGGGGAAAAAAGACAGAATGAACAGCAATTAAAAGATGGCTACTCTAATATTCTCTAGACAAAATCCTAGAAATATACAACCAAACCAAACATCTCAAGGCAAGGCCTGCCTACAAGACAAAATCAACACTAACTAATAACGGAATGGATATTGTTAGAGCCCTCTCAGATGTGGTAGATATCTTCCTATCATACCATAAAATAACGTCGTCCCAAGCTGCTCACATTCCACCTGGTTTACATAGAAAAATAGAAGGCCTAAATGCAGAAAAAGGTTAAGCAATAAATTATTTTACAGAAACAAATAATGCTACAGTTACGGGATACATAACACTATCAATTAGGGAATAATAATGACCATCAATTAGAAGGCAAAGGTTCAGTAAGGAATAAGAACTCTATCAGTTACAGGATACATAACTCTATCAAAAGGTTCAGTAAGGAATAAACATATCAAATAAAGCATTGACTTCAAAACCCAAATAGATTGTTGGTTTGATGAAAATTAACATACAATGGGTCACCTTTATAGTGTAATACTCTGGTAAATAAGTTAGAAACAATACTGCTATAACACAATTCAAATATGCATAAAGTCAATAAAGCTTTGATCACCGGATATCAAGTATTGTATGTGGATGTGGATAGATGGTTGTGTGCGCATAAACATTCATTATGCCGCATGAAAGCGTGCCCTATATGCCAAAAATCTTTTTTTCTCACAGGAAATCAGCAAAAATTTAAGCTTGCCAAATCATACCATAACCTTGACGCATCCATGTCGATAAATTGGCATGAAACTGTCTTGTCTGTAGAAAAGAATATGTGGCGTCCATTGGAGATATATCTTTTGAAAATATGACTTTGTTTTTAAGAAAGATGTTCGAAGTACAGTTAATGATACATCTTTCGGAAACATTTGGCCCCAACTAAAAAAAGGATTTAATGAAATAAAATTCTGGCTCAAACGCCTTAATAAAGAACTTGCTGAAGCATCTTTATCAAGAATCGAGTACTTAACTACTACTTGTCATACAGAAGATTCATTTTTTGAAAATCTGGCGAGAGATAAATTAAACCAGGACAAAAATGTTTACAGAAATGGTCATTTTGAGAGAATTTCTGTAAGTCCCCGTGGAGGAATGAGGTTTTTACAAACTAGTCTTGGAAACCTCTCAAACTCCAAGCTGGTTGGGAGTTTGTACATGTGAAATTCCATTTGGTTTAAATCCTTAATCCTTATATAAAGAGGGCCCGTTAGTTTATCCTGTAAAGAAATAGTACAGGTTACATAATCCTGCAAAACTAGAATACCAAAATTATGAACAGAAAATATGTTCTAGTAACATCATCCAACCAGGTGTAGTAGGTGTGCAAACAACTGTAACAATTAAAACTCTCAGGATGTAGTAAATAGTAAATTAAATAAAATAATCTACTAATCTGATAAAAAAAAATTAAAAAAAATCAAAACAAAAATCAGCACTGGTAAAAAGTTATGCACATAAAAAACTGTTTTACTAAGGTAAACATCATCATCAGACATCAGCAAGATATGGGTGCAGTAAATAAAAAAAAACTCCCAGGATGTAGTAAATTGTAAATAAAATAAAATGATTCACTAATCTGGTAAAAAACTCATGAAAATAGCAACATAGCAGACCAATGAACTCGAGCTGGGATTTATGATTTTTAGCTAATTTATTAACTACAAAAAAAGTTTCTGTTTAATTTCAAAAATGGAATAATAGTACAATTGAATCAACCAAACCACCAAATATCCCGGAATTTAAGTAATTAGTAAAAGCAATGAACAAGGACGCTACCTGAAAGTGCGCAACCGTGGATTTGACGAGCCTGGTATTGAACTGAAAGTCATAGAAGGTCTTCCCTTTCTGCACTTCCAAACACTCCTGGTAATCGAAAACCAAAAAGGAAAAAGTATAAAAATTTAGAAAATAAAGATAGGCAACAAAATTAGCGGTGCGTGTAACTTTCCGCTTACAGCAAGAAAGGCGAGTAACAAGAAACTGACCTTATCGAGGTCCTCACGAGAACGCGAAAGGTTCTCGTAGTTCTTGTACTGCTTCAAACGAGTCTCGCGGTATTCTTGTCTGCTATAATTAAGCCTCTCCCATGGAATCCCTTGGATATCTTTCCCGTTCCTGGCTTCCGAAGCAGAGGTATCTGTCTTCGCATTACTCTGCTGCAAAACCGAAATGGATGAAACAAAACCTTACAAAAAGTAGGGGAAAAAACAAACAAAGGAGTGAGTGAATGAATTGCGAAGTGATTATACCGTTTCGAAATCGTCTTCGAAGTCGGAGTCTAGGGAATCAGAATCGGGGCTCTGTTGTGAAACATTGTCGGAGAAGACGTTTTGGTCTTCGAAATCAGAGACGTCGTAGTAGTCATCGATAACGTAGTCGAGATCATCGTTGCTGAAATGGTCCATGATGAAAAAGATGAAAAAAGAGGGAAGAAGGTAGAGTGGTTTGAGAAAGAGCGGGGGAGAGAGGTTGCCGGTTATTGTACTTATAGAGAGTAGGAAAGGTAGAAGACTAGAAGGAGGTAGAGGTGGGGGGGGGACCATATCTCACCATCCGGTTTTAATATTGATGACAGGAGAGAGAGGTGGGGGCTACGTTGTGGGCTCCATTTAACCGCGCGTTACTTCACTGCTTCTGCCGTTTGCACTTTAAAGAGAAAGAAATAATTCTCTTTAAATTTTCATCACAAATATATCAACTTCCATTTACTCCTTTTTTTTCATTTTTAGGTATATCGATAAATAACGCGTTCAATTCGATTCATAAATCAAATGAATTAAAATTCAACTGCAAATTTAACTCGTTAACTAAATGAGTTGAATTTGAATTAAGTAGAACTCAATTCGTTTAGTTCATGAACAAACTTGATAATTTTATTTATATATATAATTTTAATACAATCTTTCTTATAGCATTTTGTGTTTTAGAGCAATATTTTTTGTTTATTTGGTTCGTACTACTTGTTTACGATTAATTATATTATTATGTTTGTCTAATATTTTGTCTACTTTTTTATTAAACTCATGAAATAGATAAATATAAAATATTATAAATATACTTATATTTTCAGTTAGATTATTATTTTTTCATAAAAAATTAGGTGATTATTTTATCCAAAAAATTATAGTAAATTGATATTTTTTTTTTGACGGGATATTAACTTGATAGTTTAAAATGTCAACAATCTAGAATTTTTTTTGGCATTTAAATAAACAAATAAATACTTTTTGTTCGTGCGAGATGAGCTAACGAGCTGAGTTGAGCTGCTCGTGAGCTTGAGTCAAGTCGAGTTTGAGCTGACAAAAAATGTTGATGTCGAACTCGAGTCGAGCTACGAGTTGAGTCGATTCTTATCCAGCCAAGTCGTGCTGAACCAAGTTCGACTTAGCTTCATTCATTTCCAACCCTAAGTGTACGAGACCAAAAGTTGTCCAGTATTGTTGTGTTTAATATTGTATTGTTCAGTCCAGTGTCTAGTACTGTATTATCCAATTCAGTACTTACATGTTTGCAAATCAAACGAACCCTTAAAGTGTTGAGTAAATCCTGTATAAATTTTTCCAGGAAAATATTGTGAAAAAGTTAAACGATTCATATGTTTAATTTGTTTCTACTACCTATATAAGAAAATAATTGAATGCTTAAATTACTAAATATTATTTTCTTATTTCGATAGCAGATATATTTTACCTCTCTCTTAATTTATTTTTTTAAACTTTTCCTATTACTTCAATTATTTATATAAGAAAACAATGAGCTGATTAAGTTGCTAAATCGTTCATTGTTTTCTTATATAGATAAAATTAGTATGATTCACCCGTTCCAGCACAGGTCGACATTTATTTGTAACTTAAAAATTGACAATTTTTTTAGGAATTAAAAAAACAAAAGCTATATATTTAAGTGAATTGTGTGTTGCTTCTCAAAAAAAAAAATTGCATTGTGTGGGATATTAAATACTCTGGACACTATCTAAAGTTAAGCCATTATGTTCTATAATAATTTTAGCAAAATATATTATTAACATATACTTATAAAGATTTTATACAAATTTGTATATCTAATTATTTGTCAAAACAAATATATACATACATACATACATATTATAATATCATTTTCTTGAATTGTATTAATCGATTTTCGAGGGAAAGATGGACGTGGAAAACAAAAATAATAAAGTAGGAGAGAAGAAAGAAAGAAAGAACTAACAAAAACATACCAACCCATATGTAGTAAACAACCGTATAAACACACCAATCCATAATTTTCCTCCAATTGGAACCTGACACTAAAAATAAATCAAAGAAAAGAAGAAAGGATCAAAGATATTATTGTATAAATTCTATGGTTAGAGGAGAAAATGTCGCGAGTGTAAACTAATAAACAATTTGTGCATTAATCGGGGAAAAAAATGCTAAAAAAAATAGTGTGTAAATTCTGGAGAAACTGATCGAGTGTGATTTATTGTATAAATATATATATTAGACTCTGATCCAAGATACATGTAAACTTCAAACAATAACATAGAACTTAAATTCATAGATGACAATGACATATTCAGCTTAACAGGTACAACTTAGATCTTCTGAGTTTTGATATTTTGGGTCATCTTTGTTGAGGATTGTTGTGTTGTTCTCTCATATTCTTCCAGCACCATCTTATTGATGCCTAAGCTCCACTTAAAAGACCCTGAATGCAGCCTACATTTAAAACACACACAGTCAAGCTTCTCAAGGATGTAAATAAAAATAATACCACCTTCTAAGAGCACCCAAAAAGATCCATTTCAAGAAAAAATCTTCAATAGCAAATGCAAAGAATAAACAAATAAAAAAGAAAGACATATCTGCTAGAGAACCCCTCCCTAAGAAAGAAGGACAGAAAGTGAAAAGTAGTTATAATATTTATCTAGTCTTTTGTGGCTGCAACTTATAAAATTTCCTTTCACAACCACAATCCCTGATCAAGAAGAATAACGCATGGGTGAAAAATTAAGTTTTAATAGATGAAGAAATGGACGATAGAAGAAATTTTTTCAGCAAACTAAAAGAAGAAAAGATTATTAACATCCCCCTTCATAAACATAGTGGCTGCACATAAGAGAAACATGTAGTCACGCATAGGCTTTCACGATTCTAACTCAGATTTTGTGCAAACAATTGTAAACAAAATAATCAGAATATTGATTAAAATAAGAGTGAAAAGGATTCAAAATAGTAAGTGTCCTGCAAGACTGGAAACCATACACCTAAAGAGCAATCTAATTTATTAAAACAATAGCAGCATCTATTGATCACCAAATCACAAAATACTAATTAATTTCTTTAGCAGTACTCAACAAATCCACATCTAAAGTGCAGTAAGATACATTTGTTCTAATTTAATAAATTAGATGTAGCAATGAAAATCAGAGACTAAACAGAGGCTATATTTTTAAACGAAAATCAACTTACAGATATAAACAAAAAAAATATGTTCAAGCTTGATGTACCTGTGAAATGTTGTAATGCAAAAAGTATGTGAAATCTTCAAGTAGGCAAGCTTGAGCAAAAACTTCAACTTCTAGTTGAAATGTTGGAAAGATAAGATGAGAATCATATTTCTAGTGGAAAAATTGAAACCGGAATGTAGATCTAGCATGCAATGGTCAATCAGATTTACCTATACCCAAAGAACTATACAAAGCTAGCAACACCAAATGAGATGTCCATATGAAGACCCTGGGAATGCATAAAAATGCTCCCATATTTTTGGCAAGCTTTACCAATAGTTGGAGTATACCCAACTTGGAGTAGGCTCCAACTTTATCTGTTATCATTGATTGTAGAGACTGCAAATCGTACAAATGAACATTGTTAGTAGCCAATTTCAGATGATAAGATATGTCTCTCAACTCAAGAAAAGTTCAGCTTAAGGATGAATGCGGAGAATCTGTATTTAATGGCATTTACGTCCAGCAATTATGGATCCCGAAAATGATGGAGGCCTATTATTACAGTTTTAATCCTGTTCGTTGGTTGCCTAGCCGCAATCTAATTAAATTGTGGTCGTTGATCGGAATGACGTGCGCCGTGAATCAAGTCGCTGTAGCAGCAGCCGTTGATTTATCTGTTTGTATGACGTGGAGGAACGCGTGGAGATCCAGGACCCCGGGGTCAGGGGTGTCAAATTTTTTAAATACACAATTTGCTAAAAATTTATCCATTTGATTACCTTGTTCAAACACACTATTAATACTAATTAGAATTAAGCTAATACTAATTGGAGACTAATACACACTATTAACTTAACCAGCTTGATGTTCAAACATTGATCATATTAATGAAATTCCAGCTTTAAATTATATGCTAATAGTTTCAACAGAATGTTGGTATTTATAAAGGCCATTGTCAACGACATGAAGCTTAGTATATCCTTCATCCTATCCTACTGGTAGAGAACATATTTTAAAATTAAAAATAAAAGTCACAAGGAAGAAATTAAGCAATTAAACAATTAGGGTTACCAATTTTCCCCAAATTAGAAATTAAACAATTAGGGTTTTCAATTTTCCCCAAATCAAAAATTAAACAATTAGGGTTTTCAATCAAAGAATCAAACAGTGAAACAGTGAGAGTCTGAGAGAGAGTTGTGCGTGAAACAGTGACTGTGTTGTATTTTTGGTAAATTAAATTTGGGTCTTTGGTGCAAATGAGTGCAAAATTTAGGCTGTTGGTGCAATTTAAAATATTCAGGTGTGTCAAAAAAATATTTCTATAGGGTGGTAAGCCAAAAAAAATAAATTTTGGGGGGTTCAACTGAACCCCCTCAAATGTATGTGGCTCCGCCACTGATTATCTATGTGGACGTTGACTGGACGCATTTACGGTTATGTATAATAAAATATATACTTTACCTCTCTCTTAATTTGTTTTTTAACTTCTTCTCTTACTTCTATTGTCTATATAAGAAAACAATTGGCTGATTAAATTACTATCTATGTAAATACCTTTTATTTTTTTAAATAAACATTTTATTTTTACGTTAAATTAAAAAAGGTAAATCTTTACTTTTAGTATGCAACTTTTTTATATAAGCAAATAATGGAATTAAGGGGAGTACTAGGGGTACCCCAACCCATACATTAAGCTAATTTTTCATTTTAATTATTCATAGCAAGTAACATCGTACTACACAAGCGTACTATTTTTTTAAGGCTCTGTTTGGCAAAGCTGATCCAGCTTTTACCGTTTTTAGCTTATAGTGTTTTTTGAAACGCTACTTGAAGTAACGTTTGAGCTTATAGTTGATAGCGTTTCATTTTTCTCTCAATTTTACCCTCACTAGTTAATTAAATTACTCGTTTATTCTTAATTAAATGAATTTCTCTCTCCTTTTTAAGCATTAGTTATAGATGTCTATTTAAGTAAGTTTTTATTTATAACTTACTTCAAGCTTTAAATTCAATCCGCTATCTTATCTGCTATCTACTATAAGCTAGTTTATCAGCTATCCGCTACTTTTTGCCATGGTCGGAGAAGGATTGAAAGTGTGGACCCCAATGCTTCTTCAGAAGGGAATTACTACATATCATATCATAAGTAATATAAATCATGAGTTTGTCCACATAGGCTTACAACTAGGACCAATCAGAAAAAGCCACACACATCTCCAAATAAATACGTGACATCCACCTCAGCTTTTATTGAAAATTAATTTCGAAATATATCTCAAAAATGAAGAATCAAGGGATCAAACCCCCTTCCTCACACCCGCACTTTCCAACACTAACCATTTAAGCAACCATGTTTTGTACTAACTGAGGCGTATTATAGAATATATACCTTTTTTTTTTCTTTTTTTTCTAGCAAAACCTATTACCTACTAATTATATTTATTTATATGTATTTTAATACTTATATATTACATTTATATATCATATTTATTTGACATCTAATATTTTGTATCACTTTCCATAGATTTTAGATTCTATATATTTATTAACTAGAATGTTATTAAATATAAGTAATTTTATTGATTTTCAAATTTGTTTTTAATTCAAAATTATATAAAATTTAAAAATATTGACCCCTCGGTTCATATTAATTTAATACCAAATTTATTGATATCGGGTCATGCGGGTCAATTAGTGACCCCTCGGTTCGACCATTGACGCAATGACCCAGTGACCTGCTTGGGTCGATCACCGGGTCGGTTTTAATAACATTGATTGGAGCTGACAGTTTCAAAAAAACAAAAACAAGTAATTAATACAATGCTAATTTTGTGGATCCAGTAATGAATACAATGCTAATTTTGTGGATCCAATCTCTCTCTCGACAATCTCTCTTCATCTCTCATTCGCACATTCCTGTTTCTTCTTTTTCTCTCATTTTCTATCACAAAATTTCAATCTTTTTTTGATGAACTACAAAAGTTTGTCCTTCATCTTGATCAACTCAAAACGCAAAGCAACGAAAGAAGAAAATCAGAAGAAACAGAGCACTGCATTTCTCTTTCTCCGTGGACCATCACTCCTTCTATCTTCCTTCGTTAGGGTTTCGTTTTTCCCTAAATTTCTGAAGAATTTCCTTCGTTAGCATCATAACAAAGTTGGCCACGATACTGTGTGAAGGATGAAGAACGATATTCGCCACTTCCACCGTCACAAGACTCCGACGTTCTAAACCACCACAACTTCTTCAGCACCTTACCGTGATTTGTTTTTGATTCTATTTTTTCTGTTGTAAAGTTTGTCTTTTTATCATGTCAAACTAAATGGGTTTTGTTTGCTTTTGCTTGGTAATATTTTTATTCTTTGAAGTTTTTGAAACTTTCTTCAATCATGTTCAAATGGTTTTTTTCCCCTTCGGCTTCTGTGATCACAAAGCTTTAGAGGAATTTTGGCAGTGCAGTATCTTTATGGCTAAAAAGATTCAGCTTTTGAAATCATAACATTGTTTTGGAGTACTTCCTAAGTTTATCAATTTTGCAATCATCTCATTTCAATAAATAGATTGAAGACTGTGCCTACAATATAGTCAACATCCATAGTGAGAAATTAAGGATATAGTTGTTCTCACGTTTGTATTGTATACAGGTATACTCCCCAATATATATAATCAGACCCAGAATAGCAAATGTAGAAAATAGTGAGATATTGCTATAATAGTAACAAAAATGTGTTGATGCAACAATGAAGGTACACCTATGGTTGTCCGGTTACGGAAGTGTTATTGTCACCCTTATAACAATGTGGTTTTTTTTCCTGTTTTGATCACTGTTGTAGCTTTGAAAATCCTTTCGGCCGGAACCACTATCGAGAGAAGATGGAGACTATCAGAAGCACAAGAGCAGCAAGGTAGTCGTGTTGTTACAACATAGGTGCTGAACCTGTTTTGGGTTCATTCCGTAAGTATTCTTATAACTGCATATTGGTTTTCCACATTCTTTTCAACTTTAAATTTTTTATTCCGTTTACCAATAAAAAATAAAACTAGAATATAAAACTTTCATTTTAGTACATGTTGGGGTTGCAAAATATAAAACTAGAATTCAATTTTATGTTTCATTTGTGCTCACATGGCATTCAACTTACTTTAAGTAGTAATTTTGGGTTCATGTAAGTAACTACTAAGCGATGATGGATATGATATGGATAGAATGAATACAATTATTCAAATTCAAATATTAAAATTATCATAAATAGTAGTGCAATTAGGATATTGTGAAGTTGTGTGAAATATATAAATTTATCTCAGGTTATTGTGAAGTTGTGTGTCATATATATGATATTGAATTTGCAACTTTTGTTCTGTTTAATCACGATGCAGTGAGCCTTATTTAAAAGTCTTGCTCAGAGCTTCTTGAATTCTCAGAGGAGCTTTTACTGTTTTAAATAGGGATACTACTGAATATCCAACAATATCTAATATTTATTTATTGAATAATGTTGAATATAAATCCTATGGGTTTTCCTAGGAACATATCTGACCTCATTGGTAGGTTCTGTTCAAAGTTCATGTGAGGGACTCATCGAGAATATATTTGAGCAAACATTTCATGTTTCAGGGATTATGATTGATTAGGACTTGCTTAAAAAGTTCAAAGATAAATCAAATGTTGTTAAGGTGAAGCGTAAATCTTAATTTTCAATAGCATTCATAGTTTTAAGCTAAGACTTTCCAACAAACCGTAATCCATAACCCTAAGGGAGAAACCCTAAGATAAAATAAAATTTGAACTAATGGTTATTTCTTCGCACAGTCACTATATCCCACTAAATTTGGGACTTCTCTCAAACCCTATCGCGTGATGTGAAAAGCGGTGCTGCTCGGTATTCCTTTTGTTTGCTCTCAATCTTTTTTTTTTATCATCACTCTCAATCTTATTCCTAATAGTGAGTAATACTAATTAGATTGTAATAGATCGTTCCATATTTAGTTTTTTTACAAAATTAGATTAGTCGCTGGCAAAGTCGTTGGATACTAACAATATCCTAATAGGGATGGATGTATTGTTTCATCCTTCCCTCACAGTCTCACAATCGACTAAACGAGTGCTTTCTACCTGTACGTGGAAATCTCGACGGGGACTGCCCACAGTGGAGCGTGAATGAGGAATTTTTCCATGTGGAGACGGGGACGAGAAAGATAATTCTCCCACTGTCAACTCTGGGATGAGGATGGGGACGGGGACCATTCCGCTGTCCGAGTACATTATATGTGTTTTTAAATTAAAAATATTAATAAAAAATAAAAATGTGCTAACTGCTATCTTTTATTCTTAATTTTATTTTTTGAATATCAATAAATAAAAGGATGACTAAATTTTATATTAAAATATTAAACTATGATTTTTTAGTTTAACTATAATATTTTTTAGTATACAATCTAATCTAATAAACGTGTCCTACTAAAATTTGTCATGGTGTGTTTATTTTCTAAGGTGTCCAAAGTAGTCAATTTTTTTGACATAATATACGTAAACATTCAACTGGCTCTTTTTTAATCCCAAACAATAATTTCAAAATTTAAGTTAAATGGAAATGTATACCCGTGCTAACACGGTGATACATACTAGTAATACTACAGTCACCAGTTGCGATTCGCGTGTCCACGTGGTTGGCTGATACCGCAGTTCACAAAGCCTGGCAATCAGTGGTTCCACCACGAGGCGTTGTGCACAAGAACGGGGATCACATAGTACAATGACTTCCCCCTGTTATTAACACCGTTTATTCAGCGTTTATTTAATCATGATTAATTTGCTTGAGATGCAGACAGGCCTTTGGTTCATAATGTAGTTGCAGTAACTCTATCAAATAAAAGATGAGTTTAATTGTTACCCACATTCGTAGTATATTCACAATAAATAATTTACAATATTGGTAATATATTAGTTGACTCATACTTTTTAATTTGACATATTCACTTCTAATTAATGTTCGTGCAAAACATTTACATATCAATGGTACGTATAATGGAATGAAGTTGATTGAGATTTGCTCGAATCACCGAGGAAATATTGATGCTCAAGTCATTGATTTGATAATTGAACCGTAACCTGGAATAGTCTGCAGAGACGGATGGTCTGCAGAGACGGTTAAGGGACGGATCGTCTGATACTGTAGGCTGAGGAAGACCTGAACGCGCGGGGGGTGTGTACCTGCAAGAACACTCCGACGCCCAAGTCAGCTATATCGAGCTACAGTAATATTTAGTGAATGAATTGTGTACCTGACATCTGGTGACTGGAGGTATTTATAGTGAATAGTCTGGATCGTTGGCTCGGATAGCCCATTTGCGATGGGGGCCTAAGTATCAGTGGAACTGACCACTTCGTTATTGGGCTGGTTGATTCGCTGTTGGATCAGGCCTAGCGAAGCTGGCCCTTCCCTTGCTGGGTTGGATCGTTGCTATTGAATTGGGCCTGACGACTGGCCTAGTCCAGAATAGTTGCCCCCAAGCCAAGGTCGATCGCTGAGCGGGCGTAGGCTTGATGCGCAGTCATGCTGGTCGTGCTCGATTGGTAGTTTGATAGGTCTTGCCCCCAGTTCACGACTTGTGAATTTTCGGCGGTCGATATCGTATCGGATCGATCGAAAATTGATAGACACTCTCCTGGTTGCCCAATTCCGGTGAATATTTCGAATATAAAAAGTGTTTTAGATAAATAAATAAAAAAGAATTTTATTTTTTGTTGGACCTATTTTCGTGGCTTATATATATGTTAGTGTGAGGGGTCTCCTCTTTCTCTCGTTCTCACCACTCATTCACCAAATCAGAATTTCAATTCCCTCTTCCCAACGAAAAGGGGTGACCCGCTCCCCTCCTTGGTGCCAACAAAAGGGGCGACCTGCCCTCGTTTGCGCTCCCCTCCTTGGTGCCAACAAAAGGGGCGACCCGCTCCCCTCCTTGGTGCCAACAAAAGGGGCGACTTGCCATCCTTTGCGCGAACAAGAAAAGGAGGCGACCTGCTCCTCTTTGCTCGTGACGCTGCCGGTTGTAACACCCCCCTTTTACTATTACAACTAAATAGACAATTATCAGAGTCACCTCGAAGGGCGCTACATTTTTCACCATTTTAAAAAAAAACACCATTTATTCCAAAAAAAATCTCCAAAATAATTTATATAAAAGAAATCACCAAGCAGCGGAAATATTAACCAGTTTAAACATCTCCAGAATTAACAATTAAAGACATCTCCAAAATTAATTAAAACAATTTCCAATAACTAAAGTAATAGTTCAAAACGATAACTAACGACTCCCTGGTGCTACATATCAGAGCTGACACAGACCCAAACGAGAGAGGAAGCAAAACCTAGCAATTCCTCCACGAGCACTAGCGATCACCTGCAGCGTTGCCGCATGAGAGCAACATTCCAAGCAGAAGGGGTGAGTCTAACAGAGGTAATAAGCAGATGATAAAAATATGCTAGCATCAGGTAACTACAGCAACACAATACAATTACACCATATCACAGCACCAGATACCAAAGGAAAAATCCATTTGACAGTGAACCACCAAAATTATAACATTCATAGACAATGGGATGATATGCAACCCCTCCAGTGGGCATATGCATGCGGTACCGATCACCAAAATGAGCCACGACGGGCATATCACCAATAAACACCAGAGGTAGAGCCTATATCACCAAAACATGCATATGACAATGCGACACCATGATTATGCACCAACTCACCATAACAAGTATTTAAAATAAATACTATATCACCAG
This sequence comes from Astragalus glycyphyllos, assembly GCA_963573325.1. NCBI lineage: Eukaryota > Viridiplantae > Streptophyta > Magnoliopsida > Fabales > Fabaceae > Astragalus > Astragalus glycyphyllos. The sequence goes on from OY754307.1 coordinate 77,368,125, forward strand.
AATCAAAACAAATGATTTCACCAAAAATAGCACCAAGTTGTAGCATCACAGCTACCACTAAACTCTCCTGAGCATACCAGCACCGCACCTGAAATATTAACACCAGACGGCTCCACAACGCGGACATAACGCACGCACACCACGCACAAGACTGGCGCACAGCGCCTAGGCACATCGCACCTACTTCAGCGAATTAATTAAAATAGCAAACGACATCGGATTTCAACAAATAAATACTTGTTGGAAAGCCCTATGGGTCTGGTTATCATCCCTAAGTTCAGTTTTTGAAGGAGAGTGTCCAATAGGTACAGTTTTCGAAAAGCACACAGGCTAGTTGCAAAAGAGGACAGTTTCTGTCCTTCAAATTCAAGCAATTCCAAAGTGACCAAGACTCAATCAAACTGCATGAAACTTGTGCATAAACTGGGGCAAATTTTGTCTAGTTTTCAAAGAAATTGGATTCGTTCGAAAAGGAGTTCTTTTGAAAACGTGGTAACCAAAACACTGACCCTGTGTCCAGATTGTTTCCAGAATCTTACTCTAACTTGTGGAATTCATATCTCGAGCTACACAACTCTAAACGCAACCAAACCAGTGCCAAATTAACAAGCATTAAGTCTATTTTCTAGAAAAATAAACCACATAATTTTTCGGTCAATACAACGTTCCCAGTCACCGAAATACCGAATCTATACCCAAATCGTTTCCAGAATTTTAACCTAACTTGTATCACCTATAACTCGAGCTATACAACTCCGAATTTGACGAAACCAGTGCCAAAACGACCGGCGTTAAGTCTATTTTCAAAAACAATCAACCTCATAATTTTTGGATCTACCAAACAGCGCCAGTTTTGGAAAAACCGAACCTGTGTCCAGAATCGCTAAATTGCCAAACACCAAACCCTAACGGCAACGACACCGCAACCACCACAACAAAAACGACAATTCGACAACGCGACGACAACAATCAACCACGCACAGCAACAACAAAAACACGAACAATAACAACACCATCATCGTGATACAACAATCACGCAACAACAAATAACGAAACAAATCACAATAACGTGCAATAATCATCAAAGCACCAATCTCAACGAAAACACGATATGCAACGACACGAGCAATTCAACAAAACCCTAGACTACCCACACATAATTATCATCAACCCATTATCAAGGTTAAGCCCACCCTTACCTCAACTATGGTGGCGCAAACTCCCTCCTAGCCTCGTTCCTCGATCTCCGAATACGGCGACTCCCCCAAACTGCAGCTTCAGTGCGAAGCCAATATCTCTCTCCTCAGAACTCGTTTCGAAGATCCGAACGGTGAAAGTGTAGAACTATATCTTACGAACCTGCTGCCCAAAAACGAAGACGATCCAACGGTTAACGAAACCGGAATCGCAATTTTACGGTGACAGGTTTGAGAAAAACGGGAATTGTTTTCTCTCTTCTTTTCTCTCTCTTTGGTGGCTGCTCTAATCCGAAATTCCTCTCTCTCTCAACCCTAAATTAATCCTCTCCACTTATAATAAGTGAGAAACATAATGGGCTAAATTATTTGGGACTTTATCCACATAGGAAGGGAGCCCAATGCTATTTTTAACTAGCCCACAACACGTGATTATCATCTAACTCGTTTTCAACATAGCTACTACGCCCATAATTTCAATTCTTACAATCATCCTACGGCAATCCAACTTCGAAATAATTTGATTAAATTTTAGGGCGTTACAACTCTCCCCCACTTAGAATATTTTTGTCCTCGAAAACATACCTGATTCAAACAGCTCCGGATAGGACTCTCGCATCTTGCTCTCCAACTCCCATGTCATGCTTTCACCAGCAGCTCCTAACCAGACCACTTTTACCAGGTTTATCTCTTTGCCATGTAAAGTCTTCACTTCACGATCTTCAATTCGCACAGGCATTGTCTCCACAGTGAGATTATCCCGCACATGCACATCATCCATCGGAATCACATGGGACGGATCCGAATATACTTCCGAAGTTGCGACACATGAAATACATCGTGCAAATTCGAAAGATTAGGCGGCAAGGCCACCCTATAAGCAACATTACCAATTCTCTCAGTGATCTGATACGGTCCAATGAAACGAGGAGTCAACTTCTTTGTCTTCAATGCACGCCCAACACCAGCCATAGGCATGACTCTCAAAAACACATGATCACCAGCTTGGAATTCTAAATCCTTCCTTCTCTTATCATGATAGCTCTTCTGTCTACTCTGCGACGCTTTCATTTTCTCACGGATCAATTTCACCTTTTCAGTAGTCTCTCGAACAACCTCGGGTCCAAGAACAATACTCTCCCCAGATTCATGCCAACACAACGGAGTCCTACATCTCCGACCATACAATGCCTCGAACGGTGCCATCCCGATGCTAGAATGGTAACTATTGTTGTAAGTAAACTCGATCAACGGAAGGTGAGTATCCCACGCACCTCCCTGCTCAAGAACACAAGATCTCAACAAGTCTTCCAACGACTGAATGGTCCTCTCTGTCTGCCCATCAGTTTGAGGATGATAAGCTGAACTCAACCTCAATTTAGAACCCAACGCTTCTTGCAAACTCTTCCAGAAATCAGAAGTAAACCTAGGATCTCTGTCAGACACAATGCACAAAGGAACACCATGCAACTTCACAATCACCTGAATATAAATCTCTGCCAATCTCGACACCGGATACGTGATATTGATAGGAATAAAATGAGCAGACTTCGTCAATCTATCCACAATCACCCAAATCGAATCGTGCCCCCTCACAGTATTAGGTAACCCTATCACGAAATCCATAGAAATACTATCCCACTTCCGTTCCGGAATCTCCAACGGTTGCATCAACCCAGCAGGCTTCTGATGCTCAACCTTCGATTTCTGACAAGTCAAGCAGAAATACACAAACTGCGCCACATCACGCTTCATACCAGGCCACCAAAACATCTTCTTCAGATCCTGATACATCTTTGTAGCTCCCGGATAGATACTCAACTTACTCCTATGACCTTCTTCTAAAATTGCTCTTTTCATCTCCTCATCATCAGGAATGCAGATTCTCCCACGGTACTTCAATACATTCTGCGCATCCAACTCAAAGTCTTTATTCTCGGATTGATCAATCCCAACCATCAGGTCAACTAATTTAACATCTAACTTCTGAGCTTCTCGAATGCTAGCCATGAATTCATTATCAATCTTCAACATCCCCAATCTGACACTCTGAGGCGTCACTTCACAAACCAAACTCATATCCCTGAACTGCTCAATTAATTCGAGTTCTCTAACCATCATTGCTGACATATGCAACGTCTTTCGACTTAAAGCGCCAGCTACCACATTAGCCTTTCCCGGATGATAGTTCAAGCTAAAGTCATAGTCTTTCAGCAACTCCAACCATCTGCGCTGTCTCATATTCAACTCTTTCTGATCAAACAGATACTGCAAACCCTTATGATCACTGAACACCTCAAACCTCGAACCATACAGATAATGTCTCCAAATTTTCAACGCGAACACAACTGCAGCAAGTTCTAAATCATGGGTAGGGTAGTTCTTCTCATGAGCCCTCAACTGTCTCGACGCATAGGCAACTACCTTACCATTCTGCATAAGCACACCTCCCAACCCCATCTTGGAAGCATCACAATACACCACAAACGACTCTTCCGGATTAGGCAACGTCAGAACAGGAGACGTCGTCAACCTCTTCTTCAATTCTTTGAAGCTCTCTTCACAACAGTCATCCCAGATGAAAGCTTTACCCTTGCAAGTCAACTGAGTCAACAGAAGTGCCAACTTCGAAAATCCTTCTATAAACCTCCTATAGTAACCTGCCAGACCCAGAAAACTTCTAATCTCAGTAACTGACTTCGGAGACTCCCATTGTAACACGGCATCAACCTTAGACGGATCCACGGCAATTCCATTCCCCGAAATAACATGACCCAGAAAGCTAACCTCCTTCAACCAAAACTCACACTTAGACAGCTTCGCATATAATTTCCTGTCCCTCAGAATTTCCAATACCAATCTCAGATGTTCTGCATGCTCCTCTTCTGACTTAGAATAAATTAGGATGTCGTCAATCAATACCACCACAAACCGATCCAGATACTCACGAAAGATACGATTCATGTACTCCATGAACACTCCCGGCGCATTAGTCACACCGAAAGGCATCACGGAATACTCATAATGCCCATAACGGGTTCTGAAAGCTGTCTTCTGAATGTCTTCGTCTTTCACCTTGATCTGATGATAACCCGATCTCAAATCTATTTTACTGAACACCTGAGCACCCACCAACTGATCCATTAAGTCATCAATCCTCGGAAGCGGATACTTGTTCTTAATAGTCACCTTATTCAGCTGCCGATAGTCTACGCACAACCTCATACTACCATCTTTCTTTTTCACCAACAACACTGGAGCTCCCCACGGCGACACACTTGGCCTCACAAATTTCTTTTCAAGTAGATCCTCGAGTTGCTTCTTCAGTTCTGACAATTCAGATGCAGACATTCTATACGGCCCGCAACCCATTTTCAAACTTGATGCATTTGGAGAATTCAGCACCAGCCTCACCATAATGTGGATAGAACTTCGCCAATTCAATGAACTTGGCAGCATACTCAGTCACCGACATATTACCCTGCTTCAGCTCCAGAAACTCAATCTCTTTCTTCCCACGGACATCTTCAGGATAATACTTTCTCAGAAATTCTCTGCCGAACGCAGCCCAAGTGACCTCTTCATTCACAGTCGCCAACCTCTGCCTCACCTCCAACCACCAATCATCAGCCTCCTCTGCCAGCATATGAGTACCATACCTGACTTTCTGCGCCTCAGAGCAATCCATAACACGAAAGATTCTCTCCATCTCTTTCAGCCACGCCAAAGCACCATCAGGGTTATACTTGCCCTTAAAGGTAGGAGGATTCTCCCTCTGAAACGTAGCCAAACTGCGCGACCCAGCATCACCAGCAGCACATGGGTTATTCTCCACAGCTTGAGCCACAGCCTGCAAAGCAGCAGCGAGTGCAGCATCGTTCCGTCCTGCCATCTCAATCTAACACTGCAACAGAAACTATAACCAGAAACGAGTAACAATTACTCAAGTGTTACTCGACTCGACGACTCGACAACTTGGCCGGACAGACCGAACTGCTCTGATACCACTAATGTAACACCCCCCTTTTACTATTACAACTAAATAGACAATTATCAGAGTCACCTCGAAGGGCGCTACATTTTTCACCATTTAAAAAAAAAACACCATTTATTCCAAAAAAAATCTCCAAAATAATTTATATAAAAGAAATCACCAAGCAGCGGAAATATTAACCAGTTTAAACATCTCCAGAATTAACAATTAAAGACATCTCCAAAATTAATTAAAACAATTTCCAATAACTAAAGTAATAGTTCAAAACGATAACTAACGACTCCCCAGTGCTACATATCAGAGCTGACACAGACCCAAACGAGAGAGGAAGCAAAACCTAGCAATTCCTCCACGAGCACTAGCGATCACCTGCAGCGTTGCCGCATGAGAGCAACATTCCAAGCAGAAGGGGTGAGTCTAACAGAGGTAATAAGCAGATGATAAAAATATGCTAGCATCAGGTAACTACAGCAACACAATACAATTACACCATATCACAGCACCAGATACCAAAGGAAAAATCCATTTGACAGTGAACCACCAAAATTATAACATTCATAGACAATGGGATGATATGCAACCCCTCCAGTGGGCATATGCATGCGGTACCGATCACCAAAATGAGCCACGACGGGCATATCACCAATAAACACCAGAGGTAGAGCCTATATCACCAAAACATGCATATGACAATGCGACACCATGATTATGCACCAACTCACCATAACAAGTATTTAAAATAAATACTATATCACCAGAATCAAAACAAATGATTTCACCAAAAATAGCACCAAGTTGTAGCATCACAGCTACCACTAAACTCTCCTGAGCATACCAGCACCGCACCTGAAATATTAACACCAGACGGCTCCACAACGCGGACATAACGCACGCACACCACGCACAAGACTGGCGCACAGCGCCTAGGCACATCGCACCTACTTCAGCGAATTAATTAAAATAGCAAACGACATCGGATTTCAACAAATAAATACTTGTTGGAAAGCCCTATGGGTCTGGTTATCATCCCTAAGTTCAGTTTTTGAAGGAGAGTGTCCAATAGGTACAGTTTTCGAAAAGCACACAGGCTAGTTGCAAAAGAGGACAGTTTCTGTCCTTCAAATTCAAGCAATTCCAAAGTGACCAAAACTCAATCAAACTGCATGAAACTTGTGCATAAACTGGGGCAAATTTTGTCTAGTTTTCAAAGAAATTGGATTCGTTCGAAAAGGAGTTCTTTTGAAAACGTGGTAACCAAAACACTGACCCTGTGTCCAGATTGTTTCCAGAATCTTACTCTAACTTGTGGAATTCATATCTCGAGCTACACAACTCTAAACGCAACCAAACCAGTGCCAAATTAACAAGCATTAAGTCTATTTTCTAGAAAAATAAACCACATAATTTTTCGGTCAATACAACGTTCCCAGTCACCGAAATACCGAATCTATACCCAAATCGTTTCCAGAATTTTAACCTAACTTGTATCACCTATAACTCGAGCTATACAACTCCGAATTTGACGAAACCAGTGCCAAAACGACCGGAGTTAAGTCTATTTTCAAAAAAAATCAACCTCATAATTTTTGGATCTACCAAACAGCGCCAGTTTTGGAAAAACCGAACCTGTGTCCAGAATCGCTAAATTGCCAAACACCAAACCCTAACGGCAACGACACCGCAACCACCACAACAAAAACGACAATTCGACAACGCGACGACAACAATCAACCACGCACAGCAACAACAAAAACACGAACAATAACAACACCATCATCGTGATACAACAATCACGCAACAACAAATAACGAAACAAATCACAATAACGTGCAATAATCATCAAAGCACCAATCTCAACGAAAACACGATATGCAACGACACGAGCAATTCAACAAAACCCTAGACTACCCACACATAATTATCATCAACCCATTATCAAGGTTAAGCCCACCCTTACCTCAACTATGGTGGCGCAAACTCCCTCCTAGCCTCGTTCCTCGATCTCCGAATACGGCGACTCCCCCAAACTGCAGCTTCAGTGCGAAGCCAATATCTCTCTCCTCAGAACTCGTTTCGAAGATCCGAACGGTGAAAGTGTAGAACTATATCTTACGAACCTGCTGCCCAAAAACGAAGACGATCCAACGGTTAACGAAACCGGAATCGCAATTTTACGGTGACAGGTTTGAGAAAAACGGGAATTGTTTTCTCTCTTCTTTTCTCTCTCTTTGGTGGCTGCTCTAATCCGAAATTCCTCTCTCTCTCAACCCTAAATTAATCCTCTCCACTTATAATAAGTGAGAAACATAATGGGCTAAATTATTTGGGACGTTATCCACATAGGAAGGGAGCCCAATGCTATTTTTAACTAGCCCACAACACGTGATTATCATCTAACTCGTTTTCAACATAGCTACTACGCCCATAATTTCAATTCTTACAATCATCCTACGGCAATCCAACTTCGAAATAATTTGATTAAATTTTAGGGCGTTACACCGGTGACCTTGCGACGTTGCTGGGTGGTTACGACGGCGCGATCTGAAGAGAAGAAAGAGGGCGACCCGCTTGTGAGAAAAGGGGTGACCCGTGTTGTCAAAAAAGGGGCGACCTCCTCCACGCAAAGGGGCGATCTGCAGCTGACTTGGAGCGAGCTGTACTTCGGTTGATCGCTTCTTCGTGTAAGTACTACTTCCCCTACGCAATCTCTTCTTGCTTAGATGACATGAAGTGTTAGCACGCAATGCATGCGAAGAGCGCTCTTTTCCGAAAGGGGGCGACTTGATGGCGGCGGTCGCGAAAAAGGGGCGACCCGAGAGGAGGCGGCGTGAAAGAAAAGGGCGACTTGAGAGAGGGAGATGGCGCGTAAGAAAGTGGCGACCCGAGAGTGAGGTGGTTGTGAAGGAAGGGGGCGACCCGAGAGTGACACGCATGGTGAAGAAACGGGGCGACCCGAAAATGGGGCGACCCGATCGCACCTCACCGGCCCTCAACTGCTCGCCGCGCCCGATCCGATCACTTAGACGACCTCCCTATTGCTCCTTTCAACGCACCAATTTGCTTTTGCCCTGATTGCTTTTGCTTTTTTTGACGCATCAATTTGATTTCACTTTTTGTCTTTGAGTCTGATCGATCTTTTTATTTTTATATCTAGTGCGTTGTTTTGATCATCCTAGGAGGTGACTCGGTCTTCTTTATCGGCAAATCTTAATCCAAAGGTATTCTCCCTTTCTTTTGTATTTATTATTCTTGTTTGTTTTTGATTTGGCGGGGAGGGGCGATCAGGCTTGGGGTGAGACAATCGCCCCTCATTCGCAAGCCTAAGTACTCGTTTAACCAGTGATCGCCCCTTCCTGCAGGTTTGCATCGTGGCGAGGACCAAGCAAACTCGACGCAAGTCTCCATCTTTCGATCCTCACGTTGCTCGAGTTGATACCTCGAAAAAGGGAAGATCTCCCGAGATGTCAGATGGTGAGGGGGATACGAGCTCTTCTGAGTCTAGCCGTTCTTCCGAGTCTCATGCCCGTTCTATAGGGGATAGGTCATGCGGCTCTTCTTCCCAGAGTGCCGAGTCGTCTAAACCCGCTAGGCTCAGGTCGTCTTTCGAGGGTCAACGGACATTGATTATTCTTGGGTTTCTTCCACCATTCTGAATGAAGTATCGAAAGTGACAAAAAGGGAGTTGGATTTGGCGGCCCAGTGCGTGGGCAATGACGACCAGGAATGGCAGGTCGAGAGCATGGGAATTGGTGAGCACATTGCTACCTTCCCAATGGAGCTGAAGTTCACTATGTACATGAGGGTTCTCAACATCATGAAGATATGACCACCCTTTACTCCTTTTGAGCGTGGGGTCCTTCGTTTCTTTGATGTCGCCCCATCACAATTTCATCCCAACTCTTGGGGCTTCGTCAAGGCATTTGAGGTTCTGTTATGCGCGCTGAAGAGGCCGGTTTCTCAGAAGCTCTTCTTCACTATCTTTGATACTAACCGGCGTGGAGAGAAGCATAGTCACAAAACTAGGTGGGAGTTTCTCAGTCTGAAGGCTGTTACTGGTTTCAAACTTTTTGTACCTTATATGGATTCTGTAAAGAAGTGGAAGAGCAAGTTTCTTTGGGTTGCCCCGACCACCCGTGGCGATCAAGACTTGGTGGGATATCTAAACGATTACGGGGAGGCCATTGATTTTGTGTTTCCTATTTCTTGGTCACCGCGACACTACCTTCAGGAGCCACATACTTACCGGTTCACCTTAAAGCAGCTGGGTGCTACTGATAGAGAGACCTTGAGATTGCTCAGGAATTTGGCCTCCCATTTACCCTCTGAAGAGAAGCTTATTCCCTACAAGCCACTTGTTCTGTCTGACTCCCCCGATAAGTTGGCTGTAGCCTTAGGTCGGCTGGCTTTCTTATTCGTGTATTAGTTTTTATCCATGTGTAATGGTCTCGTTTGTTTTCTTTTGACTACCTCATCACTTATTTGTCGCCTTGCTTGTTTTCTAACAACTATGTTTGTTTTCTTGCAGACGATATGGCAGGTGGACAGTTAACTTTTGCTGAGCTAGTTGCTGGTGCCAGACAGGGGCCTCCGAAGCGTAGAACATCGGTTCGTGCTGAGGGTTCTACCCCTATTCCTTCCCCACCACATCCCGAGACGCGTCCACAAACTCCTCCGGTGGATCCACATCCTGGGGGCGACCCTGAAGGTCCTCAGAAAACAAAGAGGAGGCGGGTTGATGATGTTGTGTCTGATGGAGCGGTCCACCATTCCGCGGGAAGAAAAAGCATGGTCGTGGCAAGTCTCCTAGGGTGATGTTGGACCAGCTGGGTGCTGCTTACCGTGACCGCTTCGTGGAAGACCCTATCGACACTGCTATTGACGTTTTGAAGGCTGCTTCCAAGCAGCTGAAGAGGACTCAGAATGAGGAGGATGAGCGGTTTGCAGGTAAATTCTTTTGGCTTAGCTTGACCGGTCAACATATCTTGCTTTTGGATTTCCTTACATTACTTCTTTCTTTTTGTAGAGTAGACCGCGAAGAGGGACAAGGCTTTGGATCAAGCAAAGAAAGCCAAAGATGCCCTGGAGGGATCTGAGAGGAAGGCTAGCATGTTGAAGGAAGAGCTGCAAAAGTTGAAATCCGCCAAAGAGGTTTCTGAAGCTAAGATGAAGGAAGAGCTGCAAGAGCTGAAGTTGGCCAAGGAGGCTTTTGAGGCTAAGATGAGGGAAGAGTTTGAGAAGTCGGTTTTCGCGCTCAAGGATGAGGTCGAAGCATTGAAGAAAGAGAGAGATGAAAATGAGAAGGCACTGGAGGAGGCTAAAGATTGGGGTGACAGGGTTACCCGTGATGCCGTTGAGATCGTAAAGGATCAGTTTGCTAATGCTCTGAAGCAAGTCCAGCTTCGTTATCCCGAGGTGGTGGTTGACACGACTGTTTTTGATCCCAATCATGTCGTCCTAGGTGACCAGATTGTGAAGCCCACCGACAGGCCTGATGGGACCAACCTGGTCATCTATCAATGGCCATGAGGGTGGTTGGGTCTTTCTTACACATCCTTTTGTAGTTCTGATATTACTTTACCCTGATTTACGCTTTAACTTTCTAGCTTTGGAGTTTATCTGATTTCGTTGTAACCCATACTCGATGTGTTCATACTCCGACATTTTGTTGCATGGTTTATTTTGCCTAAACTCTTTGCGCATGTATGACACTCAAGCTCTTTGACGATATATCTGATATGTTCGATATGCGTTCTCGTCTTCGAAACGTTTGTTACATGGGCAACGTCATGGCAATATATACTTGGCCATACTTGGTCGCCTCTGGTCAGGTCGTACTTGGCCAGGCATGATCATCCTTGGCAGGCATGATCGTCCCTGGCAGGCATGATCGCCTTAGGCAGGCATGATCGTCCCTTGGCAGGCATGATCGCCTTAGGCAGGCATGATCGTCCCTGGCGGGCATAATCGTCCCTTGTATTGCTAGGTCATACCTGGCCAGATCGCCCAAGGGAGGAGCGGCCACGCCCGCTATATTATCATGCAAACCGCTAAGTTCGTTTGGTTTACTTAGTTATTTGATAGCCGTACGTGTTAGACTTGTTGATCTCGCGTTATCTGTATTTTTCACCTGTTTCGTTCGAGTGGGATCAATCTTAGCCCGCGGACAGTTTACCGGGCTCCTACCCAGATTTAACTCGCCCTTGGGAATGCGCCTGTTCGTTCGGTCGCTTCGTTTTACTTAAATTCGTTTAAGTGTTTTTCCCCACCTTGCAGTTTATCAAACTCGGTTTAATTCTAACTCGCTTAGTGGGGTGAACCATCATTGGTTCGCTCGTGATAGATCATTCGTGAATAAAAAGATCAATGCACACATCAATAAAAAATGCCTCGTCTTTATTGACGGACGGGCGGGCCTCGATAAAAAACCCTGTGGGAAAAAGAGCGTCCCGCCCGTTTATTTGTTCGCATAGTTTAACACAAAATTCATTGGTAGAAATACAAAAAGACTAATCAAATGTAATATCTCCTAAGGTTGATGGCGTTCCACATCTTGGGAATTAGTCCACCATTCATAGTCTGCAGCATGTAAGCACCTTTGCCTATTTTGGATATGACACGGTAGGGTCCTTCCCAGTTGGGGGCGAGCTTGCCCATGGCTGCGTTCTTCTGTCCAATATCTGCTCTCCTCAACACCAGCTGTCCGACACTGAAATCCCTGGAGATGACCTTGGCATTATGCCTCGTGGTCATCCCTTGCTTGATCAAAGTTTCTCTAAGTGCTGCCTTGCTGCGGAGCTCTTCTACTAAGTCCAACTCCTCCCGGATGGCCTGGTCGTTCTCACTAGACGGCTTGGGGTTGGTCGTCCTCCAGCTTAATTCTCCGATCTCGACCAGGATAAGAGCATCGGTCCCGTAGACCATCTTAAAGGGGGACTCCCCAGTGGTAGAATGTGGGGTTGTTCGATACGCCCATAGCACATACGGGAGTTCTTCAGCCCATCTTCCCTTTGCTTCATCCAATCGCCTTCTGAGGCCACGCAAGATCACTCAGTTCGCAGCCTCTGCTTGTCCATTCGTCTGCGGGTGTTCAACTGAAGAGAAGCGCTGCTTCACCCCAAATTCGATCAAAGCTTCCTGAAACTTTTTGTCTGTGAATTGCGTGCCATTGTCGGACACGACCACTTCTGGAATTCCGAAACGGACCAGGATATTCCTCTTGAAAAATCGAAGGCAGTTCTTAGATGTTATCGTAGCTAAAGGCTCTGCCTCGATCCATTTCGAAAAATAATCCACTGCTACCACAAGATATTTGAGCTGCCCAGCAGCAACTGTGAAGGGACCCAAGAGGTCGATTCCCCACCAGGCAAACGGCCATGGCGCAGTCATGCTGTTCAGTTCGACTGGAGGAGCGAGGTGGACATCTGCGTGTCTTTGGCACTTGTCACATTTTTTAACTAAGAGATTCGCATCCTCATCCATAGTAGGCCAATAGTATCCTGCCCTGAGCGCCTTCTTTGCCAATGCTCTTCCCCTAAGTGATTTCCGCAGATCCCTTCGTGAATTTCTCTAAGTACATAGTTGGCTTCCTCGGGGGGAAGACACTTCAGAAGTGGCATGGAAAATCCCCTTCGATAGAGCTGTCCGTTGATAATTGAATAGGAGGACGCTCGCTCGCGTACAAGAGCGGCCTTCTTGGGATCCTCTGGCTCTTCCCCATCCCTGATATATTTAACGATGGGATCGATCCAACTCCCGTCTAGGTCGATCATGCATATATCAGGGTCCATAACTATCTGTTCAAGCTGCACGCTGGGCTGTGTGAGTACTTTCTGAATTACGCTCCTGTGGTTCCCTGGACTCTTTGTGCTTGCAAGCTTTGCCAGTACATCTGCTCTAACGTTCTCCGTCCTAGGGACATGCTTGACTTCTGCGTGATCAAAGCGCTCCAATAAGCCTCTTACTTTAGTTAAGTACCTTTGCAAGACCTCATCCTTTGCGGTGAAGGTCTCTTTGATCTGAGATACCACCAGCAAAGAATCTGAGTACAACTCCACTCGTTTGACGTTAAACTCGATCGCAAGCAGCAGTCCGGCAATGCAAGCCTCGTACTTTGCTTGGTTGTTGGAGGTAGAGAACGAGAATGTTAAGGAGACCTCGATCGTCGTCCCCTTGTCACTTTCTAAGATTAGACCTGCCCCACTGCCCTTGCGGTTAGACGAGCCATCCACGTGCAATATCCAAAGAGGATGCATCGGGATTTTAGGGATGGGAGTCATCTCAGCTACAAAGTCAGCCAACACTTGAGCCTTGATGGCTGATCTTGCCTCATACTTTATTCCAAATTCTGACAATTCGACTGCCCACTTGATCATCCTGCCAGCCAGGTCAGGTCGGTGTAAGATTTGTCTGATGGGCTGGTCAGTCCGTAGGACGACCTGATGAGCCACAAAATAAGGCCTTAGTCTTCGAGCAGCCACAATAAGCGCCAACGCCAGCTTCTCAATCTTTTGATATCTTAACTCTGCTCCCTGGAACGCTTTGCTGACAAAGTATACAGGATTTTGGTTGGATCCTACCTCTCGTACCAATACTGCCGACAATGCCTCGTCAGTGATGGAGAGATATAGGTAAAGTGTTTCTCCTTGCTCTGGTGTGGTTAGTATTGGAGGTTGTAATAGAGATGTCTTCAACTGATCGAGAGCCTGTTCACACTCAGGCGTCCAATGAAACTGAACTTCTTTCTTCAACAATTTGAACAGGGGAAGCGACTTGTTCGCAGCTTTGGCTATGAAACGCGAGAGAGCGGCCACCATCCCATTTAGCTTTTGTATTTCTTTTTTAGTGGTGGGCGACCTCATCTCCGTTACCGCCCTACATTTGTCCAGATTGGCCTCGATTCCCCTCTCTGTGAGGTAGAAGCCTAAAAACTTGCCTGCTCTGACTCCAAAAGTGCATTTCTCAGGGTTGAACCTGAGGGAGTTTTTTCGAGCTTCTGCAAACACTTCTCTCAGGTCTTCCACATGTCTTGGATCCTCCCCGCTCTTAACTATCATGTCGTCTAAGTATACTTCCACCACCTTGCCTATCTGTTCCCGGAAAACTTTGTTCATCATTCGCTGGTAAGTCGCACCAACGTTTTTCAATCCAAAGGGCATGACCTGGTAACAGTAATTGCCCTTATCTGTCATAAAAGCTGTTTTTTCTTGGTCAGGTGGGTGCATGGCAATTTGGTTGTAGCCCGAGTATGCATCTAGAAACGACAACAATCGGAACCCACTCGCATTGTCGACCAGTCTATCCACGCTGGACACTGGGAATGCGTCTTTTGGGCATGCTTTGTTAAGGTCCGTGTAATCCACGCACATCCGCCATTTACCGTTTGCTTTCTTTACTAGGACTACATTGGACAGCCAGGTCGTATACTTGATCTCTTTGATGAATCCTGCTTCGATGAGGTCGTCAATTGCCTTGGCTGCGGCCTGCGACTTCTCTTCTTTCTGCACCCGTAGTCGCTGAACAACCCATCTTGCCTCAGGATATACGGCCAAGTGGTGGCAAGCGACCTCTGGGGGAATTCCAGGCATATTTGCTGCGCTCCACGCAAATAAGTCGGCGTGTTCTTTCAAGCATAGTATCAGTTGATTTTTCACGCTAGTGGGGAGATCGCTCCCTATCCTGATCATCTTTTCCGGGTCGTCCCCCAACTGTACATGCATAAATTCTCCATCTGGTTCTGGCCTTTTTATCCTCTTCTTGAGTTCCCTGGTCAGGAGGTCGTCCCCCTCCTCTACTTCACTGTCAGGGTCGTACCGAGCGTCCAGGTCGGCCACATTAACTTGTTCTCCTCCTTTCATTACATCTTCTATTTCTCTTCTCACTCGCTCACCTTGCTCCTTGAGACTTAGGAAGAATGCTCGTTTTGCTGAAAGCAGGTCAGCGTTAACTGTTGCTATCTCTCCTTCTTTAGTGTAAAACTTCATTTTGAGATGAACAGTAGATGGGGCTGCTTCTAGTCGCGCTAGTGTTGGACGGCCGATGAGGCACTGGTAGATTGACTTACATGGAAGAACTATGAAGTTCGTCCTTACCGTTCTGCACAAAGGTCTCTCCATGGTGTCATCCCCGAAAGTGACCATTAACTCAATGCGCCCGATAGGGGTGGTGGTCGTCCCGTTGAATCCGATTAGGACTGTTCCCCTGTAAGGTCTCAAATCTTCTCTCGATATTTTCAGTACATCCAGGAGGTCTTCGAAGATGATATCTGCAAAGCTTCCCTGATCGACCAGGATCCTCTTGACATCCACGTTAGCCATGACTGCAGACACGACTAGTGGGACTTCGTGATTGGGCGTCCCATCAAGGAGGTCCTCGTCCCCAAATGAGATGGACGGCCTCTTCGTGAGGATCCTTGGGGTGGACGTTGATGCAACGCTCGGATCTGATTCCATCTTCTCTTCATTGACTTGTTCGTCTCCCTCCTATCAGTGGGAAGACCTCCCATTATCACCATCGCAACGGCTCTTCCCTTGGATTTTTTTGTGTCCAAGACTTCATCGTTCCCATCCTCATCCTCTTCTCTTATCTTAGCTATCTCGTTAGCTGGTGCCTTTCCTTTTCTAGGTGATCGCACCAGCTTCGTGTCTTCTCTCCGGTCGGCTTGGTCTTTCTTTACATACTGGGATAACTTGCCCTTCCTGATCAACTCTTCTATGTCATCTTTGAGGGCCATGCAATTGTTAGTATCATGGCCGCTGCTTTTGTGGTAGCGACAGTATTTTTTAGAGGGACGCTGCCCTTCCTTCAGGACGAGAGGGTTTGGTCTTCTCATCTCCCTAAGTTCTGTGTTTGCACATTCTATCAGGATCTGTGCGTACGAGGTGTTAAGTTTCCTGCGGTCGGCGAAATTCCTGATCTTGGGGTCTCTCTGCGGGACCCCCTGGTCTCTCCGCTGTCTCTGGTCGCGCTCTTCGCGAGGTTGTCTATTCATCCCTGCTTCAGCAGCTTCGACGGCCATTGTTTTTTCTTCGTAGTTCATAAACCTCTGAGACCTTCGGAGGAAGGTTTCTAAGTCCCTTGGTATGTGTAGGCCAACCTCGACCTCAAATCTACTCCCTCGAAGTAGTCCTGTTCTTAGGAAATACAACCTTTGGTTATCGTCTAGGTTCCTCACCTGGTCTGCCTCCCGATTGAACCGCTCCACATAACTCCAAAGAGATTCATGGGGCCCTTGCCGGATTGCAATCAAGACATCCTGAGATTTAGGCTTTATTCTTGATGTTGTGAAACGTGCAAGAAACACTCTGGCCATTTGCTCCTAGGAAGAGATAGTGTTTGGGAGTAGCTCGGTGAACCACTCCAAGGCTGATCCTTCCAAGGTTAAGGGGAAGATCTTGCATTTGACAGGCCCCGATGCCCCCCTATATTGCATCATAACGTCGAAGTGCTTCAGATGGGCGTCAGGATCTTGCACGCCGTTGTACATTTTGAGTCCAGAAGGGGGTTTTCGTAACGAGCATGGGATAGGGTACTCGTCTATCCGTCTGGTGAAGGGACCCAAACCCGTGTGCGTTGCACCCCTGCGAGGTCTTCCTCCTTCCGGTTCGTTTCTTGGTTGGTTACGCGGGCGTGTTTCGTAAGAGCGACTATGCGATCGATGGCGGCGTGGAGGCATTTCATAGGATTGGTTGTGTGATCGAGTGGGCGAGCCGCATGATCCGGATGAATCATACAAGGATTCCTGTTGCGAAGATTCCTCCGGCCAGTAAGTGTAATCTGAAGCGGAGGGTGTGATGATCGGGTCCTCCTCCTCGTCCCCTTCGGCGGGGTGGAGATCTGTGGACCAGGTGTCTTCTAGGAGGCGAGCGGTGTCTCCTAGACAGGTCGTCCCGACGATGAAGTTCGGGTGCAGTATTCACCCGTCTGGATTTCACCTGATCTTCCATCTGAGTGATGAGGTCGTTCTGTCGGGCGATCTGCCGGTCTTGGTTTCGAAGTTGTTCCCTGAGCTCCTGAACCAAGTCTGCCGGAAGGGTGACATTGACTTGCTGGGTCGTGCCTGGATGGGAACCAGGGGCGACGACCTCAGCGTTGGTCATCGTTCCTTCCAGTGCGAGGGGTGGACGGACTGGTATCGAGGCCACCGTCGACTGTGGTCTGCCACGAGTTGCTTTTGCCTTTGGAGGCATTTGAAATGTTGGTGGGATAGTAGGATCTCCCACTGTGGTCGCCAATGAACAGTACCATGGGATAGTCTGCGGAGACGGATGGTCTGCAGAGACGGTCAAGGGACGGATCGTCTGATATTGTAGGCTGAGGAATACCTGAACGCGCGGGGGGTGTGTACCTGCAAGAACACTCTGACGCCCAAGTCAGCTATATCGAGCTACAGTAATATCTAGTGAATGAATTGCGTACTTGACATCTAGTGACTGGAGGTATTTATAGTGAATAGTCTGGATCGTTGGCGTCGGATAGCTCATTTGCGATGGGGGCCCAAGTATCAGTGGAACTGACCACTTCGTTGTTGGGCTGGCTGATTCGCTGTTGGATCAGGCCCAACGAAGTTGGCCCTTCCCTTGCTGGGTTGGATCGTTGTTATTGGATTGGGCCTGACGACTGGCCCAGTCCAGAACAATAATTGAAATCAATCAAACACCACAATAAATGAAAAACCAAATAGTGTCGCATCAAGACTATGAATAGGTCGTCGCACTCAAATGAAAAATTATCAACAGACATAATAAAATATTATAATAATATTACAAATAAATAAACGAAGGTGAATAAAAAAAACTAACAAACACTAAGGTGAATGCACATTCATTGTGATGATGCACAGCTTTGGAAAGGAGTGAGGAAGAGATAAGATAACATTCAATTGAAGTATTAAGCTGCCACTCACTGCCTGTCTGCTCCCAATTTTGGTAAGGCTTCAGTGTTCTTTCTTAAAACAAGTTGTGCCAAAGAGATATACCGCACTTCAAAATCCATGAATCCAATGACACATCACTTTCTTAAGTTTTATTTGGCAAAAAAAGAGAGGGGATATCGGGTAAACTAATGGATGGCGGATAAGTTGAATTTAAAGTGTTTGGTAAAATTAGCTGGTTAAATTTAAAGTGACATATAAAATGACAATATGGACGTTTGTTATTAATGGTTAAAAATGAGAAATGATTCCTTTAATGAATGATAAATGAGATATTTAATTAAAATAATAAGAGTAGAAATTGGAGAAAAAAATGAAACGCTATAAGTTATAAGCTATAAACTCAAACACTATTTCAAGTTGTGTTTCAAAAAAAACTATAAACTAGTGAAAAAATTGTATAAGTTTGTCATGTCAAACACCTACAATGAACTTTTCCGCTATAAGCTAGCAAATTAGTCTTGTCAAACGAAGTCTTAGTCAGTCTATCGCATAAAAAGTACTCACTAATTGTGGATAAGCTAATTTATAGTGAATGAGCTGATAATAGATATTTAATAGCTAATAAATTACTCATAAAATGACATAATTGAATATTTTGTAATTAGGGTTTAAAAATGAGATAGAAAGTTTATTTAATTGAGGATAAGAGAAAAACCTAATTAAAGTTATATAAGGATAAAAGAGAGAAAGAAAAATGAAACATTATAAGTTATCGGCTCAACACTACTTGATGACAACCTAGAATGGATGCCCATGAATAAAATCAAGCCCGAGATCGATGAAAAAGTGGTCCTTGTTGAAAATTTTGTTTTGATTGAAAACGACATCTTTGTCTAGCTTTTGTTATATCTCAAACTGGAGACAAAGTGTAAGTTCAAAAACTAAACTAATAGTTCATTCTTTATTTAATTGTTGAATCTTTAGCACGTTTCTTGATTCGTTAGAAAGCTAAGAAAATTTTTACATGTCTTATCACAACCATTTTGTGGGATACGATTTCTATTATGGTGGAAAACAAGCTGGAAATTGAAGACGATCTATTAGTCAAAATTTTAATATGTTTTGTTTTAAAATTTATGCAATGAACGGAGGAAACTTTTAGCTTGCATGCCTTGTGAAGCTTTAGATTGTTTATGTTCTTTTTAAAAAACTCCACTTAATTTTCTATATAATTTTATTTTGACCCCCAGGATTTTATATTTTGAACCTAGGTCCATTAATTCTTTTAGTTTTGACAATTAAATAAAGAGTGAACTATCAGTTTAGTTTTTGAACTTACACTTTATCTCCAGCTTGATCCCTAAAATGTATAAAATTTTAAGTAATCCCTAAAGTTAGTGGAATTTCTCAAATTAGTCTCTAAAATTTTAAGAAATTCGGTTTCATTTGCATCTGTAAGGACTATTTATGAAACTTTAAAAAATAGTTTTACGAACGTCACAAACTTTAAGAATTATTTATTATTTGTGTAGACTTTAGGGATCAAATAAGAGAGAGGAGTAAACTTAAAGACTAAATTGAGGATTTGCTCTTAAAAAAACTTGGAGTTAAATAATCCGATTTCTTAATTTCAATGAATCAAGTTATAAATATGTTTGAAAAGAAAATTCTAACAATTTATGTAAACCAACAATCTTCTTATAATGAAATCTTTTTAACCCCCTAACCTAAGATTTTCGATCCACCGCTGAGTTTATCCCCTATAACAATACAAACTATTCACTATAAACTAAACATTTTTGTTGCCAAACAAAGTCTTGGTATTAAATAAAAAATGAAGGCTTAATTATAATTGTCGTCACTGCAAATATAGATGTTTTTGCTTTTCGCCTCTGAAAAATATTTTTTCTTTTTCATCCTTGTAATTTCCCAAATTTTGTTTTTTGTCCTAGAAAATTTCTTATTGATTTTTGTCCCTGCAATAAATATCTATTTTTGGAATTTGTCCTCCTTTAGTCCATGATTTGGAGACTAAAATCAAAATAGACTTTAATTCTAGGGACTAGATCCAAACGTAAACAACAATATATGGACTAAAACAAAACAACGAGGACTAAAAGTAAAAAGTTTCTATATTGTAGGGGTGGAAAAAAGTTACAAGGACAAAAAAAAACCTCCATTTATAGAAATGAAAAACATATTTAAACCAAAAATAAATTATTCAAAACGAGTCAAGACATACGCCATTTGATTGCAAATATAAAAAGAAATAACCAAATTCAAACTAATTAAGAATTAAGGACGTTAATTAACTTCATCTAATCTTTTTATTTCAAATTTTCCAAATTGGCCATTCCTTTCGCCGAATTTTATTACTAAGAGAAATTATTTTACTGTGAAACGGAATTTACATTAATTGAAGGGTATTTTGAAATTAACATTATTTCGTAAGTGAAATTAGTTAGAATTTGGCAAACCAAGGAACATTGGAAAAGTTAAGTAGGAAAGCTTGCGATTTGAATCCTCCATGATTCAAGCGTGAGTGGTTAGTCTCACATTAACTATGAAGAAACTAAATGAATGATATATATGGGTGACCCAAATGCCTAATGTCTTAAAGGTTTTTTTGTGTGGAGATGTGGTGTATATATAGGTCTCTTGGTGGTCCTGATCATTAGCTCATTGTTTCTCTTGTTGCTCCCCTGACTCCCTTACAAGTGGTATCAGAGTTATGGTTGGCTTGGTGGAGGGGAGGGAAGTGGAGCTTAGTTTGGATAAAGTCTACTAATGTGGGTGACTCACACTTGAATGGGAGATTGTTGAGAATTCTAGTGTTAGTGGTTAGACCCACATCGATTACGAATGAGCTAAATAAAAGATATATAAGATGGGTGATTGTTGTGTGAAAACAATATGTGCAAGTATACACAGTCGCAACAAGTAATAAGGAGTAAGTAGAGATCGTTCCCACGAGGATTGTTGAGTTCTTTTCTATGTTTAAATTAGCAAGCAAGCTAGTGAGTAAAAGCAAAGTAAAATAACAAGTTGTAGAACTCAATGTTATCAACAAACAACAAGTAAAATAAATGATTAGTAGAAATCCAGAAAGAGAGTAAGTTGGGAATGCTTTCACTATGCAAATCCATAATAATGGTCTAATGCTGTATCTGATGCTGCAGCACCTAGCATTAGGTGCTGCAGCAATGGATGTATTTTCTCAAAAACTTCTCACTAGGGTTTCACGCCAAAAGTTTATCTCTAGACCTTAAAAAGCTACGCCCTAGGCTGCTTAGGCACCTGCAGTATTCACCTTGTGGCTTATGCCCTCCCTATCTCTAGGGTTTAAGCAAGAAACACTTAAATCTCTTTAAATGCAACAAACCATATTATCCTTTGAGATCAATTTATAAACCATCTCTGAATCTATAAATGGTACTTACATTTAGGTGATCAATTCTAAAATAAGTTTTGGAAATAGTATCACACAAAGGATAAAATGCTAAACATCAAATACATGCATTAAAAACATTAAGACTTCATTACATAGATCTAAACATCCCAACTAAGAGTATTTAGCTCATGATGAGCAACAAACACAAGAAATGCAACTTACACATAATGTTTAAAGCCATAAATGAGAAAATACAAGGAAGAAATATACTAAGAAGAGGTAGACTGAAGATTGGCTCCAAGAACAGTAGCATGGAGATTCAGATCAGCTCCCAAATCCACGAAATTCTCCAAGTAAATCAACTCGTGTATTGCTGCAGTATCACTCCCAGCAACAGAATTTCTACTTTTTATTGTAAAAATGGAGCTTGGAACGAAAATGGAGAGAAAGACTATCTCTAAACCTAGCCTCCTTTCTGAACCAGCCTCTCAAATGAGGAAGATGAGCTCCCTTTTATAGAGCTAGGGTTTAGTGATCTAAGAAATGTCATTTGGAGGCTCTTTTTGTCATCATGTGTGCCTAGGAGTACAAGTGACCACATAGATGGAATATTCTTGGCATGATAGTACCCATTCACTGCTACAGGACGTGCCTGTCCTTTTTGACAACTAGCAGGTGCTGAAATCTGTGTGACAACATTTTCTCTCTCATTTGTCGCAGAAATGCAATGCTGCGGCTCCTGATGCTGCAGCAATGAAATACACACATAAAAGCACAAAATGGGGCACCAAAGTGCCAAATGACTCCAAACCAGAATTAATTCTTCTTTTACACTAAACAACATATTTTAACTATCTAAACACAATATTACTTTAGAACTCACAACAATTTAAGCTAAGAAAGCATAAATAACTCTATATAAAATAGAGGTATCAGTGATCCAAATGTCTAATGTCATAAAGGTTTTTGGGGGAGATGTGGTGTATATGTCTCTTGGTGGTCCTGATCATTAGCGCAGAGTTTCTCTTGTTGCTCTCTGACTCCTTTACAAGCGGTATCAGTGCTATGGTTTTGGCTTGGTGGAGGGGAGGGAAGTGGACCTTAGTTTGGATAAAGTATAGTGATGCAGGTGACTCACACTTGAAGGGGAAATTGTTGAGAATTCCACTGTTAGTGGTTAGACCCACATCGATTACAAATGAGCTAAATGAAAGATATATAAGGGAGGTGACTCATATACCTATTCCCTTAAGGTTGTGGGTGAAGATGTGGTGTTTAAGTCTCTTGGTGGTCCTAATCATTAGTTCGTTGTTGCTCTGGTACTTCCCTAGACTCCTCAACAAGTGGTATCACTGTCATGGTTCAACTTGGTGGCGGAGTGGGAAGCAGATCTTGGTTTGGATCAAGTTTAGTGATGTGGTTGACTCACACTTGAGGAGGAGATTATTGAAAATTCAAGTATGAGTTGTTAAAGCCACATCGACTATGAATGAGCTAAATGAAGTATACGTAAGAGAGGTGACTCATATACCTATTGCTTTAAGGTTTTGAGTGAAGAATTTATGTTCAAATCTCTTAGTGATCCTGATCATTAGCTCTTTGTTACTCCCCATTGTAATAAAGTTATTCCCCGACGGTGTATGTAAATCAAATTCTATAAAAAATAAAAGATTTGTTTGTACAAAAACAAAAGTAAAAATATTAAGGGTATGTTTAATTAGATTTTAACAATTTTATGTTTTGGAAAATTAACTAAGAATAGAAAACTATTTTGAAAAGTATAATCCAACTAATTCTCGTGATTGTTCCCATTCGACTTTTCTCTTTTCATGATAGTATTTGACTTTTCTTACATACATATTTATTATCAAAATTAGTAATCTCAATTGTGTGACAAAAGAATAGTAATCCCACTTATAAAATGCAAAGTGTAAAGTCGGTCGTCAACTTGTTACTTAGATTAACAAGTTTTGAGTATGAGACCTACTACTACATCAAATTAGTGTTGTAAAAGAACAAGTTTGACCAAAAATGAAAAATCTCTATTTGGGGGTGACACGTAAAATAGATTTTAGTTGAGACTTTTTTTCCTAAGGTTTTAGAAGATCTTATATTAATATTTAAAAAAATTACTCGGTGTATTTATTTAGAACAACTTTTTGTCTAAATAAACATTACACCAACTACCGAATTGAATAATATGTATATATATATATAAATAATGAAAATGACTTCATTGGATAAGGTAATTTATATTTTCAAACAAAAAGTAGATAAGGTAATTTAATTAATTTAGCGTTGATGGGACACATTGCACTCACACAGGCAACTTTTTTTGACCGATACAAAGACGTGTTTGGATCCTCTCCTTCCCTCCTTCCTCTCCATCACAAATTATAAGGGTGGGAAGAGAGAGAAAATAATTAAAAAATAATAAATAATGATGAGAGAGAATAGAATTAAGAGAGAGATAGAGAGGATGGAGGGAGATGTAGGGTTAGTGGGAATGAGGGAATCCAAATCCTACAAAGACAGCTTCTGAATTCGAGTTAATTTTTTTACTTCGTAATAAAGTCATATATGCCACTTGACATAACTTTGAGGTTTTGGATTCAAACTTAGAATGCGATATTCAGCCTAGTAATTTTAAAATTTACCAATTAAGTTAGGTTTTACAAATCTATTCGGGTTTATTTATTTGTTTATTACAGTATTTTCAAAGCTTTTTGATAAATTCTAATTTAGTGCATTTTTTTAGAGATGTTTTTGAGTCATATTTAGAGTAGTTATTATTGATTAAATAAATAACTAACTTATATTACTCTATATTTCCAGAAATGTAGAAAAAGAAAAATGACACAAGTATGGGCTGAAATTAGAAGAAAGACTAACAAATAAAAGAGAACAAACCCAGAGCCCATTAATGCAAGAAGGCCCACAATGATAAAAAGAAGAAGATCCTCTTGGAGATTTCAATTAAAAGTGATGCACATGTGACTTGGAGAGAAAGAAAGAGGCATGGAGTGGAGAGCAAGCAACACATATTTAGGAAGGATCTAAATCCTAATATTTAGGGATTGACATATCTTGCAATTAAAAGTGGAAGCAATTTTGACTTTATCCTTTGCTTGGAGAGAAAGAAAAGGAACTAATATAAAAGGAGAGCTTCACTTGTGAATGGGAGAGCCACACACCACATAAACAAACAATAGTTACACAAACGCTACGGAGGGAGAGAAGAGTTTTTTAGCACCGTGAAAGAGCTTTGGAGTAAAAGAATGAGATCGAAGACAAAGATTAAGACTTTCTCTATTTCCGGGTTATTCTTATTTCTGTAATTCATGAACCTTATTTTTCTTTTATTGTTCTTTATTATTATGGACACCTAAGTCCTCGTCTAGGGTCTTAGGTGGATCTTGCATGTTTAAAAACCTCTTTATGTTCTAATTTCTTATTTGAATTCCTGTTTTTATTTCAATTAATATTATTCTATTGTTTTTATCACATAATTAGGATTAGCTACCCTTTTCATGTTAATAATCAATTAGTTGATCAGCGACCGTACTGCAATTAGTTGGTGGACCTATAGGATAATTGGGGCTATAATTAATGCATGACCAAACTTTAATTTAGTCTTCCAATCATTCAACCTTTTTGTGCTTTATGTTTTTCTTAAATTTAAATTCTAGCATGACCAAACTAGGGTTAATTTAGGAAAAAAATATTAATCGCGAATGACCAAACGGATTAGTAGAAGCTTTAGTAAAGGGATTGGTAATTGAATAAAATAAGGGAATTCAGGTAGAATTAGACATAGGGGAATCGAAGCTTGCAAGTGAAACCACGACCCTAGACCCCTCTCTCCATCTATTAAATATTGCATTTAATTATTTGTTAATTGTTTACTTTTTATTTCATTGTTTCAATTACAACTCAATTATTCACTTGTCTAAACAATAAATAATTTTAAGTAGTTTAGTACTTGTTAATTAATCTCTGTGGATACGATATTCTTTTATACTACTTCTGCGAAAGAGTACACTTGCTCTAAGTGTGTTTTTAACGCAACACCTTTGTTTAATTAACTACCATATACTATACTATTTTATGTTAAAAAAAACTTTAAAATATCTTAAAGCGGATGTCACTCACAATTTTCTTAAACGCACTTCTTTTAAAGAGACAGACTAAGTATGATATCAGATGATGGAACAAATTTTACTCAAATATTTTTACTTATCTCTCAAACGAATTTTAGATTAATTAAGATCCATATCTACTAAACACCGGAGCAAGGTCAAAGATTTATAGAAAAAATATATATTGTTTGAATAAGCAAAAAAGAGCTGCTTCTAGTTCTGGTTCCATCGCGCCTTACTTTGATTAATTTTCCTTGTTTTGTTTTACTATTTTATAAAACAGTATTTAGATAGGAATTCGTGTCACTATTTTTGGCTTACAACTTTTGGTAGAGAAATTGAGATTGGACAGCGACCTCTCCCTGTTGGGGTGGATGTCGGCAAAAGATATCAAATCATGGTTAATTAGGCAATTTGATAAGAGATAGTGGATAAAACAAAAAGAAGAATATAATAAAACCTTATAATTTTTTAATTTTCGAGTATGTAACTAAAACTTGGAAGAGTAAACGAAAATTTCGTAATAGAAGAAAGAAAGCGTGCGATGAAGATGATTGTTTATTTGGATTGGAGAGATTTTTTTATCTGAATAAAAATGATGGACGTAGTGTGAATTTTAGTTGGATTTCCATTGAATTTCAAAATTTTATTTTAATGTTTATAAAAAATTTATTGACTAACATTTTTGTCAGGAGCTTTAGTCCCTATTAAATCAAAATAAATTGAGGTATTATCAGAATGGTACGAAAGTTCGCAGATACACTTTACTTGTTATGATAGAAATCTTTGCAAAAAATAAGCTCAAAGTTTAATTTCAAGGTCCATATTTTCTTTAATTTCATGCTTCTACCATCGATTTGAAGAAAACCAAGTGAAATTTTTCCTCATAAGAGTTGGTTGACAAACTCTATACCGTCGATAAATTGTTTGAAATTTCTCCTCTCAGATTTGTTTGATGCTATTGAATCCCCTTTACCTCTTTTATTGATGTTAGTACATTGAAGTCATCTCCAACACACCAAGCACTTGTTTGAATT
Source organism: Astragalus glycyphyllos (assembly GCA_963573325.1). Lineage (NCBI taxonomy): Eukaryota > Viridiplantae > Streptophyta > Magnoliopsida > Fabales > Fabaceae > Astragalus > Astragalus glycyphyllos. The sequence goes on from OY754307.1 coordinate 77,394,753, forward strand.
GAAATTCGCTTTTCAACTTTAGTAACTGTTCCTATATTTTTCTTTTACCCCTAAGATTACAATGAGAATAAATGTAACACCTCAATTTTCTTATTAATATGCGAGCATATATGTGTGGATATATTAATAGTTTTATGTGTCCTTATTTTAATAATTAACATTATTTTACGGTATATTATTATCTTACCATTTTATTTTAAGTATTAGCCGTGAGTTAGTATTTTTATTACAATTACTATTATTATTTTAAATTATAAGTTTAAAGATTTTATACCTATTTGTGTGTATGGATCATTTAGTATATTGAATTGATATTTAAGTGTTATTTTTTGATAATATTGATAATGAATTGTTATTTGTTTAATTAGTTTTTATTATAAAATACTAATTGAATTATTATTATTATTATTATTATTATTATTATTATTAGTAGTAGTAGTAGTTGTTGTAGTAGTAGTGGTGGTGGTAGTAATATCTGGTTATATAGTTTTGTAAGGCTTGTTGTTGTTGTTAATATTATTTTTTTTGACCAAGTTGTTAATATTATTATTATTATATAGCTTTGTAAGATATTTTTTAGTCAAGCTTTGTAACGTTTAGAAGGTCTGTAATTCGTCGAATCCCCTAGTTATTCAGTAGACACTCTCAATACACGTGAAAAGATCAAAATGTCATTAATAAATTTTGTAATCCTACGATGGTTCGGAACACGGTCGTCCGAATCGGCTTGGAGGCGATGCCACCAAACCAATTCGGTAGTGGAGCCACCGAACCAATATTACTTTCTTCGGTGCCATTGTTATTTGATTTTCCCATGTGAAGTTACGTAATTAGGTTCTATAGTTAACAATGCTCTAATATCTCTCATAGCACTCTCATAAACCTCAATTGCAATATACAACCAAGCCCTCAATTCCAAAAAATCAGGGGAGAGCTTAAATCCAAGAAACTTATCTAACTCCATAAATCCTTCCTTTACATTCTCCTCCACCTTTTCTAAAGCTCTATATTTATATGGAAATGAAAGGGAAGGATCTAAGTCAGTAGCAAGATCTAAATCAAAACTCTTTTCTTTTCCCATGTTGTATAATGCTCTCTCTTGATACATCGACCCAACTGGTTTATACTCAAATATAAGAGAACTAATTAACTTATAAGCTGAATATGGCATCGAAGAAAATAATATTGGTTCTGTGGCTCCACTACCGAACTGGTTCGGTGGCACCGCCTCCGAACCGGTTCGGATGATCGTGCTCCGAACCAGTTTAAAATGCAACGTGAGAGGATTTTTCACGTGAGGGTATTTTGGAAATATTTAAGGATTAGGGGTGTCCAGTGAGTAGCTACGGGGTTGTACGAAGTATGAGTCCGTTTAGAAATGTTGTTAAAAGAAAAACAAGTATGGGGCTTAACTTGGAAGTCCAACAAGCAGCCTAAGGATTTTTTTAAATTTTTACTGGTCGTACCTCGCATATTACTACAAGCACCCCCATGAGCTTTTTAAATCCACCGCGCTTCTACTCCACCTCTCTAGGTTTATTTTTAGCCACAGACGGCCATGAAAACCAAATCTCTGTCCCGCATTGTCTCTCTTAGGCGGAATGACTACCTCTGCTATGTTACCGCATTTCGCAAAATTCTCATCGGCGAAATGAGAGAAGAAAAAAGTCTCCATAGAGACTCATATTTCTAGTGCAAACTTGCCAAAGGTGGCCATCTGTGTGTGTCTTCTTTGTACCCTAAATGCAAAGCTGCGGTTCCTCTTGTTTGTTACTCTAGTCCACTCCTCACTCTCCATTTTCACAGTTCTTTCTTTACTTGATTTGACCTTTATTATCTTTTCTTCTCTTATTGACTTCTTTTCCTCCACGTCATGTCACCACCCTCATTGTATTGGTTAGGAATCTCTACACTCCACTTATTTCCCACTTTAACCCCATTGCTTTCAAACTTTACAGAGTATTTCCTTGCCCTTTGAGAATAATTACCCTTTACTAGGAAAAAAGATAAACTAATAATTGAGAATCTAGCAGTGTTAACATCATGTCTGGAGTCTCTATAATAACCTGTGCAACAAGCTCCAATTCCAGCCCAAGGCAGGAATATCAGTGTCATTTATGGCCATCTCAGCAATCACCTTTACCTTTACCTTTGTCACCTTCCTTTTTCTCACTCTCACTGACCACTCATTAACTCTACCACCCTCACCTCCTTTTGCCTGCGATTGGTCCAACCCATCCACCAGATCCTACCCATTCTGCAACCCTATTCGTTGGGTCATCGTTGAGAAGCATGGAAATGTGAGGTTCTTCGTTTAGTAAGGAAGACATTTTTAGAGAAAGTGTTGTTGAAGAGTTATGGTGAGGAAGTGTTGTTGAAGTGTTGTTGAAGAGTTCTGGTTGTGTTGCTGCCTTTTGTACAAGAACATTTCAGATGCCCTCAATGAATTTTTCACGTGGGATGCAATGAATGCTTCACGTGGGATGCAATGAATGTTTCATGTGGATGCAATGAATGTAAAAAAATGATATGATATTCATGTGGATCCAATTGATTCAAATTGTGTACAAGAACATTTCAGCTGGCCATTTGCTGGATGCAATGTATGTGCACAAGAAGTTAGAATATCAATCATTTTGAAGAAGAAAACATGGGAATGGAGATGATGTTTCACGTGGGACACTTGCCTGGAAAATAAGCAATGACATATTCTTTGAAATATCTTTTCAACATAGTAAAAGATTCGAAACAATGACTAAAAAAGGTTTTTCCTAAGTCTAAAAAATGACTTTTTTACCATATTTAGATCAATTATAACCAATTTTGTTAAATTACTAAATTAAATAAAATGATATCACATTATAGTAGAGTTATAGAACTACGGTTTCATGTTTTGAATTAGTACTAACGGACTTATAACCCACGTGTACAAGATTCGAAACAATGACTAAAAAACGTTTTTCCTAAGTCTAAAAAATGACTTTTTTACCATGTTTATATCAATTATAACCAATTTTGTTAAATTACTTAATTAAATAAAATGATATGACATTATAGTAGAGTTATAGAACTACGGTTTCATGTTTTTGAATTAGTACTAACGGACTTATAACCCACGTGTACAAGATTCGAAACAATGACTAAAACCGGTTTTTCCTAAGTCTAAAAAATGAGTTTTTTACCATGTTTAGATCAATTTTAACAAATTTTGTTAAATTACTAAATTAAAAAAAATGATATGACATTATAGTAGAGTTATAGAACTACGGTTTCATGTTTTGAATTATTACTAACGGACTTATAACCCATGTGTACAAGATTCGAAACAATGACTAAAACCGGTTTTTCCTAAGTATAAAAAAATGAGTTTTGTACCATGTTTAGATCAATTTTAACAAATTTTGTTAAATTACTAAATTAGAAAAAATGATATGACATTATAGTAGAATTATAGAACTACGGTTTCATGTTTTGAATTAGTACTAACGGACTTATAACCGACGTGTACAAGATTCGAAACAATGACTAAAACCGGTTTTTCCTAAGTCTAAAAAATGACTTTTCCTAACCACTGGACACTGCACTCTGCACTAAGCAGTGAACAATGCACATTGAACAATTTAAAAGTGTCGGTGCAATCCTGGCCTTTAAAAGTGTCGGTGCAATCCTGGCCTTTAAAAGTGTCGGTGCAATCCTGACCTTTAAAAGTCACGTGTGCAATCCTGGCCTTTAAAAGTGTCGGTGCAATCCTGTCCTTCAAAACCATCGGTGAAATCTAGACCATTCAAATTTCAATAAATAGGCCCTAAATCTCTCACCACTAAACACCCAACTACCATAGTTTCTCCTACTACCAACTGAAACTCAAACACACCCTCCTACTCCCAACTTCGTCAATGGCTCCAACGAATGTTTTCATCACGGTCTTTTACAATGGTTATGTTGAAAAAACAAATACTGAGGGTATATTTTTTAGGTGTCATAACAACACCCTTGTCAAACTCAACTCTAATTCCAAACTAGCTCAAGTTAAACAAGCCATTGAAAAAAAAATCTCTCCTGACCATTCAAAAATGGTTGCTAGTCTTACATATCGGTACCCCACAACTCTCAGTACTGGCCATACCTTTTATGGGGGATTCGAAATAAATTCCGACGATGATGTTGAACTTATGATAGAGCATTTCAAAGAAGATAGACACCTTGGTATATGTACACCATAAATATACGCAGATTTGGTTGAGGCTCCTTCTAACTACACCCAGGTAAGTCACGGCCACTCTATTCCATCTTCATCACAACAAAACTTACGTTTTTCTCAATAAACAGAAATACCATACACTGACTTCATTCCACCTGTTTACCCTCAATTCAATCCTTCATCATCCCAAACTGACATGCATTACAGTCCTTCAACACCTCACCATCACTCTGCACCATCATCCTCAAACACACCCATTGACCTTAACACAAGCCACCCTCTACATACTCAAACTAATACCCCACCGTTTAGTATGTTTGTTGGTGTCCATAATGAAGACGTTGGGGACTTTAGCGAATATGAAGATGAAATTCTTCAGCGTGATGTCGATGAGGAACCAATTGAAGCTAACCCCAACATAGGTGTTGCATTCCGCGAGCCTGTCCCACACTTTCAAAACGTCACAGCTGATAACCCAGAACCTTATGATGTGGAGTTTGGTCATTCCATGGACAGGAACCAACTTTTATCCAATGAAGACCCAAACGAACTCAAACTCAAAATGAAATTTCCCACAAAAGAAATAGCCCAACAATTCATCCAAACATATCACCTAAACCTTTCAGTTGCATACAAAGTCTGTGAGTCTAAACCACACACATGGACCGTTTGTTGTGTTCATGAAACCTGTTTGTGGAGGTGTGTAGTGGGAGTAGGAGCAAAAACTGGATATTGAGGGATTACACAGTTGACTCACCCACACACATGTACAACATCTACTATTTCCCAAGATCACCGCCAGCTGACCTCCTCCCTCATGTGTACTCATATACTTCCACTTGTAAGGAAGGACCCGACAATATCAGTGGCTGTGTTGATTGCACACATCTAGGAGCGGTTCACGTACCAGAGTTCCTACAGAAAGGCTTGGATTGCTAAACAAAAAGCAATCGAGCTTATCTTCGGGAATTGGGAGGACTCTTACAATGAAGTAACCAGGTGGCTACATGTTTTCTCTTACTATATTCCAGACACAGTTCACGACTGGCATTACAAACCATTCTATGAGAATGGACAACTAGTTGCCGACAAAGGTGTATTCCACCGCATCTTTTGGAGTTTTGGCCCGTGCATTAAAGGCTTTCAATTTTGCAAACCAGTTGTCTCTGTTGATGGAACATGGTTGTACGGTAGGTACAAAGGGTGTCTTCTTTTGGCAATCGCACAAGATGGAAGAAACAACACCTTCCCAATTGCATATGCAGTGGTCGAGGGTGAGACAATGGAGGCTTGGTTTTTCTTCCTATCTTGTTTAAGACACTATGTGACACCACAGGAGGGTATTTGTTTGATATCAGATAGACACGAGTCTATCAAAAGTGCTGTTACGCAACTAAACACCAATTGGAAACACGTCTTCTGTGTTCGCCACATAGCACAAAACTTCATGAGACACTTCAAAAACACTCCTGCCAGGAAACATGTCATCAATATGGTGAGTATTTTTAACATTTCTTTTTAATTAATTAGTTTCAAATTTCCATTCCATACTTACCAACATCTTCTTTTTTTTCTTCAGCATATTCAATGACAGAAGAATCGGCCGAACACTACAAACAAAAAAATGGTCAGGAAGTAGGTCCTAAGGGGGTGGCTTGGGTTGAAGACATAACCGCAGAACAATTGTTGCAGTGGTGCGATGGAGGTTCCCGTTGGGGGCACATGACAACAAACCTTGTAGAGTGCATCAACAATGTCCTTAAGGGGGTGTGGAATCTCCCTATTCGTTCATTGATAGATGCAACATATTTAAGGATGAACGAGGTTTTCGTCAAAAGGGGAACACAGGCACAGACAATGTTGAGATCCGGAACTATGTACTCTGAAAAATTGTTGGTAAATATTGCCAGGAACATAAAGGTCTCAAAAACGCAGAACGTCGCAGTTCACGATCGTGCCCAACAATTCTTCCGAGTTGAAGAACTTGTACGACCACAAAGTGGTAGACCTGCGCGAACATTCGTGGTGAACTTCAGAGCAAAAACGTGTGAGTGTGGGGAATTCCAGGCACTTCACTACCCTTGTTCACATGTCATCGCAGCATGCTCAAAATGCAATTACGACCACATGCAATTCGTGGATCTACCGTACACAATGGAGAATGTTTCCAATACTTACATTGTCGAGTTCCCACCCTTGCCAACTGAGGCGTCATGGCCTTATTTCAATACTTTAGAACTACAGCATGATCCAACTAAACGGAGATATAAAAAGGGTTGTCCACAGTCTACCCGTATTCGTACAGAAATGGATCAAAGAGAAAGGGGTACACGCACCAGAAGATGCGAAATTTGTAGAAATGAGGGTCACAACAGAAACAACTGTCCTAACTGCAACTAATGTGTTGTAATATTTCAGGTTACTCTTTTAAATAACTATTGTAATTTTCGGTTGGTCTTTTAAATAAATTATTGTGTTGTAATATTTCTTTGTGACCCTTCAATTTAATTAGGAAATTTGGATTACAAATATTAATTATTTAAATACAATTATTTTATTTAAATTAATTTAATTTTTATCATTTTAATGGCGACTTCTAAACTATAAAAAAAAAATTGCCCTACTTTGATAAATAAACCAAAATATACATTATTTTGATAAATAATTTTTTTTTTTTGCCCCAACATGGTTTTTTGCCCATAATGCGCTTCTTTGCCTAAACAATATGTAATTATTTTTTCAATTAATCATTATTTATTGGGAAAAAAAAGTTATCATCGATTTAGTCTTTGAAAATAATTACCTTTACTAGCAAGAAAGATAAACTAATAATTGAGAATCTAGCAGTGTTAACATGATGTCTGGAGTGTCTATAATACCTGTGCAACAAGCTCCAATTCCGACCCAAGGCAGGAATATCACTATCATTTATGGCCATCTCAGCAATCACCTTTACCTTTGTCACCTTCCTTTTTCTGACTCTCACTGACCACTCATTAACTCTACCACCCTCACCTCCTTTTGCCTGCGATTGGTCCAACCCATACACCAGATCCTACCCATTCTGCAACCCAAAACTTCCCATCACCGAACGAACCAGAGACCTTGTCTCAAGACTCACATTAGACGAGAAACTGAGTCAACTAGTCAACTCTGCTCCTTCCATTCCCCGTCTCGGCATCCCCGCTTACGAGTGGTGGAGTGAAGCACTTCATGGCGTTGGTAGCGTCGGTCGTGGCATCTTCTTCAATGGCACCATCACTTCCGCTACTAGCTTCCCTCAAGTTATCCTCACCGCAGCTTCCTTCGATCCCCACCTCTGGTACCGTATTGGCAAGGCTATTGGGATTGAAGCAAGAGCGATTTACAATAATGGACAAGCTATGGGGATGACATTTTGGGCACCCAATATAAATATATTTAGAGATCCAAGATGGGGAAGAGGACAAGAAACAGCTGGTGAAGATCCTTTGATGACTTCTAATTATGCAGTTTCTTATGTAAGAGGACTTCAAGGGGATTCCTTTGCAGGAGGGAAATTGAGAGGACACCTTTTAGCTTCTGCTTGTTGTAAACATTTTACTGCTTATGATTTGGATAATTGGAAGGGTGTTAGTCGGTTTGTGTTTGATGCTCGTGTTAGTTTGCAAGATTTAGAAGATACTTATCAGCCTCCTTTTAAGACTTGTGTAGAGGAAGGAAGAGCTAGTGGGATAATGTGTGCTTATAATCGTGTTAATGGTGTTCCAAGTTGTGCTGATTATGGTCTCTTGACTAAAACTGTCAGAAAACAATGGCATTTTCATGGGTGAATAATTTCTACTTTACTTTCACTTTCTCATTATTCCTTTTTAACCCATGCTTATCTTTTTTTATGGAGACTAATCGTTTGAGGCATTAGGTATATCGCGTCGGATTGTGGAGCAGTGGGGATCATACATGATGAGCAAGGGTATGCAAAATCAGCTGAGGATGCTGTCGCCGACGTTCTTCATGCTGGTACTGTTTTGGGACCTAACCCTCTTTTTATTTTTTATTTCTTTAATAAATGGAAATTTCAGTCATCGAGTACAAAGGGGAAAGGAAAAAGTTAGATAAGGAAGCCATAAAGTATTGTAGGTGATTGTTGTCTAATAATAAAACACAACAAGTGGGCAATTATGTGATGTTGAGATATTTAGGGGCATTCGATGTGAGATATTTATGTGTTTGAATAGTTATAGGCGGTTATAGGTTTTTTTAAAGATACTAACTTTCTGGCTAAGTAGATAAGTAAAGACTTGAACTCGTGAGTGAGAAGACATGTGAGGCCAACAACTTGCTTTGCTTTATTTGATTCTTTTTTATGTGATTCTGATAATCCTACCAATAAATCGTGATCATAAGTGAAATCACTAGTGTAAAGGGTAATTTATTCTTTACTACTCATAATGCTTTTTGTCACTTATATTTTTTTGTCGGTTAACATATCCGTAATCCAAAGTCATATATATGGTTAGGCCCACCCCCACAAGCTGTTGGCCCATGAGCCAGTGGGCCACTACCCATTTGTCTCTGAGTCTCAGCTAACCATCTCTTCTCTTCTACAGTTCTACTTCATAATACGATTTATTTATCTTTGGTTATTTCATTCTAAAATTAGCATTTCACAATTTTGATAGACAACTTAGAGTATAATTTCACATCACCTTATAGTCAAAATACAGCATTTTTTTGTTTCCAACACCCCATTTTTGTTAATGGCACCCACCCCCATTTTACCCAAAATACCCATCTCTCCCCATCCCCACCCCTATGTGAAACTCCTCCCCCATAGCCCCCACCGCCAACGACCCCCTTCCCGGCTCTCGCCTCCCACTTTGACCTCCTGTCCTCCTCCATTCCATTTAATTCTCCTATTTTTATTTAAAACCATAAAATTACAATGTTCATATTCTTTTTGTCTATCACATTCATGAATAGACTGTTTTATTAAACACTATTTTTTTGCGTGATTGTAATTAAGCCGGAAGATTGACTAAAAGCTATCAGTATTGATTCTCTTTTTTTATCAAACGATTAGGTTAAGGAATTGTCTCTCAGCTGTTTAATTACTCTTAATAGTGTCAAGTGAGCTGATTGGTAGAATAGAAATGTGACCATATAATCAATGAGCTATTTAGTGGGTCGAGTGAGATACTAGGCCAGGAGCCTAAAAAGCAAGGGTTGGTCCGCGTTTATACTTCGACCAGCCCTAATAAAGAAAACATTATTTTTCGAATCAATTTTGGACAGGATTGTCATGTAATTTAGATGGACCGTAACTATTGTGTGTTTAAATTTTGCAGGCATGGATTTGGAATGCGGTTCTTACTTGACAGACCATGCTAAATCAGCAGTACTACAAAAAAAACTACCTATATCTCAAATAGACCGTGCCCTTCACAATCTATTTTCTATTAGAATAAGACTAGGCCTATTTGGTGGAAATCCAACCCAACTCCCATTTGGCATGATTGGCCCCAACCATGTATGCTCCAAAGATCACTTGTATCTAGCTCTTGAAGCTGCAAGAAACGGCATCGTCCTTTTAAAAAACACCGCTTCACTTCTTCCACTTCCAAAAACAAGCCCCACTATTTCCTTAGCATTGATAGGTCCCAATGCTAATGCTTCCCCATTAACTCTTTTAGGAAACTATGCTGGCCCTCCTTGTAAATATATGACTATACTACAAGGATTTCAACACTATGTTAAGAACACTGTCTTTCATCCTGGTTGTGATGGTGGACCAAAGTGTCCTTCGGTTCAAATTGAACAGGCGGTGGAGGTTGCGAAGACAGTGGATTATGTGGTGCTGGTTATGGGATTGGATCAAAGTGTAGAGAGGGAAGAACGTGATCGCATTCACTTAGACTTGCCAGGCAAGCAACTGGAACTCATCAATAGTGTTGCCAAAGCTTCTAAGCGACCTGTTATTTTGGTGCTCCTTAGTGGAGGCCCTATAGATATCAGTTCAGCAAAATATAACAACAAAATTGGAGGTATCCTATGGGCTGGTTATCCAGGAGAAATTGGAGGTATTGCACTTGCACAGATTATCTTTGGTGACCACAATCCAGGTGCTTCTATCTATCTACTATTTATTTATTTGAAAAATACATGTAATTGAAATGTCAGCGTCGGTGTCTAACATGATACTTGTCGGACACTAAACACGTCTTCAACTAGAAGTGTCGGTGCTACAGATTAGATTCACAAGTTTGATACTCAAATATGTGCTATGTGATCAATGCAATGCAGGAGGAAGACTACCAATTACTTGGTACCCAAAAGATTACATCAAAGTACCAATGACAGACATGAGGATGAGAGCTGATCCCTCAACTGGCTATCCTGGGAGAACTTACCGATTTTACAAGGGTCCTAAGGTGTATGAATTTGGCTATGGACTAAGCTACACAAAATACTCATACAAGTTTGTTTCTGTCACACATAACAAGCTTCACGTAAATCAATCATCCACTCATTTGATGGTTGAGAATTCAGAAAGCATCAGATACAAATTAGTTTCGGAGCTGGGCGAAGAAACCTGCCAAAGCATGTTGGTCTCAATCACAGTGAGAGTTAAAAACCATGGAAGCATGGTGGGGAGACATCCTGTGTTGCTATTTATGAGACCAGGAAAACAGAAAACTGGAAGTCCTATGAAGCAGTTGGTGGGATTTCACAGTGTGTTGCTAGATGCAAGGGAAAAGACTCATGTTGGATTTGAGCTAAACCCTTGTGAGCATCTTAGTAGAGCAAATGAGGCTGGTTCAAAGCTCATAGAAGAAGGGTCTCACTCGTTACTTGTAGGGGATGAAGAATACCCAATAGATATCATTTTGTGATGATGTAGATTTGTTCTTCAACAAGTAATTTAATGAAGTTGTTTATGAAACATGATTCACTTTAGGGTTATGAGACCATAAAATGTATTATAATGTGATGTGGTTCCTTGCTCCATAAAATGTACTAAAATTCTTCTTCACTGATTGAGTGCTTCAAGAAAATGTCTCAAGTAGATCGACTACATATAGTGGCGAGTAAAATAAAACATCTAATGAATGACACTATATGTAGTCATTAGATGTTTTATTTTAGAAGTATAGTGCTTCAATGAAGAAGAAGAATTAAAAGATGAAGAAGAAGAATTTGACTAACTTAAAAATGAAGCACTGACTCGAGAACTATTTTAGATGTGACTATATAACTCTGGATGTAGTCATTAGATGTGGCGAGTAAAGAAAATGACTATATGATGGGGGGTGCTTCGAAAATGTCATTTTATTTTAAGCTTTCACACTAAAGAAGAAGAAGAAGAAGAATTAGATGACTAAAACATTTCTTTAGAATTAAAACATTTTATGGTCAATCATATAGTGCTTCTAAAATGACACTAACTCAATCAATGATGAAGAAGAAATAAAATAAAACATCTAAAATGACTAAAAAGCTTAAAACTGTGTGAAGAGGGAAATAAAACATATACTGCTTCAATTAAAGTAGAAATGTGACTCTTGCTCTTGTTTTAACGGTAAGAAAATTGTGTGAAATTGTATTAAAATTGAGTTAGTTCTTAATGCATATTCATCTCTCTCTCTCTCTCTCTCTCTCTCTCTCTCTCTCTCTCTCTCTCTCTCTCTCTCTCTCTCTCTCTCTCTCTCTCTCTCTCTCTCTCTCTCCTCTCTCTCTCTCTCTCTCCATGTTCTATTTTTTTTTGAAAGGTAAGATACTTCATTTCAATTGATAACGAAATCATCAATACAAGCTACATGAAGTATATTAGGTTGGACATTTCCACACCACATACTAGGATCAACAACTTGAAAGGAAACTATTACACATGGATAATGAACCTTGAGAACACTACACTTAGAGCAATTAGAGACCATACGGACATAACAAACCCAAACACAACGACCTATCATCCAGATTATCAGCAGCTTCCGCTTCCAAGTAGAGGTAATCAGTAA